>JAECXW010000889.1:1800000-2114545 GCA_018153365.1 Drosophila fuyamai
ATCCGGCGACTTTCGCGCTCTAAGAAGCCTAGCCACCACCGATCAAACCTTCGGCGGAACATCTCGATCCGGAACTCCAACTTCCTCAAGGACATGCGCATCCACCGCAACTCGATCCACTACCGCGGGGCCATGCTGAACACCCATCGCTACCGCCTGCGCGCCTCATCCTGTCCCAACATCTACCGCAATTCGATGACCACCATTGCCAAGGAGGAGGAGGACGTGAGTATACGGTGACCCTTGCCCCCGCCCTTATCGGCTGGTCGCTTGGCGACAGCTCCAGCTGGTTAATGGCCAAAGGTGGTTATCAGCTGCCTCTCTGTCTCTGTTTAGTCGCCTGTTTGGTCCACATGGGCGAACGTTCCATAGCTGATAAGGTTGGCACTCTGACTTCCGTACGGGAACAAAACTGAACCATATCAGCTTTCAAAACTCAATTCTTTGTTACCTTGAAATATCATCTGTTAGTAAAATCGGTCGTGTCTTGTAAGGCTTACAATCTTATTTGAGGTAGAACCAGATAATTGATAATTAGAGGTTGAATAATCTAAAGTCGTTCATCCATAATTTAAAAAATATTAATCTAAAAGAAAATTTTTATTTTAAAATGTCATTGTTGGATAAAAAGTTAAAAAAAATATACTTACTAATATTTTATTTTTAGTCATATTCAGAGTGTTTATTACTCCACCCCATCGGTTCTATATAATTATAGATCAAGTGATAAGTGATAACCAAAATGTTATAATTGGAAACACTTAATAATTTGTTTGATAATAAAATACGTTTTTAATTAATTAAATACCGCAGGGTAACAAAATAAGTAAAAGGCTGAAGATACTTGTTGACATTTTGCATTAAAGAAATATATTTTTTCGATCTCTCACTATATTTTAAAAATTACCTAAAATTTGTTCTGCTCTCTCGACAGACTTGGTATGACAATTTCGTGGACACCATGAAGTCCATCTTTGACTTCTCCCTCTTTCTGGACATGAAGTTTGCCCTCTTCAATCTCTCAACGTTGTTTTTGTTCATTTGGTGAGTACTTTTTGGCAATATATATGAAAACAAAACCACCGGGAAACCAAATGACCACAAGCTGCGCACTAACTGAAGGCAAAAGAAATGCTAAAATTAATAGATGAATGTGGCGTGCCAAGCCGTCAACTGCAAATTGTACATTTGCCAGAAGATGTCGCAAACAATTTTGGCAGCTGTTCGAAAACGAAAACTAGTTGCACAATAATAATATAAGCCAACAGCAGTGGAATTCCAAGTACCTAGTGTCGGATAAGCTTTGTTAGTAGGCCTCCGCCGAAACAGTGCTCAAGATCATGGTTTATCGTACCCCGTGTGCGCAGAGTTTAAGTGCTCCATTAGCTCGATAAGGAAACTAGTTGAAATCAATTCAAACTCAACCTTGTCCAGATAAGACTCTCCTCTAATCTAACCCTTTGGCACGCTTCACAGGTTCATTATCCCTTATCTTTACCTGCCCGAATACATGAAGCAGCACAAGTACAATGTGAGCGTGAGTGCCGAGTTCATATCGGATATCGGCATTGCTCAAACGATCGGAATGATAGGACTGGGCTATCTGGGCGATCTGCCCTGGATGAATATCAACATATGCTATTCGCTCTGCATGTTGGGTGAGTTGTTGGCAGGATCACATCCCAGACAGCTTTTCACGCGAACTTCCTCTTTCAGTCTGCGGCGTGTCGGTGTTCTTTATGCCCCTGCTGATTACCAGCTACTGGGGCCTGATGTTAATGTGTGTCATCTTCGGATTCACGTTCGCCAGCTCTTTTTCGTTTACGCCCAGCATTCTGGTCAGTATTGTTGATTTGGACGATTTCACGTGTGCCTACGGTTTGGTGCTCCTGGTGCAGGGAGTGGGCATGATCGCAGGACCTCCAATAGCGGGCGTTATATACGAGCATACGGGCAGGTGAGTTCAACTGGACAACGTAGACATTCACAATGATATATTGCTGACCAATTTGAATTTCCTTGCAGATGGGACGATACCTTTTACTATGCGGGCATATTTATAGCACTCTCCGGCGTCTGTTCGTATCTGATCGAGTTCTGTGAGAAGAAAACACCTAAGGAGAGTGATAGTGATGTCTTAGAGACTAAAAAAGCTCAACTTTTACACTAGGTTACATACATAACATTGTTAAGTGCCGAAGGTAAAGGACAACTGGAAGTACTACAAATCACAACTGTAGCATAATAATGGACTAGCATTAAATGTTAACGAGTTTCTTATGTCAAATGGTGTTGCAGCCATAAAATCAGAGCAGAATTGTAACTGAAACTAAGCCTATTTTATAAGAACTAGCCTGTAAGCATATACTTGACTTGACTAATTGCAGCTAAGTATCTATATACACCTAATAACTAATTACTAGGGCAATTACTAATCGCATATTGTAATCACACTTAGACAAACTGTTCAATTTCAATCAATATCAATGCAGTGCATCACTGCCAGGTGCAAACGGGTCCCTCAATTGTCTTCTTTACAAAAATTAGAAAAATAGTTTTAATTGCCTTACATTTCGAACGAATATTAATTAAAGAGAATACAATAAACAACAATCTATGTAACGTATGCAATAACAAGCGACCATTTTCAATCTATTTAAAACTCACAATAAAGTCTTTGGAGCATTTGTTGTTAAACCTAAACAAAATAATATTTGTACATCAAACTTCACGGATCCGAATAGTTTCCAATTTAAACCAAGCAACTGAGCAAACTAGGCTATAAAAAATTATTGTTAAAATTAAAACCTGTTTTTGCAGCTCGGCGAAATTTTCTTAGACGAAACATACAAAAATTCAAATTATAAAGAAAAACATTTATGTAAAATCTTACAAGTTCAAGTATTATTAAAGAAAATAAAAATATTTATAAATATGATATATCGTTAGTGAAAACAAGCCTTTAAAATGTAAGCACGCAAACAAGATATGAATTAAATCCGACACTATAGCTCTTAGCCGACTTATAGATAAAGGTAGTTGTTGATTCCAATCACTTTAGCAAATATGTATATACAAAAAAATGAATCACCATTCTATATTATTTACAAGACATCAATTGAACAATTATCTACTAAAACCCTATTACAAAATAAATACAATTTAAAAATTTAACGCGATTTTTACTTTTTTTTAAAGAAGCATTTTTGCAATATTAATTGTGTTTGTTTAAAGAATTTACCAGGAACAACCGAGTGGATTTAGACGCATCTATCTATCTATAAATAATACCGCCTATTTTTTCAGGTCCCAAGGTTCATATCTAGTCAACACGATATTTTAAAATGAAATTCAGTTATAGTAACTAGGAATCTTATTCTTTTTCTAAAAAAATCATAAAATCAGTGGTTGTTTTCTTTTCTAAGAACTATTATATTCATGGTCCGAAATATTGGCCCAAGGTAAGCAAACATGTAATCCATATGTTTTATTATTTAGTATGTATATTTATTATTCTGCATTGTGTTGGGCAAATACAAATATTATAAATAATTTGATTTACGTTTACAGTTGTTACTTTCGTTTTGTCTTAGCTTTCGCATTTAATTTAATATATAAACTTCGTAAAATACTAAATTGATCATTGAATCGCAGCATTTACGTGTATCCACTGTTAATGCAGGTTGAGTGTGTAAATTATATAACCCCATCTCAGCTCACAAGTTTTGTATATTTTGTTAAATTACTTTTTTTTTCTAATGTATGTATAAAGACTAAAGCGGATTGCACAACAAAATAGAGACAAAGCAAATGCGTTGAGAACGAAACGTAAAAATATGCATATATGTAATTATGTATTAATGTATGTATAGAGAACAGGAGCAGATACCCATTGCAAAAAGGGGCGTGGCGCAGCGTTGCAGGGCTGGACCTCACTGAAAACGAATCACAATGAAAATTCACATAGTTTGAGTTTGATTTATATATTACACATTATTTTGCTAAGATCCCAATGTATAACTATCGATCTTTACACGAAGTAACTAGCAAACTAATTTCAATATACACAAAATACATGCAAAAACATTAATAAATGTTTCGATAAAGTTTATAAAATTTAGAAATCACGCACGACACATTCACATGTACAAATGTTGTTGATTTTGGTTTATTTCTGGTTTTTTCTTTTGGTTTCTTTTGGTAAATTAAAACGTAGCTGAACAAGTTGTGTTTTCTTGTAGCTGTCTGATCTTTATGATTTTAACATTACGCTTAGTGTTCGATTGCTAGTTTAGTGGTAGCTATGTTTACGTGGTTAGTTACTGTTGAGATAGAAAACAAGAAATATGTCCCTCCAACTACCTTCTATTAGTTTTAGTCACTAAAGTAGCTTTTACAGAAGCGGCTACGTCTATCCCAGAATTGCAGTCGGGCATCTGCGGTTTACTCCTAGCAGCAGCCACTGTTTGCTGCTCCAGCAGCTCCTCCGGCTCCTGGCAGCGACGGGTTTGTGGGCGAGTGCTGTTGGCCGATCTTGATGCCGTTTGCCTGATTGAGGATAATTTATATTGTGATTACTAGGAGTTTACATAGCAAATTTCCCTGAACTTACCTCATTGTTGATGTCGAAGACGCCCTCCTGGATCTTCTCGTAAATCTCCTTGGCCGTGTTTATGAAAGCCTCCTCCACGTTGGCCGCCGTGCGCGCCGATGTCTCCATGAAGACCAGTCCGTGCTCGCGGGCAAAGGCCTCGCCCTCCTCCTTCTTCACTTCGCGCCTCGAGTCCAAGTCGCTCTTGTTGCCGATCAGCATAATCACCATGTTCGAGTTGGAGTGCTGGCGCGCATCTTCCAGCCAGGTGGTCAGATGGTTAAAGGTCTCCCGCCGCGTGATGTCGTAGACTAGCAGGGCGCCTGCAGCTCCTCGATAGTATGAGCGTGTAATGGATCTATACAAAATTTTATATTCAAATTTTAATATTTAACATTTAGCTTAAATGTTGTTTTTGTTTCAATATCATGTTGGACGAGCCTTTTTAAGATTATCCTAACATTCAGGGTGACCCTGAATTGAACATTTTTTAAAAATATGAATTTTCCAATACTTTTTAAAATCTATATTTTTAATTTGAGCAATTTCTAAGACGTTGATAAAAGGAATTTTTTTAAAAAATTAAATGAAAAATAAAAATATAGTTTTTAACGACCGTGTCTTTTAATTTTCGACGTGTTTTGCAGCAAACTTTCTAAAGCTCTTTGGTTGGTTGGTAATTTATAATTTTTTCTGTGATGGCGAGATATGATATTTGTTTGGAAGAGATTTCTGGGGCTCTCCGAGAAAGGTTTGACGATATGATAACAAAGCTGGAGCCTCAACATGATATTGACAAAATAGTTTTTAAAAACCCTAAACATGGTTATTCTACGCACCTGAAAGCCTCCTGGCCAGCCGTGTCCCAGATCTGAAGCTTGATCTGCTTGCCGTCGATGGTGATCATTCGAGCTCCGAACTCCACACCAATGGTCAGGTCGTGCACCGGCTGGAAACGCTTATCCGTGAACTGTAGGAGCAGACAAGACTTGCCCACGCCTGAGGAAATGTGGAAAAGTCAGTGAGCCATTGAGAGAAAGTTGGAAAAAACTGCAAAACCGCCAACAGCTGTTGTGCGTCCCGAAAAACAGTCTGCTGATAAGCTCGTGTCTATTTTGGGGCGGAATCCCTTAGCTTCTGGGGGTGGTTGGGTGACTCAGCAGCAGGGTTTTACTGCGTGGGCTGCTCCCCGCACCCCGTTAACTCCCTGTTCAGTAAACGCCTGTATGCGTTGTTATGGTTTTATTGATTTTTCCTTCGGCCGCCCGACTCCAGGGATATTTCTGTACGAACGCATTACTCTTCCATTGTGATTACTTCTCCAATTGAGGTACTAAGGACCGGACCAACGATTTCAGGGGCCACTACTGCGACTGGCGATCGCCTTTGTTTTGTTTTGTAATTTCTGATTGTTTCCCCTGACAATGGCCAACTTTTCGCTGGCAATTTCGAAGGGGAGTCGCAGTTTCCACTCACCTGTATCGCCGATGATGATGTATTTGAACAAGTACGCGTAGGACATGTTTGCAGCTGAGTGAGTTACGACAAGTTAACTATTTGAAAGTTCGATCTCGTAATACCACAGATAATACGCAATTCTTGTAAGTTTTTCAATCTGTTCGTATTTATGATGACTGGCTGCCTAGAGTGTGGCCAGTTTGCGGTCAGGGCTGGCGGAAATACCGAAATCATACCAGGAAACCTATCGATAGCGATTGCAAACTACTGCGGCCAATCGATAGGCATATGTATGTATGTAGAATTTGTCAGAAATTTTCTCGCACAAAGCAAAGTGTTTTGGATAAACGCTATTTAATTTTCGAGCGATGTGTTAGCGCAAGTGGAGTCCATTAAGCTTATATTAGTGTGGGGATCCCAAATCCGGAGAATCCAGTGGGGCAGGGATTACGCTCCAAGTCAGGCTCTGCCAGGGATTTTTCACCAAGGCGTGGACACAGGCGTTCTGGATCATCGCGTCTTCGAGCAGGTGAAACATGAAGATGGCTGACGGCTCGACCATATTGCGTAGGAACCGGCCAGGCACAAAATCCAAGGTAAGCAGAGACCAGGCCCACCACCCCCAGGCCCTCTGACCAGGTTCCTATTCCACCTTCCAGGACTTCTGTCGCTGGCCCGACGAGCCCCTGGAGGAGATGGACAGCACGCTGGCGGTGCAACAGTACATCCAGCAGCTGATCAAGCGCGACCCGAGCAATGTGGAGCTCATCCTGACCATGCCCGAGGCGCAGGACGAGGGCGTGTGGAAGTACGAGCACTTGCGCCAGTTCTGCATGGAGCTGAACGGCCTGGCCGTCCGGCTGCAAAAGGAGTGCTCCCCCTCGACGTGCACCCAGATGACGGCCACCGACCAGTGGATTTTCCTGTGCGCCGCCCACAAGACGCCCAAGGAGTGTCCGGCCATTGACTACACACGCCACACGCTGGACGGAGCAGCCTGTCTGCTCAACAGCAACAAGTACTTTCCGAGCAGGTATGAGGGTTGCTCGACTGGCTGGAACTAGCCACATAATAAGCAAAGTGTCTCCCACAGGGTGTCCATCAAGGAGTCGTCGGTGACCAAGCTGGGCTCTGTGTGCCGGCGTGTCTACCGCATCTTCTCGCACGCATACTTTCATCATCGTCGCATCTTCGACGAGTTCGAGGCCGAGACGTATCTGTGCCACCGATTCACGCATTTCGTCACAAAGTACAATCTGATGTCCAAGGAGAATCTGATTGTGCCCATCAACGTGGGCGAGAACGCGGCTCCGGGGGAGAGCGAGGCCTAGGCGCGTACTCGCATGAAACACTCATTCAACATACATCTATTTATATTTACCAATAGCTTGCAGCTTGGGTTGGCTCACCCTGGCAGAGACATAGACGGAGCGAACCCGACTCGAATGCAGATCTTGTATGTAGTTTAGATGTCAGATACACATAGAGCTACATAACGAAAACTAAGTAACAAGGGCAGATCCAGATATAAACAGGCCCACTCCACCCCGATCGCCCCATCTGATCCTAAGTCAGCAATTATTCCGCAAGTTATATTACGATTATGTTTAACTCATTATTTTAAATAAATTATATGTAGGCACACGACCTTCTTGTGGCCGAACCCACACCATAACCCCGAAAACCAAATCCCTTGACAACTTGCAGCCAAAACACCAACAAAGCTGTACGTGACTAAAACGTGAACTTTACTATACAAAATTACTATATACACAACAGAAATTGCAATAAAAGAAGTACATACACACAAAAAGGATGTGTTATTACCGCATGTAACACTTTCATCAAACGATATTCACCTCGAACATGGGCTGTTTGTTGACCAGGCGTTCGAAGCCGAGACGAGACAGATCCAGTGTTGTGAACTTGCCGTCCAGGATCAGTTCGGAAATGGCTCGACCCACTGCCGGAGTCTGCTGGATACCGTGACCGCTGAATCCGGCTGCTATGAAGAGATTGCTGTAGTAAGGATGTCTGCCGATAATGCCGTTGGCGTCGAATGTGTTGTGGTCGTAGTAGCCCGCCCAGCTGCTTTGGATTTTCACTGACTCGAAGGCCGGCACTCGGTTCGCCAATGTGGGCCAAACATTCGATTCGAAGTAGCCATGGTCGACGTCCAGCGTCTCGCACTCTGGCTCCTCGTCTTCGCTTGGACTACGGCCGCAAAGGAAGTTTCCACAGAGACCATCGCGGCGGAAGTAGGTGCCATCCGGGTCGACTGTCAGAGGCGTGGCCAAGCCCGGGCAGTTTCGCCCCTGAGTGCTGATCACATAGACGTACCGCTTGCGGGGCTCCACTGGCAGAGCTTCTTTGAGGGAATTCTCCTTCGCCGCCGGATCGCCGATGCCTGCCAGGCGTGCCACCTGACCCGAATGGGCTCCAGCTGCCAGGACGCACGTGTCGAACTTTACTGTTCGCTGCACTCCGTCTCCGGCGTCGACCACTGCCCCGGAAAGGGCTCCCGACTCATTCCACTCAAAACCCACCACCGAACCGTTGGCAAAATTAGCGCCTAGGGCGCGGGCTTTCTTTTTGTAACCCATCAGAAGGGCCCATGGATCAAACCATCCCTCCTTGTCGATCCCGTGGCATCCCAGCTCCACATCCTCCGTAGACAGCCACGGAAATCGCCGGCGTAGTGCCTCCGGGCCAAGTAGCTCGTTTCGGGCACCCAGCTCGTTCTGCAGCTTGGAGTTCTGAGCCAGGATATGGGCTCCTTTTGCTGAAGCCAGGATCAGGTATCCGTTTGGCTGGTAGCAAAGATCCACATCGCCCAGGTGCTTACTTCCGTTCACCACGAAGTTGTATCCGAACAGCGACATCTGTATGTTCTCAGCCAGGGAGAACTGTTGGCGAACTCCGCCTACAGAGAGCACAGTAGAGGCACTGGTGTACTATAAGAAAAGGCAAAGAATAAATAATTCAATTAAAAAACATCTTCATGAGTTGCTCTTTTAGTATTATAAGTTTCATGACAAGATATATTATAAAAGAATTTTATTAAAATTTATGGAATGCTATTGTAAAAATTTAAGCAAATTAAAACCGCAAAAGGAAGTATCAAATATAGCGATGAATATAATCACTATGATCAGCTGCATGTAGACACATTAGCATTTTAAATTATTGAATAACAGAGGTCAACCATCGCTGATATTAATTTAAATGAAATAAATTATAGTCGAATATAATGATTGCGTACACAAAAGCCTGATGTTAAGAATAAATACTTATATGCAGTTTTAGAAGTAGGATTATACCAATTCCTATTATGAAATATGAAATATAGAAATTGTACTTACGCCTGAATCCCGCTCCACCACCAGGACATTGAGCTTCTTTCCCAGCTGCAGAGTCCTGGACTTGAGCCAGAAAGCGGATGAGGCGCCCATTCCGCCGCCCCCGATTATCAGGACATCGCAACTCTGGGGCAGGACATCTCCTTGGGGCTTGCCACTCTGGCTGCTAAGCTGACGCTGTGCCACCGATCGCAGAACTCGTCTCAGGCCCAACATTTTTCACACTAACCTACGGGCTGCACATTCGTGCGTTGATAAGCGCCATTGAAATCCGCCAGATTAGATTTGTGCAGCTTTCCGTAAGTATTTTGTGTGCACAACAAATTGTGTGTGCACAATAAATAAAACCAGAACTACAGTAAAAACAACTTCAACGGTCCGCCCTGAAGGTGTATTTTCTCTACTTTTGTATTACAAACGTTCCTCTACTTTATTTTAATGTTAAATTTACAATATATATTGTCTGAGAATGCATACTTATTGAGAAAAATAAAAATTTTAGCACTGAAGTGGTTTGAATGAAAATATCTTCCAAAGATATAAGCCGTAACATTAAATTGCCGAAATGTCATTTATTATATTTGCATTTGACTTTCTTTATTACATTAAGGCCCTTTTTCTCTATATAATTGTAATCGTTTAGATTTTATACTTGAAAACATATGGTAGTTGGCAAATTAAATCTTATTTTTAGATTACCAAACGGACCCTTCAAAAAATTTTCAGGCCCTCCCTTTGCATAATTATAATCAGCCTTTTTATACTATATTACAAAAAACAAGAAAGGAAAGCTAACTTCGGGCGGAGCCGAAGTTGATATACCCTTGCAGAATATTCTGTAAATAATATTCTCCAAAATTATTCATATGATGCATTCTTAATACTCATAAAAATCCCAACTACCTAACTTTAAAAACACCAAAGTTATGGCATTTTCAATCGTTCAGTTATATGGCAGCTATAGGATATAGTGGGCCGATCCTTATAAAATTTGGTAGGTCGAATTGATTGGCCAAATATAAAACCCATAGAAAATCCCAACTTCCTAACTTTACAAACACCAGAGTTATGGCGTTTCCTATCGTTCAGTTATATGGCAGCTATAGGATATAGTCGGCCGATCCTTATGAAATTCGGCAGGTCGAATTGATTGGCCAAATAAAAAAGCCATAGAAAATCCCAACTTCCTAACTTTACAAACACCAGAGTTATGGCGTTTCCTATCGTTCAGTTATATGGCAGCTATAGGATATAGTCGGCCGATCCCGGCCGTTCCGACTTATATACTGCGTGCAAAGGAAAGAAGAGTGTGTGCAAAGTTTCAATTCGATATCTTTAAAACTGAGAGACTAGTTCGCGTAGAAACAGACAGACGGACAGACGGACAGACGGACAGACGGACATGGCTATATCAACTCAGGAGGTGATCCTGATCAAGAATATATATACTTTATAGGGTCGGAGATGTCTCCTTCACTGCGTTGCACACTTTTGACCAAAATTATAATACCCTCTGCAAGGGTATAAAAATGATAGAC
Source organism: Drosophila fuyamai (assembly GCA_018153365.1). NCBI lineage: Eukaryota > Metazoa > Arthropoda > Insecta > Diptera > Drosophilidae > Drosophila > Drosophila fuyamai. The sequence continues at coordinate 1,810,947 of JAECXW010000889.1, forward strand.
AAGTAACAACGTAACATAAATTTAAATTAATCACCATTGACATACGTATGTTGTGAAAATTTCAAAAATTTCATAAGTGGTATAAAAATTCAAAGAATTAAATTAAATAAATCCAAAGTCGAAAAATGGAAAGCCAAATATTGTCTGTCCCCAAAGAGCCTTTACTGTGAATGTGAATACTGTATCTATAAAAATAATTATACAAAGCCTTCGCTTATCTTCTTAGAGCCTATCTTTCATTGCCCTCAATTGCTTTAATGCCATAATGCTTTTGTGATAAATTAGACTTTATTTGTATATCCTTACAAATGGCAAATAAAGGAATTTTCACAATTTTAGAAGGCTAGTTATGCGGCTTATCTCAACCTTGACTCTGACTGGTAGGTTGATTCTCTTCTGAGACAGATTTCCCGGGTTGTTGGCCCGGTTTATTGCGTCCGGACCTGTGGCGTTTATTTGGTCGACCGCCGGCACCTGGTTGCTGCTGTTGATGTTGCTGTTGCTGGAGTTGCTGCTGCTGCTGGCGGTGTTGGTGCTGACGAGGTTTAGTCCCTTCCCCTTCCCAGAAATCGGTGGATGTATTTGGCTTCTGTAAACTATACAAATAATATTGAATTTCAATATTGAATTAATAATAAATGCACATTTAACGCACCCTTCTATACTATCTGGCAGCTCGTCCAGGCTCATGAGGATGTGTAAGGTGGGTATCTGGCGGTTGACAATGATCTCCTCGAGACCATCCATCTGTGGTTTCCAGTGCTCCTCGACGCTTTATTAAGTACACTATGATGGTGATGACGCCTTAGTTGTTTACGAGCAGCTCACCTGGTGTAGGCCATGCGCGTCACTTGGTAGACGGGGTGGCTCCGTTTCAGTACCTCTGCGCAGGATATAGTCTTGACCACTCCACCACCAGATCCGCTCCACACTACGCATCTGTGTTCGCCTTTGTTTAAAGCCGCCTGAGCGAACTCAATCACGTTGCTTATTTTAGTACCGCCTTTTACCTTTATAAAAACTAACAAGTTTAAGGACAATTTTAAAGATCAGCTTTCAATACTCACATGCATCCAAAGAAAATCTTTCTGGGGGTTTGGCATGCAGTCCTCGAACGGCAAATCGCTTTTGCTCAGCTCCTTTTCCACGTTTTCAGCCTTGCGATAGTGCATCATTTTGAGGCTGACCAACAAAATCTGCAAATAAGATTGTTTTACTCTAGCAGAAATATAATCTCGCAGAAGCCCTTCAGCAATAACCTTGAACCTATAATGGGATGAAAAAAAGAACCCTGAGGTCCAGAATTTCAACAACCAACTTAACAACCAGCCACTCGTCGTAAACTGTCCGGAGCAGCTATTTCCCGGTCACAGTCCGTGCAAATTGAATAATTGCTTGGTTTATGAGCCGAGATAGCAAGGGCAGAACGGAAGAACGGAAGAAGACCAGCTGCAAATGGTGTAAGCGGCCAGGTCTTCTGGCCAACGAAGTTACCTACACTTTTAGAGCATGATTCGTCTCTCTGGTTTCGTTGTAAGCAATATTTTCTTCAGACTTTAAAGGCATTTTAAAGGAAATTATAAGGGTTTGATATTGATCAAGTGTTTAATTTATCACAAGTGAATAATAAAATGTAATTAATTTTTTTAATAACGCATTTAATTTATATATTGCTTCACAACCGATCGAGTTTATTAAAATATATACTAATTATGTTATAGTAATTTAAAAAATAAGTGCTTAACGCACAAGAGCCTTATTTATTCTGATTATTGATTAAATGAAATTATTTTATAACTCATTTTATTATATTTAAATTAAATTAATTTATAATTAATTTTATTATATAATTTAGTCGTAACTCATTGAAAAATATTAAAACCTAGCCAATTTTGGAAATAAAATAAAACTTACAGTTTCTTAAGAAGAAAGACAAACCATCTGGCACAACCATGAAAGTCGGTGCTCCGACTTAATGCATTTTGAAGAGGAGTTCAAGTAAAAGTCAATAAAAAACCATTTCTACAGCAATTAAATGAACGCGAATGCAGAAGCGTTTTCGCAGCGTTTTCCCATTAAATAAAACCCTGCTGGTGTCGGCCACTAGACAACGGGCGATGGAGTGGGGGGCGGGTAAAGGAGGTCACCGAGGGATGATAACCGCAGGAGCATGATGCCACTTGTTGAAGCTGAGGCCGAACAACATTTTAGTGCCTGGGTGTGGGAGCTGCAGCTGAATTCGACAGCAGCAATGAAAGTTTATTAATGAACTTTCATCCAACAACAAAAAACGGAGGGAAAAATCAGATGGTTGTGTGGGATGATGATGGCAAGTACATGGAGCCACGTGTCCCAGACAATTCCTTGGCCCAGTGCAGCCGGAACGAAAGGAGCCCGAGATGGAAAAGGAAAGCGGGCTGGAATTTTCCGAAAGGAATTCGTTGAAATTCCTTATATTTCTGCTCCTGCTTTGGCTGCTGCTCAGCCCGGCCCATCGTCAAAGCCATCCTCATCATGATAATCATTTGGCATCACCACCATTCCTATCAAGTACGCTCTGAACAATAATTCAATTTGGTGGGGAAGTTATTAATAAAACGGTTCGCACCCTGGGCAAGGACAAGTGGAAATATGTGTTTATGACAACACGTACTTCGAATTAACTCATTCATGTCCAAATTGAGTTTTATTTTAAGCACAAATTAGGTTTCCCAAGCATTTAACAGTTCAAAACTCAATTTCAAATGTGTATACGCAATATTAAGTATACGCAGCGGTGCAACCTCACATGGGCAATGGTGGATGTTTAATTTTTCACTCATCCCCTCCTCTTCTTTGCATATCTTCACGCACAACGAAAGAGGATTGGTGGCCACCCATTCCATTGCTCTTAGCTATGAATGAAGCGTCGCAAAAATTCCATTTATTTGCCATTTCAATCGCACCCACCACCACCACCAGTCCCATCCCAGCTCCATCCCACTGAAGTATGCATTCATTAGACATGCCAAGGCAGCCGAAGGCGAAGCCACATCAGCCACGACCGAGCTTAGCTTTTGGCCAGACCGCAGAGCAAGGATCAGTTTGGTTTCGCAAGTCGTGGCCAACGGTTCGTTGTCTCGGACTCGGAATTAAAATCAGTCAACGGAGTTTACTCTGCTTGAAGTAAGTGCCACGGATCCGGTTATAACCCACCGACAATTAGTGAACTGTTTGTGAATTGTATACTTTACACGGCCATATAACATGCCTAAGGAACCGCAGTTTAATTACAAACAACAATTCTGTTTATACAAACTACCTGCGATTAAATCGAGCAAAATTGAGGAACACAAATTTTAAACCACCGCACAACCACGGACATAATAAATTTAAAATAGCATCAATATAAATACATCAAGTTCAATGTAAAATATAATCGGTGGGCTAAAAAAAAGCCACAAATATAACTCCAAGCACGGAGGGGATTAATCAGATCGCATAAATAAAAAAAAACTATACAATTCGTGAAAAATACATTTTTTTCCACTAAAAAGCATTGGATTTATTACATAACACGGACAGATTGATGATTCCAATCGAACGATAATAGAACAACATAAGCCCAAAAATCAAACCTTGTATAACTTTTCAACGAAACCGCTAGTTTTTGTTACATTTTTAGTTTTTTTATTTAAATTTTGTTCTTATAAGTAAATTTAAGTCCTTTTTTAATCAAAAAAAATAAAATGTTAGATTATAATATATTAAAAGAGCAATTTTTAAAGCTCACCAAAAATGTGATTCACTGTAAATGCACTTTAATAAGTTAAAAGAAAACACGCTTTAGACAAGGTGTTTGAATTTGAATTTATTTAACCCGCAGCTGGCTACCAAAAAGATTGTAGGCGCATTATGTGAAGAAATCATAATTTGCACAAAGTTAATTTTTATACCCTTGAAGAGGGTATTATAATTTCAGTCAAAAGTTTGCAACGCAGAGAAGGAGACATTTCCGACCCTATAAAGTATATATATTCTTGATCAGCATCACCAGGAGAGTCGATCTAGCCATGTCTGTCTGTCCGTCCGTCTGTCCGTCCGTCTGTCCGTCCGTTTCTACGCAAACTAGTCCCTCAGTTTTAAAGCTATCTGCTTGAAACTTTCGCAAAACTTGTCTTTCTATTGCAGGTAGTATATAAGTCGACTATATCATATAGCTGCCATATAACTGAACGATCGGAAAAGCCATAACTTTGGTGTTTTTAAAGATAAGAAGTTGGGATTTTCTATGGGTTTTATTTTTGGCCAGTCAATCCGACATACCGAATTTCATAAGGATCGGCCGACTATTACTTATAGCTGCCATATAACTGATTGATCGGTAATGCCATAACTTTGGGATTTGTAAAGTTAGGAAGTTGGGATTTTCTATGGCTTTTATATTTGGCCAATCAATCTGACCTACCAAATTTCATAAGGATCGGCCGACTATATCCTATAGCCGCCACTTAACTGAACGATTGGAAATGCCATAACTTTGGTGTTTTTAAAGTTAGAAAGTTGGGATTTTTTATGAGTGTTAAGAATGCATCAAATGAATAAGTTTGGAGAATATAAATCGGAATATTCTGCAAGGGTATTTCAACTTCGGCTCCGCCCGAAGTTAGCTTTCCTTTCTTGTCTTAAATGTTTTCCAATTTTAAAAGTTCTGTTATCTATGGGTTGAGTCATAACGAATTTTAGTTTATCACGAAGACAATAGAACAGTCTTCAGTTTTTAATAGTTAAACTTTAAGTAAAAAAAGAAAACCACATCTTAATCCTTACAAAAACAATTTTTTTTCGTTACAAAAATGTTGTGATTTTGTTCATTAAATTCAAATTCGAACCTGTTTGCTTTTCTGATTCATTGATAAATTTTCCAAATTTAAATACCAAGGCACAGCGTGGGGGTAACCGAAAAAAACAAACTCACAACACGAGCAGCAGGAAAGCCATTTGGAGAACCGACCAAAGATGGATAGCACCGAATTTCGAAAACGTGGCATGGAAATGGTAGAGTACATATGCAACTACCTGGAGACGCTGAACGAACGCCGAGTAACGCCCAGCGTGGAGCCGGGCTACCTGCGGCATCTGTTGCCAAGTAAGTCAAATTCTCCCACAAGTTGGCCAGACCCTCCCTCACCTCCCCATCCGCTTAGCTGAGGCCCCACAGGAACCGGAGGACTGGGACCAGATCATGAGCGATGTGGAGGACAAGATCATGCCTGGGGTGACGCACTGGCAGCATCCGCGCTTCCACGCCTACTTTCCGGCGGGCAACTCGTTTCCCTCCATTCTGGGCGACATGCTAGGCGACGGAATAGGGTGCATCGGATTCTCCTGGGCAGCCAGTCCGGCGTGCACCGAACTGGAGACGATTGTGCTCGACTGGCTGGGCAAGGCCATCGGCCTGCCGGATCACTTTCTGGCCCTCAAGGAGGGCAGCACCGGCGGGGGAGTCATCCAGGTAACAACGGAAACAAAACAAAAGAATAGCCCATGCTATAATATACCAGCCCTGTTCCAAAAATCTTTGTACTATGTACTATAACCAATTCTACTATATTATTATGGGAAATCGCGGAGGTTACCATGTTTGAAGTTGCAAAAATATTTAGTTAACCAAAACCTGAATTGTCCTACTTTTCGTATGAGTAATATAAACTTTAAAAACTGAAATTGTTATGCTTTTAAATTTAAATCATTCGACCCAAAAATCTACCATACCTAATAGTTACTGTACGTTTTTTCCATTTTATGTTATTAACTTTAATAACAATATATCTGAAAAGTTCATATCTAGGTAAAATTAATATTTTAAAATGTGGGGCTAAATATTTTCTCAATGTAGCGACAATGTTTATAGCGAATTTGTTCACATCATTTCTATGAGAGCAAAGATGGACAAACATTTGATTTTTGTCGTTTTCTTCCGCAAATACAATGTGTTTTTTGACGCTCTAGACTTCCGCCTCGGAGTGCGTGCTGGTCACGATGTTGGCTGCAAGGGCGCAGGCCCTCAAGAGGCTCAAGTCCCAGCATCCGTTCGTGGAGGAGGGGCACTTGCTGTCCAAGCTGATGGCCTACTGCTCCAAGGAAGCGCACAGTTGCGTGGAGAAGGCGGCGATGATCTGCTTTGTGAAGCTGCGCATCCTGGAGCCCGACGAGGACGCCAGTCTGCGTGGGCAGACGATCTACGAGGCCATGGAGGAGGACGAGCTGCAGGGCTTGGTGCCGTTCTTTGTCTCCACCACGCTGGGCACCACGGGCTCATGTGCGTTCGACAATCTGCCAGAGATTGGCAAGCAATTGCAGCGATTCCCAGGCGTTTGGCTTCACGTGGATGCCGCCTATGCGGGCAACAGCTTCATCTGCCCCGAGCTGAAGCCCCTGCTCAAGGTGAGTGGGTTTCCCAGATTCAGCCCGACCATATCCAATTCGATCCGTTCCACAGGGCATCGAATACGCCGACTCATTCAACACGAACCCCAACAAATGGCTGCTGACCAACTTCGACTGCTCGACGCTGTGGGTGCGGGATCGCATCCGCCTGACATCAGCCCTGGTGGTGGATCCGCTGTACCTGAAGCACGGCTACTCGGATGCGGCCATCGACTATCGTCATTGGGGAGTTCCACTCAGTCGGCGATTTCGTTCGCTGAAGCTGTGGTATGTAGCATGTGCCATATGTGCCCTCGACAACCAAGTGCGAATGGCTCTGTTGACTATTGTCCGAAATTGAATTGTTTTTGGATTGGCCTGGAGTGGCGTTAAGTATGTTTACCTGTTTAGCTCAAGTATGTGCCTTCGCCGTATTTGCTTGCGATTTAGTTGTAAGTACAAGGGTCTCTATGCCCCATGTATGCTGAATCCATTGCCCAGATGAGATGAGTCCACATCGAAATATGACATGGTCGAACAAACATTTATTGCTAATTCTTTCCCACCCAGAAGACAATAACAACTGGCACTTAAGAACGACGAAATACTATTTTCTAAATTCGTTTCTGTGTGTATGTTTGAACGTAGATCATATTTATAGGTTCGTGCTGCGATCTTATGGGATTTCCGGACTGCAGCACTATATACGTCACCATATCAAACTGGCCAAGCGATTCGAAGAGCTCGTGCTCAAAGATAAACGCTTTGAGATCTGTAACCAAGTCAAGGTAAGTTACATTTGCTTTCGTTTCTTTTCTCTTTTATTATACCCTTGCAGAGGGTATTATAATTTTGGTCAAAAGTGTGCAACGCAGTGAAGGAGACATCTCCGACCCTATAAAGTATATATATTCTTGATCAGGATCACCTCCTGAGTTGATATAGCCATGTCCGTCTGTCCGTCTGTCCGTCTGTCCGTCTGTCCGTCTGTCCGTCTGTCCGTCTGTCCGTCTGTCCGTCTGTCTGTCCGTCTGTCTGTCCGTCTGTCTGTTTCTACGCGAACTAGTCTCTCAGTTTTAAAGATATCGAATTGAAACTTTGCACACACCCTTCTTTCCTTTGCACGCAGTATATAAGTCGGAACGGCCGGGATCGGCCGACTATATCCTATAGCTGCCATATAACTGAACGATAGGAAATGCCATAACTCTGCTGTTTGTAAAGTTAGGAAGTTGGGATTTTCTATGGCTTATTTATTTGGCCAATAAATTCGACCTACCAAATTTCATAAGGATCGGCCGACTATATCCTATAGCTCCCATATAACGATAGGAAATAGCATAACTTTGGTGTTTTTAGAGTTAGGAAGTTGGGATTTTCTATGGGTTTTATATTTGGCCAATCAATCCGACCTACCAAATTTTATAGGGATCGGCCGACTATATCCTATAGCTGCCATATAACTGAACGATTGAAATTGCCATAACTTTGGTGTTTTTAAAGTTAGGAAGTTGGGATTTTTATTAGTATTAAGAATGCATCATATGAATAATTTTGGAGAATATTATTTACAAAATATTCTGCAAGGGTATATCAACTTCGGCTCCGCCCGAAGTTAGCTTTCCTTTCTTGTTTTCTTTCATTTCGATTGATTCGATTTCTTCCAGTAATTAATCATGCTTAGAGTTCAAAGCTCTTTTGTGCACCCCACCAAAATGTGTGGGATTTTCATTGAGGCAAGTTGTGGGTGTGTGGGTTTATTATGCGAACCAAGGGTCCAGCACCCATGTAGGGCGCAGCTATAATTGGGAAATTGATTGGCGATTAAAGCAAATACCGGGGCCTAAACTCTGTCCAGAGGGCCTTGGCCACGAAGACGTGAACTTGTTCACACCCGCCTGGCAATTGATGCAAACGTGCGCAACTACACGCCAAATTCCGCAAAGAAACTGACGCAAAAATTGATTTCTTTTTCACTTTTTCAATAGGAGTGTTTTGGCATAATTGCCATTGAAAATTTATCAGAGACAGGCACAAGTGATTCATCGAGTCAGCGACTGACAAATGATTCGAACTCGTTGAACGTAAGCGTGCCCAACTCAATTGAGTGATCGATTCGGTAGCGGATCTACAGAAACTCACGTTATGGAAGTTTAATTCTGATAATTAAACAGAGAATTTGGTTGCTGTATTTCCTAAGGAAAATTTTAGTGTTCCCCGAATGTGATTATATATTTGTGACGGATGGTTCCAACAAATTATAATATAAGACAAATTTGTTTCATGTTTAACAATTAAATTAACCCATTCTAATTTTTTTGTTATATTTTTAACAAACAACATTTTTTTCACAATATATATATATAGCTTCACATTTCCAATATGTTGTTTTTATTCCAATCCAAATAAAGTATGACTAAATACAATTATTCCGCATTCGGACCAAAAATGTTTCTTTCAATCACATAAAATACGAGGTCTACTTATTACGTTTCTTATAAATCAAAAAAACTAATAATAAACATATAATCAATAATAATTTAACCTTGCTAAAAATTTTAAAATGATTCGTTGTACTAAGGGAATTGTCAAAGGCATACTTTTTTTTTGGTGTATAAATCCTCCTTTTATTTTGAAGTTTAAGTCCTCCAATAAGATTTTTAGAGTCACAAATAAAACTATAACTTTTGATTGCATTAGCTGGGCCTGGTCTGCTTCCGGCTGAAGGGCAGCGACAAGCTGAACGAAAAGCTGCTGAGTATAATCAACGAGTCCGGAAAACTTCACATGGTGCCGGCCAGCGTGGGAGACCGCTACATCATCCGGTTCTGCGCCGTGGCCCAGAATGCGACTGCCGAGGACATCGATTACGCATGGGACATTATCGTGGACTTCGCCAACGAGTTGCTGGAGAAGGAGCAGCACGACGAGCTCTCCGAGATCATGAACCGCAAGAAGCAGGACACGCTGGCCCAGAAGCGATCCTTCTTCGTGCGCATGGTCAGCGATCCGAAGTTATACAACCCGGCTATCAACAAGGCCGGCACCCCCAAGCTCTCTATGGAGCTGCCCTCGCCCGTGGTCAGCCGCGGCAGTGCCCCCATTATCCGTACCCAGAGCTCGGTGGACCACAACTCGTGGATATCCTGGCCGCTGGCCTTCCTCTTCAACAGCAACAACGAGGAGAAGGGCAGCAACGTCTCGTTGCGGTGAGTCTTGTCCAGAATACTTCTTATATAGATGTCATTGAAAGTTTAAAAGTAATGAGAATATTATGACTCTTCGAATTCATTAGGAATTTTCAAAACAATTTAAACAAACAACTATTTTATTTGTCTTTAAGAAAATTCCTATTTGGGGTTGATGAACATAGAAATTTCAACCAAAAGATTTCTGTATTACCTCTACATACTTTTATTTGTTCATACTTTTTAGGCGTTAATTCGGCTTTTATCAAAGTCACCCATATGTGGTAATAGTCCTATTTTTATCATGACTGTTATAAGAGTAGATATTAATAAAATAAAACCCAAAAACCAAAGTCATATTACAACTTTGTGTCACAGCCGGAGGTGATGATGACATTTTAGTAAACTTGGAGGCTTTACTATTATAGTTCCTCAATTCCTTTTTTCATAAATGGTCAAACCAGAAAGGCAATGGGAATCAAGAAAACATATTTGTATTTTAGGAGTAATGTGTTGATACACTTTTAAAAGTCTGTCCAGATTATGATGACTCCCCCTGTAGTTTCCCTTTGGTTCAAACAAAACTTATACTTTAATTTGCAGCTTTCGCCATCTGGACACCAACGTGCGGCCTACATCGTCGCGACGAAATTCCGGAGCTGGATCATCTCCATCGCCGGAAAACGAGTTGGACTACGTGAATGTCCAGCAGCAGCAGCTGGAGCAGCGATCCCCACGCCGATCGCCCATGGTTGTGCGCAAGGCTTCGGGCGGACGGGACAATCTCAACTAATTATATCCACTCAGTTTATTGAAAAACACATATAATACAGTATTAGCGCTTCCCTAAGCAAGGCGCCTAGTTGAATTCTAGACCAATCTACAATGCGGTGGGACACCAAAGTCAAGGCTTCTCGCGATCTCCCTTATAATACTTATACTTTAAGTTCCGTGGTAGCAATATCGATCGAATTACTTTCTTGTTTATGAAATGCAATAAATATTATTTCAAAAACATATCTTTGGACAAGATATATTTAAAGTTTATATTGAATACACATTTAAATAGTTATGCAACCAATTTAATAATTATAAGTTTCTAAGACCATATTTTTAGAAATTCCAATCTTAATTTTTGGCAACTCATTTCCAGTGGGACCTTTTTTCTCACGCTGTCACCCAAAATCATGTCTGTCTTTTCTTATTTGCAATAGCATATGGTTTTTGAATGAATTGGATCAACATTAAAAACAAGAATGTGCACATGTACTGACAAATGGTAAACAGAAATATCCTGTGATTTCTTTGCTCTTGAACAAGGTAAACAAACGAAAACGATTTGCTGATGCCATTGATATGACGTAGGATTATTGTTGATCATCATGGAAATGGAAATGGGATTGTGATTCATTGAACGGAGATCATAAATTTACAATTATATCCAGCTAATTAATTAGCGGGTTTTGGGAAGGAATTCTGTGGTTCTAGGAAGACAGTTTATCCCCTTTGTTGATAAGTCTCCTTAGAGTCATGATTTTTCCCGAAAACTTTCACCAACTGGTTCAGATACGCCTCCTTTTCAACGCTTGAGTAAGGGTCGAGTTGCCCCTTTTTCATGTCCCAATTCAGATACCTGGGCGATTCCAATTTGGCGGCCAACGTTTCACTCTTGTTTTCTGCTCGACTAGGTTTGATCAGATCAATGGAGAGTTTATCAATTGAATTGGGCAAAAAGCTAAACGCTTTATACGTTCTCAAACTACTTGGGACCAAGCTATCCTCTTTTGAACCTAGTTGAGCCTTACAAAAGTTGGGATTTGCTACTGGAACTGATGAAAATCCATTTTTAAGGGTTTGCAAAGGCAAACTGGAGTGGTGTTTGGAGAGTGGACTCGTCCTTTCAATCATTCGTTGCAATATCTCATCGTAGCTTTGCGGTGACTTTACTGGATCATTGAGACATGGCGTTAATTTGATTTGCCTACGATATCCTAGCTGGTCTGGACTGGCACCTGATGGCTGCAGCTCTTCCAATCGACGCTTCATGGCCAGCAGTTGCTCCTCCTGTTCCTTTAGCTCGGCCTTGGACTTCGATAACTTGCTATTTCTGATTTTCAACTGCTTTGATTTAGAAAATATTCCCCGTTGATTTCTTGCTGACTTTTTGAGTTGCTTAATTTCTACCATCTCTTTGGGTCTTATTTTCAACATAAAGTTTTTTCCTTTGGTTTGCTGCCTCTTGGCTCTCTCAATTCGCTGCATCAAAGCATCTAGATTAGGTTTAATTTTCGACGTATCCTCAAAGTTTTTTGGCAAAAAGCCGCGATCCCTGAGGTAGACAACGGGTGACTCCCAGTTCCTTATTAAATTCCTCACGACCTCATTATAACTTCCTAGTGGGTCATCTACAAGTTTCTCCTTTTGTCTTTTCTTGGCGTCAGCTGATATAGCTACATCCATCCAGCTAAGCACAAGGACATACCTAGGCCACTTTAATGGATTAAGATTGTTTAGCTATAATTCAGAATTTGCGAAAATTTACCAGACTAGAATTCTCATGGCAGTTGGGATAATAATTATTGTTAAAATATACAAGAAATTGTTTCATTTGAATTATAGGGTTTGGATATAGAGATTTTATAAAAGCTATCTGTAGATCCTGCTTAAGTGTTTATACATTTCAGCATTGAACAATATAATAAAAAACAAAAATAGGTCTTACCCTAAAAAAGCAGATTTCTTAACATAAGATCACGAAATTCAAACTATAAAACCTGTTTTTTTTTTCAATTTAACTCGCCCAATAAACCCAATTTATGATTCTGGCGCCTATAAAATTTAAAGTATCATTTGACAAAATCTTTGACACCTCCCACGAAATAAATCAATTAAGAAACTCATAAATTAGCATGTTTAGCCGTAACAGAATGAGTGAAATGCCAAAGGTATGATTTGGCAAAACCAAAACCAAACGAAATTGCCAAAATAAACGAAAATACAGAAGAACAGACCCGGAGCACGAAATCTTAATATGCAATATCCGTCAGCTGTTGTCAAGCGTGCGCACTATTAAAAACAAGAAAGGAAAACTAACTTCGGGCGGAGCGGAAGTTGATATACCCTTGCAGAATATTCTGTAACTAATATTCTCCAAAATTATTCATATAATGCATTCTAAATACTCATAAAAATCCCAACTTCCTAACTTAAAAAACACCAAAGTTATGGCATTTTCAATCGTTCAGTTATATGCCAGCTATAGGATATAGTCGGCCGATCCCTATAAAATTTGGTAGGTCGGATTGATTGGCCAAATATAAAACTCATAGAAAATCCCAACTTCCTAACTTTATAAACACCAAAGTTATGGTATTTCCTATCGTTATATGGGAGCTATAGGATATAGTCGGCCGATCCTTATGAAATTTGGTAGGTCGAATTGATTGGCCAAATAAAAAAGCCATAGAAAATCCCAACTTCCTAACTTTACAAACACCAAAGTTATGGCATTTCCTATCGTTCAGTTATATGGCAGCTATAGGATATAGTCGACCGATCCCGGCCGTTCCGACTTATATACTGCGTGCAAAGGAAAGAAGGGTGTGTGCAAAGTTTCAATTTGATATCTTTAAAACTGAGAGACTAGTTCGCGTAGAAACAGACAGACGGACAGACAGACGGACAGACAGACGGACAGACGGACAGACGGACATGCTTATATCAACTCAGGAGGTGATCCTGATCAAGAATATATATACTTTATAGGGTCGGAGATGTCTCCTTCACTGCGTTGCACACTTTTGACCAAAATTATAATACCCTCTGCAAGGGTATAATAAAAAGAAATAAAAATGCAAATTTAACAAAAAAATCTACAGACAGCCCTCGTCGAAGGTTCACAAATTAACCTTCTTAATTTTATCTTTTCCTTAGATCAAACTAAATGAAGAGTTAAGAATCAATGTGATATGAATGGCTAACTAGAAACGTAGCTTTACCATTTATTGCGCAATCCCTAATTCTGCTTCTAGTTTTAGAAATGTACTTTTAGTTTGGTTTTAAAAAAGGAATTTCGCTTTCACGGAGACAAGATTTTTTGCAGATTCAGCTTGGCAAATAGTTTTAAAAACATTTAATTTATGCATAATAACCTTCCAATATATAAACACATCCCAATTTGTGGCATTAGGCTATCTTTCTTACATACTATACAATTTAAGTGACCGATTTTCAACTGTATCGAGACATCTTGGGAATTTTGTTCGGTGTTAGGCGGTGCCAACTGCCATAATTAATGGGTAGACAACAAAAGCGTTAGCCGCGCTCCAAACACGCATCCCCGATCGCACGTACGTAGCCCAAGTTAAGCAGAAGCAGCACCAGAAGGCGGATGGAATCGATGGATGATGGCAATGGACCTCGATCATTTTGAAGTGTGACCGCGTAAACTGAATACGATTTTATATTTAGACGCACGACGTCATCTGCGGTGGCTGGTACTGTGAATGAAAGTTCAGGCGAAGCACAGGCCGCGAAAGAGGAGCAGAGAAATACGTCAAGTCACGGTGTTCAGCCGATCTCTGTCCCACAATCTACGAATCTCTTCCAGCGGACTCTGCTCCCACCGAGAGTCTCTTCAAGGCGGCGACGCGTGCGCCGAGTGAATCACCCATGTTAACCAAACTTTGCCTCAGCCTCTACACGGTGGTATAAATCTGATTATTTTTTAACAGAACTCAGTCCCTGTACGAACTACAAAATTAGAAAATGCTTAATTGTTACCTCGAAGGCAATTCCTTCTTAGTTTTACAAAATTTGTAAAAATTTATGGTAATTGTAAGGAAGGTTTAAAGTTGTGGAAAGGCAAATATAAGGAGCTCCTAAATAATTTGATTCCTCCTTACTATTTTGAGACAATAACGGTAGTCCCTATATTAATGTTTCGATAATAATTGGTTTATTACTAAACATCAGTCATGCATATGAAATTATGGAATAACCTCTATTCGTGTTCGTCTAGTAGTAGTAGTTTCATTTTTGTTTATTTATATCTGGCTGTATAGAATAACAATTGTTAACAAACAATTAATCAATAAAGTGAAAATTCGAAGGCTTGCAAACTATCAGTTTAAAAATAACTTTGTTTCTAAATGTTTCTAATATTTTTTTTTGTCTATAGGTTTTAAAAACAAATGTCAAATATTTGCAGTTTGTCCATTTAAGAGATTGTAATGTTTCGACTGGTTCAGGCTGTTATTACGTATGATAATATCAGTATCATTAGTTTAGTCTATTATTAGAACACATGTACATATATGTACATACATATATCCTGGATAAAAAAAAATTATCAACATGCTAATCCTGAATTCAACTTTGGACTTTATTTAACCTATAGACAGTTATATCCACTGTACTATTAGGGAGTGGGGAACCATAGATGGTGGCTTATGAACTACGAAACATGATGGATTGGGAAGTAAACACAGGTAATGTTAGATCATTACAGGGCAGAGTTAGATAAGCATCCGTCAGCAATTATCGCCCAGCCAAATTACGGGGGAGCTCCAGCTGACTCTCACAACAAACCCATTCATTCATTCGTGCTCACCACCCACACCTATTATCTCCCTCCCCTTGCAACCTGAAATTCATTTAACAACATTTGTTTATTTTGATATTTGTGTTTTTGTATTTCACCTAGCAGGAGATTCCATGAAATAATGGGCGTTCTTCACAGCTACGTCATAAGTTGCGCCTGTTGCCAGGGATCAGTCATTCGTGAATGCCAATTTCCGTTAACAGATTTGGTCAATGTTTGGACAATTATTCGCTACTTTTTTTTGAGTACTTGGAGTGATTCCCCCAGTAGACACTGCGAAAGGCCACAGGCACGAAAATAATGTTCAATTCTTATAGGGATTAGAGGCAACAAAGTTTGTTCTTTTCTTTAAATAACTTTTTGCACACTCTTTGCACGTGCCTGATTTTCAACAAGTCGGAAATTTTCTAAAAACCCCAAAAGTTCCCCGAAAAACAAACGAAAAAATAATTCAGGTTCGGCTAACATAAAGCAGCAGAACACGCTCAAAACCAATTTAAATATCATAAAATTTATCTGTGATATTTCTAAATTTGTTGAAGGTAGCCTCAAAGAATTAACCTAACGAAAAAGTATTAGTTTCACTATATAAGATAATTGTCTAGGTTCACAACAACTATATAGATAATGGCATATCAGAGCTAAATTGGATTAGTGCATTTTCCAGAGGCGGAAAAATAAACCTTAAAATAACCCTAAAATAAAGATTAGTAAATCTCATTATAAATATATGCACATAAATGTTGGTACATATATCAGAGTGATAACTAATTAATTTGGTGTTTTTCCCATAACACATCCAGAAGTTTTATAACCAACTTCACTAGTCTATTATAATGAAGTAATATGGCCAATTTTACATAAGAAACCGTCATTAATTACTCAATCACACAGCAAATGACAACAAACTCACCATATAATTAAGCCAAAAGCTGAAAACCCTTGTCCACCAGGGACTTTTTCGCCAAGCCAGATAATGCTCCGCACGTAGTCGAGAGCAGAATGAGAGAAGTGGCCATAATGACCAAAGCGGGTTTCCCAGCCAAACGAAGTCCGTGTCTCCGGGCCGGTAATTCGAGTGTGATCACGAGACATCAACGTCAGTACGAATACCGAGCTCCGAATTCCGAGCACCGAGCACCTATAACCGATCACCTCACAGGTGTGTGAAGGGGATATAGCCGAGAAAAGAGAGAGGCCGAGAGTGGCCGATCGGGCGATCGAGCGAACGATCTCCAGGCATATAAAAACGAATGCAGCGTAGTGGCCAAGACATTCGCGTCAAGGAAGCTGAGCTGCAACGAGCAAGCAATACGTGATATTCGGGAATTAACAGTGATCGAGATAAGTCAGTGTGTGCTGTGTTTAGAGCCTAGTATTCAAAAGATAAAGAATACCTTGTACCAACGGACACGCATAAATATAATACAAAATTTGTTGGTTAAACAAACGAAAAGTGTAAATTAAACATAATGAATGTGGAAGAGTTTCGCAAATACGGCAAGGAAGTGATCGATTATATATGTCAATATGGCACAAATATAGAGGAGCGTGATGTGGCGCCCACATTGGATCCGGGTTACCTAAAAAAACTGCTACCAGGTGAGCAAAAAACAAAAAAATACGTGTGAAAGTATCAAATACCTGACAAAAGCTAGACAAATAAAAAAATAAGTTCTTTTCTTATATGGTGTTAGAAATAAAATATGAATTAAATACTGCACATATCTTCAAGGATATTTAGATCAATCTATTGAAATACATATTGAAATATGTATATATGAAATATATATACCGGCTTTTTAAGTTTTAAATTCTTTTTACGACGAATTAGCAGAAAATCACTGAATTTCGAATGTCCTTCGTGAATTTCATACCAACCGAAATCTGTTAGTCAGATCTATTTTGTTTGATTGTTTTTGCTGGGATTCATTTAGAGATAGAAGGAAAACGTTTAATTATAGCACAAGTGATAAATTGTATACACTAATTTGTTAACTATGCCCAAACAAATTAGCAATGAATCCGAAAATATTTCGCTTCGCGCAAAATAATCAAAGAAAGCTAGGCAATAACAACGGGCAACTCAATGCCTCTCAAAAACTTGTTAAATCATGTTGACTAATTGTTTTGCCCGCTGCCCGAAGAGTCATGTGAATAATGTGCGAGTGTAAACTATTCGAAAATCCCCAGCCCACGGATTCGAGTGCCCCGCAACGAGGTGCGTGGGTGGGGGCCTGGCATAATTGGGGCACACTCGGCGGCCGCAGGCACAGCCACCTCTCCGTTCTCCGATCTCCGATCTTCGGCTACCACTGAAGTTGGCAGGCTGAAGAGTAGGTCTTGCTGGCGAATTTCTGGCGAATTCCGCGCAGTTGCGCTAAGTTAAATATTTACGCCAGAATGGACGCCGCAATCCCGAGTTCAACTAAACAAATCAATTAATTATGCATACGCAAACACACACCTTGCGTATAGACTTACTTGTTGATCTTTCTACTCACTGCCAAAAACAACAGACGCGCCATAAATATTGCCTTTGCTGGCACCCCCTCCCAAATTTATGGGTGATAAAAGAAATATTTAAGGCCCATCCCATCCTAATCCCCGGACTGCCTGTTTATCTTTTCAGCCGACGCTCCCCAGTCGCCGGAGTCGTTCAAGGACGTGCTCGAGGATTTCGAGCAGAAGATCATGCCTGGCGTGGTGCACTGGAACCACCCGAAGTTCTTCGCCTACTTTCCTTCGGGCAACTCCTTTCCCTCCGTTCTCGGCGATATGCTGAGCAGTGCCATCGGTTCCATTGGCTTCAGCTGGGCCAGCTGTCCGGCAGCCGCCGAGCTGGAGACGATCGTGATGAACTGGTACGCCAAGGCCCTCGGCCTGCCCAAGGCTTTCGTTTCGGATGCGCCGGGCAGCACGGGGGGTGGCGCCCTCCAGGGATCCGCCTCCGAGTGCGTGCTCGTCTCGCTGATCACAGCCCGTGCCCGGGCTATTAGCGAGCTGAAGGGCGCGACCAGCGTCCACGACAGTGTCTTTCTGCCCAGCCTGATTGCCTACGCCAGCCGAGAGGCGCACTCCTCCGTGGAGAAGGCCACCAAGATGGCGCTGGTGAAGCTCCGGATCATCGATGCCGACGAGCACGGACGCATGCGTGTCGACCTGCTGCGCCAGGCCATTCAGAACGATGTGAACGCCGGATTGACGCCCTTCTTCGTGGTGGCCACCGTGGGCACCACCGGCGGCTGCGCCTTCGACGACATCACGGAGATCGGCAAGGTGTGCCGTCAGGTGTCCAGCATCTGGTTGCACGTGGACGGCGCCTATGCGGGCAACTCCTTTATCCTGCCGGAGATGCGGGTATTCTCCGCCGGACTAGAGTACGCCGACTCCTTCAACACGAATCCCAACAAGCTGCTGCTTACGAATTTCGACGCCTCCGCCCTGTGGGTGCGGGATGTGATGAACCTAAAGAGCGCTCTCAACGTGAATCCCCTCTACCTGCGGCACGAGCACTTGAGCGGAGTGGACTACCGCCACTACGGCATCCCCCTGAGTCGTCGATTCCGGGCCCTGAAGCTCTGGTTCGTCTTCCGGACATACGGAATAAGGGGTCTACAGGAATACATCCGCAATCACATGGCGTTGGCCAAGAAGTTTGAGATGCTGGTGCGAAAGGATGAGCGATTCGAGGTCCGCAACGATGTCCACCTTGGCCTGGTCTGCTTCAGAATGCGGTAAGTCTTTAAACTATTACTATTAACACGGAGAATAGAAAAGTTGTAAAAGAACACATTGACTAGATCAACACGTCTCATTTTGGATCAGGGATTGGCACACCAATTTGCTATATTTAAACAAATTAAATCAGAAATTTAAATTTGTTTATTTATCCAATGATAATTAGATTGTAACTTTTGAAACTACCCCTCAGGGGACCAGAGAATCTTTATATGAATTTAAATGGTATCTCATAGCCAATAACACGTGTAAAGAAGTTAAGTTAAGTTGGCCATTGGTACACGTTTTATTGGCTTTTGGATAATACTTTTACATATTTACAGACAAAATTATTATTTACACATATGTGGCCAAAAGCTTTGTTGAAGTCAAAAAACCCTAAGAAAGTTACTTTTCAACTTAAATTTTTTAGATTTTTAGCATAGAACTGATAATATCAGTCTTTATTTTTATTCTGGGAAAATAATGGTTTTCACTATCCCCTTTACAGAACTGGCGACGAACCCAACCACATGCTCCTGGCTCAGATCAATCATTCGGGAAAGATGCACATGACGCCGGCTAAGTTTAACGGTCGCTATGTAATCCGCTTCTGCGTCACCTACGAGCACGCCACCGAAAGGGACATCCTGGACGCTTGGAGCCAAATTAAGTGTTTTGCGGAAGAAATACTGCGTGACCACCAGCTGGAGTCCAGCTCTGTGCCCACCACGCCGGAGGGTTCGGAGCGGACCAGCTCGGAGCCAATGGCTCATGTCGCCGGCAAGCCGCCCATCAAGAAGAAGCTGACGCGCACCAAGTCGCTACGCTTCTCCTTCACTCGTAGCATTTCACGGGAGCAGTACCAGAGCCAAAGTGAACACCTAATGGATGGGTGTACACCCATCCTGGTCGTGGATCCCAAAACTCTGCAGGAGAACTTCCAGAAGGCGGCGGATGACAATGAGAAAAACAACAGTAATGGCAACACGAAACTCAAAGATATATCCGACGTCGACACGGATGAGGCGAGTAACTAAGCGCCCAGCCGGAAGCATTTGCGGATTTACCTCTATCTAGTATTAATTGCCGAGCTGAAATGAGGCGTGTACCTAAAGTCCAGCGACTACCATTGCTCAGATTGAATTTAAGTACATCTACTTATGTATTAAGGGTCTAAGTTGTTGCTGAATTTCATAATAATTTAAACATAGACTCATTTGTAATTGCTAATATTTTGTATCTACCTTAAGTTAATATCATGAACAAAAGCACTTATTTATAAACATTAACTTGGCATTTGTTATGCACATTTTTAAAAAAATAATGCAACTTAAAAACTATTGAGTTTCTTTTCTGGGGGATTTCGGTGTTTCTGAATGGTTTGTAGCCGTGCCAATTACTAATTTCCAAACTTGCATATTTCATATTGGATACTGTCCATTACTTATGTTTTAGCTGTTAAAGTCAATTTTTTGTTTGCTTGCTATAGAAGTCTATAATTTCGATTTTGATTTTATTCTTTTCATGCTGGTTGTCCCTAAGTGCAGCACCTTAAGGCTTATGAATATATGTATATGTCTGCTGTGATTATCCAGGCTATGCTACCTGTCTTAATTGGGAAAAGAAGATCGTAGTCAAAAGGACGCGGATTTGTTATTTAAAATGTGTATATGTATGTACGTATATTTTTAGTCCGAACTTAAGAATCTGAAGTGACAAAGACCACGGAATGACGGCAAAAATATTGAAAATCTTCCTCAGTATCATAAATTATTGAATGAAATGAACCTGTTCTTAACTCTGCAAATGTTTTATCAAATTATAAGCTCGAGGTAAAAATATGTTGAACTACTAAAGCCATCAGTGATTTGGCCTGGTCTGCTTCAGAATGCGGTAAGTCTTTAAACTATTACTATTAACACGGAGAATAGAAAAGTTGTAAAAGAACATTTTTAGCACATTTTTAAAAAAATAATGCAACTTAAAAACTATTGAGTTTCTTTTCTGGGGGATTTCGGTGTTTCTGAATGGTTTGTAGCCGTGCCAATTACTAATTTCCAAACTTGCATATTTCATATTGGATACTGTCCATTACTTATGTTTTAGCTGTTAAAGTCAATTTTTTGTTTGCTTGCTATAGAAGTCTATAATTTCGATTTTGATTTTATTCTTTTCATGCTGGTTGTCCCTAAGTGCAGCACCTTAAGGCTTATGAATATATGTATATGTCTGCTGTGATTATCCAGGCTATGCTACCTGTCTTAATTGGGAAAAGAAGATCGTAGTCAAAAGGACGCGGATTTGTTATTTAAAATGTGTATATGTATGTACGTATATTTTTAGTCCGAACTTAAGAATCTGAAGTGACAAAGACCACGGAATGACGGCAAAAATATTGAAAATCTTCCTCAGTATCATAAATTATTGAATGAAATGAACCTGTTCTTAACTCTGCAAATGTTTTATCAAATTATAAGCTCGAGGTAAAAATATGTTGAACTACTAAAGCCATCAGTGATTTACACATGTCCTTAAAGGACACGGTTGTCTCATGCAATGCATTGCTAACTTCTAACTTAAATTAAAGTTTCATATGCACCCTTCTCTTCTTTGCACGTCGGAACGGCCGGGATCAGCCAGTCGGCCGATCTTATAACTGTCATATAACTGAACGATCGGAAATGTCATAACTTTAGTGTTTTAAAAGTTAGGAAGTTGGGATTTTTATGCTTTTTAAGAGTGCATCATATGAATAATTCTGGAGAATATAATTTACAGAATATTCTGCAAGGGTATATCAACATCGGCTGTGCCCGAAGTT
Source organism: Drosophila fuyamai (assembly GCA_018153365.1). NCBI lineage: Eukaryota > Metazoa > Arthropoda > Insecta > Diptera > Drosophilidae > Drosophila > Drosophila fuyamai. The sequence goes on from JAECXW010000889.1 coordinate 1,832,689, forward strand.
AGCTTTCCTTTCTTGTTTATATTCATATATTGAATTAAGAATATAGACACTCTCGAAAATAAAATTCTATTTAATAAAAGATTTTTAATTAAGTATAAAAAAGGCTTTCAGATTTCTTAGTTTTTTATGAAAGAGGTTCCTCGTTTACTTGCCAAATAAAAATAAACATAAACAAACCCCATTCATTGAATTTAAATAAACAAATCTTGGCAAATATCCCAAGTATTATGGAAATTAGGTGGCGGAATTCACTATTGCACTGTACTAATCCACTTTGTCATTCCAAAGTGTAGAATCTTAAATGCACTCACCTATATAAATACAAATTATATTTCCACAATTTGGGCACAGCTAAATAAAAACAAATACACTGCACACGTGTGCCAATCGATAGGACCGGCTTTACTGCCTATCGATACACCGCACCTACTGCTGCTCTATCGTCATCGAACAATCGCTTAGAACATAAACAAAAGTCTGCCGGCACATTCAATCGCTTGATTTTGATAAAAGTTTAATTAATAAGTTAAAATGCCAAACTGGAATCAAATTCAGTCGCAACTGCGTAGCTCCAACAATCCCGTGGTATTTTTTGACATTGCCGTAGGGACAACGGTAAGCTACAAACCCACAAAGCATAGACCATGTCTTAATCGACTTTGTTTTTTAGGAGATCGGAGGGATGATATTCGAACTATTTGCGGACACAGTGCCACGCACTGCGGAGAACTTCAGGCAGTTTTGCACAGGCGAGTATAGACCGGATGGCGTTCCCATTGGCTACAAGGGCGCCAGTTTCCACAGGGTCATTAAGGACTTTATGATCCAGGGCGGTGACTTTGTTCAGGGCGACGGCACCGGCGTTACTAGTATATACGGCAACACCTTTGGCGACGAGAACTTCACCCTGAAACACGACTCGCCCGGATTGCTGTCTATGGCGAATAGTGGCAAGGAAACCAATGGCTGTCAGTTCTTCATCACCTGCGCCAAGTGCAACTTCCTGGACGGCAAGCATGTGGTGTTCGGTCGCGTTCTGGACGGACTGCTCATCATGCGGAAGATCGAGAACGTACCCACGGGTCCGAACAACAAGCCCAAGCTGCCAGTGACCATTTCGCAGTGTGGGCAAATGTAGCGGGAAAAACTGAGTGTTGTAATAAAGTCTATATTATGTTTTTTTAAACGAAGCAAGTAAATCTGGCCACTGCCGATATTGCTCTTCTTATGACTTCCTTAAGAAATTTGAACTGGCAGTTTAGCTTTGTCACCAAAGGCGGGAAAGGAAAGTCACCATAGACATTGACCAGAATTTGGTGTTATTTGAATGTCCTAGTTGTAAAAAGCATAGCCGCCAGCCACAACCTTCTCCTTTCTCAGGGTTCGGCAATCCTCGATCATGAAGCTGAAAGGGAATACAATTATCTATATGTTGAGAGATGACACTATCTGGTACCCACTCGTAGTAGAGAGAGGCCAGTGGAACAGTGGCTAGATGCCATAGAGCGTGAGCATCCAGAATCCATAGGATGGGTGGAAAGTCCAACAGTTCCAGGCTCATGGCCAGCGCCATGAGAACGTAGAATCGCAGAATCCTCCGGAAGTAGGGCCTGCGGTTGCGTACAAAGTGGCACCAAACAAACCAGCCCACGGCTGCGATAACTCCCGTGGCCACGTTCACCATCATGTTAAAGGCATAGTTGAACCGGCCCACGCTCAGATAGGCAAAGTAATTAATGTAGTAGGAGAGGAATGCCAGCGAGATCACACCCCGCAGGAACAGGGAGTAGCGGTGCAGCATTCGCATGACCATGACGTACAGCGAGCACAGGATAATAGAGTAGGCGAAGGCGTAGTCTAAAAGCTCGGTCAGCGGGAAGTCCCTCGTGTGAAAGATGGCGGACCAAACCCAGCCGTTGAGGCTCGTCTACGGGGAGATAAGTTTACTTAGTAAGGCGACCCGTTGTATTTCAGATAAAAAGTTATCTTTACCACTGCGAATATGTGGGTCAACATGTAGCAGGGACTGTCCGGGCGCACTTCCCGCCGGAATTTGCGCAGCAGGCGCAGGTGAACGGCGAAGTTGAGCCCGGAGAAGATCACCGAGGCCGGTTCTTGCATGCCCAGCAGGCGGAGGAAAGGCCACTTGCCGTAGAACTGGGGAATGGGCCATCCGCGCTCGAAGAAAGCTAACACCGTGCGCCACATGCATCCATACTGGCACTCGTCCGCGCAGCTCCACTGGAAGAGCCGATCGAACACTGATTGCTTGTAGAACTTGACCGCCTGCTCCTGGATCTCCAGTCCATCTTGCAAAGATGCTTCCTTTCATAAGGATATCAAGTTATGGAATTAAAAGACCTTACCAGCGGAACAGTTTGTTCGCTCGCAGTTCTGCCGACAGTTGTGAAAGAACTGGGTGCGGTCCCCGTTGGAGGCGTGACAGGCGGCAACAAACACCCCCAGGAGCAGAAGAATTGTACTTAAACTACGACTAGACATGGTTAAAACTAATTAAAATACACCTGAAGTATTTTGTAAACATTGCACTATTGATTAATCGCCGACCTGTCGTAGCTATCGATTTCAAAGTCTATCGACGTGCATAGGCCTCTCATTTGTCATATGTCCAAACATTTGCTCATCTGTATAGTTTTTTATTGTAGTTGCTGTTTTTTTCACAGTACTTAATCAGATAATCGGCTAAAATCGTTAAAAACCCAAATAAAATATGCTCGGGAAGCATTTGCAGGAGTTGGAAAATCGAACTTTAATGGACCAGACCTGAAATTCAGAATTACTTACAGAAAGAAAGTGAAAAAGACGGGCGAATAGCACTGGTGCACCTCTATAAATTTGCCAGGCATGCATCGGCCCGATGAAAACGATCTTATTTTTAGAGCATGACTCACCCTCACCTGCAGCCAGACGTAAGATCTGTAGGAAACTGTTAGGGGAACACCAACCAGATGACCAAATATTCCGGCAGCCAGAAAAATGCCTTCGCTGTGTCCGAGCCCCCAGTAAGCAGGAAATACCAAGAGGCACGTCAATCCCAGGGGATTAAGGTAGCAATGTCTATTCCGAACTACTATCAGTTGTCTAATCTTTGTCTCCTAAATTTCTAGCAACGAGAGCCCCTGGTCTTCTTCATCATGCGACTGAACCTGAAAGCCGTGCTGCTCATCCTCACCGTGGCCGTGGTGGTAATCACCCTGGGCGTCTACATGCGCTGCGCCGCGTTCTCCTTCTCGCGGGATTTGGTGCGGCCATTGGACCGGGCAGCCAGGCCCTCCCCCAACGGCGGAGAATGTCTGCAGGACATAGAATGCTCCATCAATCAGGAGTACAGCGTGCACTGCAAGCGGGACGAGAACGCCAACGAGGTGTACGTGCCATTTTCCTTCCTGCGTAACTACTTCGATGTCAGCGGAGCGGTCTCCACCAGCGGCAGCGAAGTGGCGAGGTTCAACTGGATGCACAGCACAGCCAAGGTGAACCTGCCCAAGGGCAAGTACGATGCACGCGGCGTCTTTATGTACTTTGAGAACTACAACGTGGAGGTGCGCGACCGCGTGAAGTGCATCAGCGCTGCGGAGGGAGTGCCGGTGAGCACGCAGTGGGAGAAGCGCGGCTACTTCTACCCCACGCAGATTGCCCAATTTGCGTTGTCGCACTACAGCAAGAATCTCACGGAGCCGGCGCCAAGAGTGCGCGTCCTGGAGGACGGCGATGGAAATCAGGTTGACTGGAGCGCGCCCAAGACCAGCAACATGACACGCATTTGGCACCACAAGTTCAACACCAGTGTGGTCCAGTTTGAGACGGCACCTGGCTATGAGGGCGCTATTAGCATCGCCCTTAATCACACGCTGGACCTGCTGCTAAGCGTGGACCTACTACTGGTCACCAACAGTAGCAGCCTGATGGTTACCGTCCAGAACCGGGACACCCGGCACAGCTACACCCTCCACTACATACCCGCCGACCTGCTGCTGAGCGTGCAGGACTCAAACATCTACTACGGCTTGGGAGGATCGGCGCTGAACAAGTGGCGCCACATCACGCGGGACCTGCACATCGACGTCCAGAAGGGCATCGTCCTGGGGGATAAGCGCTCGCCGCTTAAGATTCGACGCTCCGACCTGGAAGTCCTATCCATCAGTTTCCTGGGTCTGGGCTTCTACGACAACATCACTCTGTCCACCAGTGACCACATGGCTCACTTCTACGACGCGGCAGAGTGGTTCGTCCACAATCAGGACCCCAAGACGGGTGGCTGGGCCAATCCCGTACGTCGCAGCCTCAACGGCTTTGCCGAGCTGCGTCCGGGCTGGATATCAGCTATGGGACAGGGTCACAGCATTTCCGTGCTGGCACGCGCTTACTGGCACTCTGGCGGGGATGAACGCTACCTTCGGGCGGCCGCAGCCGGACTGCAGCCTTACAGGGTCTACTCACGGGACGGCGGTGTTCTGGCGCAGTTCATGGACAAATTCTACTGGTAAGTGTTTGGAAGTTAATTTTGCCTAACATTACGATTTTTTTAAAGTCTTTAACAGATCAAGTAGAGGCACTCAACAATATATTTATTATGCTCTATTTGTTCTAAAATTTAATAATTTGTACCTTTACAGGTACGAGGAGTATCCCACCACGCCGCCCTCGTATGTACTGAACGGATTTATATATTCTTTGCTGGGTCTCTACGATCTAAACAGCACGGCTCCTGTCAAAATCGCTCGCGAGGCTGGAAAGCTGTTCGCCCAGGGCATGTACTCGCTGAAGAAGATGCTGCTGCTTTACGACACAGGTTCCGGAACCAGCTACGACCTGCGTCATCTAAGCCTGGGCGTGGCCCCGAACTTGGCGCGCTGGGACTATCATGCGACGCATGTGAACCAGCTGCTCCTGCTGGCCACCATCGACAGCGATCCACTGATCGCGCAGACGGCGGAGCGCTGGAAGGGATACATGTTTGGCAAGCGGGCCAAGCACAACTGAGAATTAAGAAATCTGGCGGCCTACCGCCGTCGAAAAAGTGATATTTTGTAGAACTTACGTATTGTGCTTAACCATTCTAAATGGTTGCACCTGGCGCTATTCCCTTCCCACACCAACACACTTGTGACCCGGGAATAATTTCGAGTTTCTATTGTGTTATTACCGCACTCGTCTTTGTGCTATAGTCCTAATTTGGCTCGTCTGGCTAGGCGGCTAGTGTTAAGCTATTGTACCTTTGTCTTTCATTGCATTATCAGATGTTGGCCTCGTCTTTAATCATTTGTTGATCCCCTATTGATAGCTTAATTGTTTGCCCGAGAGTAGATGCACGCGCACTCACAGGACAATATCTAGTAATGAACATTTAACACTTACTGTTTTAGTCAAACTTTTTTACTGCGCAAACTAAGTAGAGTTCGTTACTACACTCCCCTGTATAAAGTAATATAGAGAGCTTAGCATAATAGTTGTAGAACACGTAGGTAGTATGTATCTGTTAGATACCAACGTAGACTCTTGGATTTAGCCTCTCCTGCAGAGGTTATAGTAGCGTTCCCACTAAATACTAACTGCCCTGACCCCAAATAATATATTCTAACGATGCACGATAATAACGACTTCTATATGGTAAGCCTGTAATGTAATGTACTGTAGCGTATGCCACTTGAGGATATATGTATTTCTCGCAACTTAAACGATGCCATTCCAAACCTAATTTTATTTTAATTCCTAAGTTTTTAACAGAGGAGCTGTCAATTAAGAAACATAATATACCATTTTGAACGTAATCCGCGGATCCGTTATTTGTGGCCCACTGCTAATCCCGAAACGAGACTGTTAAAGAAAATGATTAATTTCGAGAATTATTTTAAGTAAACAAATTAAAGTACTTAATTTATGTTCTTTGTACTTGTGTATTGTTTCAATTGGTGTCTGGTGAAGGTTTAGGTACGTATATATGTACGTATGTCCGTTCTTACACAATTCAATCGACAATTTATTTACAATTTGGTTAATTGAACTAACAAATTAAATCACTTATAAAGACTACAACTAGTCCACATCTTCTGGTCAAGATCGCTGGGAAAAGAGAACGTGGGAGCGAATCGAGGGCGGTCCACTCCGCCGTCTGACCTCCTCGATGAACGCGTTCTCCATTTGTTCGCAAATAATGTCAAAGAATAGGCTGGCCACGTTGCTGTGCAGTAGCGACTTGAACTCAAAGGAGACCTTGAAGTCTAGGACGCAGGAGTTGGGTATGTCCTTGAGACCTGGCCTAAAGCGCCACTCATTCAGCAGGTAGTTGAACAGGCGTCCATCGTGGCACTCGGACTTGACCAAGCTGTGCGGCACCAGGGTGACCTGCGAGGTGTAGGCCTCGTTCAACGGCGGGAAACCCACAATAAGGTCCGCCTTGAAGCCCGCACTATCCTGGGTGTGGACGTGGGACCGCTTCACGTATGGAACGAACTTATAGTAGTTGCTGACATCGGATACCACGCTGTACATGTCTTGCATAGAGTACCTGCATATTGGGGGGTGCGCACTTTAGAGATGACTTCATCATGCGTAGAACGCGTACTTACCCCACGAGCTCCTTTTTGGTACACAAGCGGTTCTTGTTACGGAAATCATTAAACGTTATGTAGGACCTGTGGATGCTGTTGGCAAAGCTGCGCTGCTGGCCTCCACTGCAACAGGATAAGAACAATCTGAGTGGCACGGTCAATTTTGCTGCCCTAATTTTACTAGTTTGGCATCCGCCTCCGGGTTATGTAATTTACATTTACCTGCTGACCTTGTTTTAATAAGGTGCCTTAGGATTCTGACGTCCAAGGCTTTCAAAGTGCTGCCCTTTAGCATTTTAGGCAAAGGATGAGAGTTAACTACGGATTGGGAAGAAGAAAGATAGGTATCCGTATCCGAGGTATGGCACAGCAAGTGTTGTCAATTCAGCTTTTTCTTAGCCGAATTGTTTATTTGCGGGGCATTTGATATTTTTATTAAAACGTCAATCAAAAATCAAAATTTAGTGCTAGAATTAATTTACCTTTAAAAATATTTCCTGCTATTGTCCTTAATTCCGGATAAGACTATGTTCTTAAAATTTAAGTTAGCTTTAAATACTTATGTTATGTTCTTATAATTTAAGTTAGCTTTAAATACTTAACAAATGAAAAAGGGATTTAATTTTTCGCTTTTTGACCTAAAGTCTGCGTACTTTTGGATGAAAAAATTATGATCGTGAAACGAAAACTAACACAACAATTAAGACACAACAATTAAGATATATTTATATTAACTTTAAGCTATTTTAAGCGTGGAATTAAGCTAGAGTTGGCGAAACCGCCCACAACAGCAGACAAGGAAATCAGCTGGCAGTGCTGCCAGACCATCGAAAATCAGATGGCCAAGCAGCAATTGTTTGGCGTACAAATCAACTGAAACAATATACATATGTACAATAAAACATATTGGAGTTCTTAAATGATAGTAAAACAACATCTTAATATCCTTAGCTACATTATATATTTTCACATAATCGCACACAGTGAACGTTCCTCCCCCTTGGGCGCCTCCTTGCCGGAGAGCTCCTTCTGCTTTAGCTCCAGAAAGGTGTTTTCATTGCGCTTTTCCATCCAATCGGGCAGTGGAGCGGCCCAATCCTGCGGCGGCTCCTTCCGCTTCTGCCAGGTGTCGTTAGAAAAGTGTGCGCGCAGGCGAATCCGACGGCGTTCCTCTTCGCTCTTGACCACCGCTTCTCCGGCCGCCACATCGTTGCCGTTGGACTGCTGATACCGCTCGCAGTTTCGATAATCGGTCAGCCACTGGGAGCAGTCCGTATCCTGGCCGAAAATGAAGTACTGGTGGAAGCGGGCCTTGAAGCTCGTGCAGTCATCGTACTCATCTTTATACAGGTGGCAGGGGCGAATCTGGAAAGGGGATTCTTGAAACTATGGTTCTATCAAGCAGCCAAATATTTACCGCCCACGCATCATCTATTGTGGTCTTTGAATTACTCGATTTTGAGTCAACATTATCCGGTTTTGTAGCCATTTCAATTACATAAAATCATCATTCAGCTAAAACAGCTGATACTGTTTATACCTCTGGCTGGCAGCGTTGCCACACCGCAACAAATAAAACGAGTCTGTTACTTTTCAATTTTTTGTTTAATACCAAATAATTGCACAATTAATCATTGAAAATGGTTAGCAACGTGTGTTGCCGGCAACTATATCGATTGTATCCGTATAAAGTGTGTAATATGCGCTCACTATGAAAAAGGTATTTAATATTTCCTTTTGTCATACTTAATTAAAGCCTTTCAAAGTATCTTTCAAGCGTTTTCAGCATATTACAACAGAACTTATAAAATTAAAATAACTTTTACGTGTGTACTTAATTACAGAGCTAAGACCCGATGGCAAGTTACAACTAAATCGTAGTCAAAAATTTACAGTACGCTGCACATGAATTGTTTCCACGGTCGTTTAACAAACTACTCATAATTCTAGGATCGCTAGATCAATCGTATCAATCAATCGTATTTTTTGTACAGAGCTGAGAACTGGGCGCGAATTGAATCACCGATCATGGGTCCAACTAAGCATATAAATATATATGTTTGTCTACGTTTGGGTTTTGGGGAAGTACAATTACGCGTTGTGGGTATACGCAGTGGGAAGTTACGTCTAATGTTATTTTGTAGTTTGACTTTAAGACCTATGCACTAAAGAAAATGACCGCACAAGACCGACGGCTTGTGTGGATGTTGGTGGCCGCAGGTCCGTTCATGTTTGATCTCAGGGCAGAACGCTCTCCAGTTGGAGCAGCTGCAGCAGCTGCCGATGACAGCCGCCCGACAGTTAGTACTTGTTGTGCTGGGCCAACAGCTGCATGTCCGTCAGATACTTGATGATGTGCACCTTCGCTTCGGCCTTTTGTCGCACGCCCAGCGTGTTGAGCATGTCCGTGACAACCATGCCGAAACTTTGGTCCTCGGCGCTGACCGCCTGGGAGACATTGTTCTGGAAAATCTTGATGGTGTTGAGCATGTTGTCGCTGTGCTCCTCTTCGCTGCGCTCCCGCTTGAGCGGCGGTTCGTAGAAATATGGCTTTTGGTCCTTTCCCACGGCAGTGGCTAGCTGTGCGTCACTGGTGACGGTGATTTCTGTAAGACAGTAGGATATTTAGCGAGGATAACATATGCTCAAAGGTTAGGCTACTTACCATGCGGATGGGTCAGTGCCTGGGCTGAGGTTGTGGCGCTGCCGTTGAACGGCTGTGCGAATATATCCACGACGGTCTGTTGCTGCGCCTGCTGCTGCTGCGACGGATCAGCCACCTGGTTGGCATTTTGACTGCCGTTGGCGCACTTTCCCAGCAGCGACTCCCGGTATTGACGGATGGAGTCCACCAGGAATTGCATCTGCTTGAAGTAGCGCCAGCGCGATTCCTGGCACAGCTTCATTTCGCGGGCGAACTTGTCGCGCAGGCTCTTCCAGCGTTTGGTACATTTTTGTTCTACAATGCAAAAGATAAAATGTACTATTTAGTAATGATAAAGTGTTGACTTCGGGTAAAAACATACATATTTCAAAATACTTTTTCTAAGTATATTATTTTTTGCCGCTTGTGAATGGTCAATATAATAGTCTTACTCATGTTGGTCATATAATACCACTATAAACTGCGTATACAAAAGGACAATAACGTAATATGTCATCTGTAAATGGAATCTCAGTATAAAAGTGAAGACTTACTAGTGGTTTGAGATTAAATTAAAGAAATTTACACCTGCCATTCTCTGCGGTATTCTGAAGCAACTAGAACCACTGGGGCATCTAACACACCCCTGAAAATGCATCTGCTAGAAACATCAAATCGCAAACCAAAACAAATCGTTGGCAGAAGCAGAGGCGGTGGCAGAGGGCAGCAGCTTCCCAGCGCCAGCAGAGACGTTGACGACGTCGACTTCGACTCCCTCTGCCCACGGCCTCTGCCTGAAGACGGAAACCTGTGGCATTGCTGCTGGGTGGACTTGGCTGGAACCCAGCTTTAGAGCCACCGTCTCGCCTTGCATAATCGAAAGCCAAATAAGGTGCAGTGATATAGGCGAAAATTTAGGGTTCGATCAAAGGTCGGCGAGGGGGTGGGTTAAACGGTAAATTTTGTTGGTATACTCATGAAAACGGAACGAAAGCTGCCTGGTCGGTCTCCGGTATCTACAGTGGGGAGTTAAGGTATTGTCCCAGCTGGACTGTGAACTTTTTTTTTTAATAAAACTAAATTTGTATTATCAAATCGTAATAAGTACATACATATTTCCTTTGGCAGCTGTTAGAACTAATTCTATTGCACAAAACTTACGAAACTTGTATTAAATACATTAAATTAAAATATTTTGTTGCTAAGAAAAACATTTTTTTCCGACTTTGACATAAAAAAATGTATGTTAGCTATATGTAAAAAAATAATTTAAAAAAAAAAAACAATTTAATTTTAGCCAAACAAAATCAGCTCTGTCAATACTTTAGGCCGGCACTGTATGTATACTTCCATACGAACGTGTGTGAGCGAGTCAGCTGTCGGCCGAGGCAGAACAACCCGCAGTCGCAGTGTACAAAAATAAACGCTGGCGCAAGCAGAATGGCTGCGGTGGGAGCGAGACAACTACTGCGACGCGACGGCAAAGTACAGCAACTTCAAAAATATCGACTGAGCACACTGCTACAGAGGTCTTCACACTGACAGAGCAGACAGGGGCGGAGCTCGAGCGCCAAAAAGGGGCGAAGGTTATCAAAATTATGTTCGAAACGAAGCAAAAACTGAATGAAATGAAAACTACAATTTTTAATTTTCTGTCCAATTGAAAGTAAATTTGTTGAGAGCTTGGAATAATATGTTTTACATTTATAGAAGCAAGTAAATCATCAATGTTTTTATCTCTTTTTATATATTAGTTTAACCGAATGATCTTTAAATTTATTATCATAACAAAGAAGCATTTCAGTCGATTAATCATTGTTGGCAACCCCCTTCAAAACGATTCCGTCCCTGGAATTTCACAACCATCAGCCAGCTACTGCGCCGCGTCGCCGTTCACTTTTGCGTCGTTTTCTGTTTCTGTTGTCGTCGACGGACTTGTCTTTCACTCCCTGTCCCCCTAACAGAATTAATCAATTGGCTGGTTGGGGCACGGACAGAAAGCTAAAAACCCGTAGCCAAAAACCAGCCGAATTTCACTTACCAGGCACACCGAGAGTTTCGGCGATTTGTTTCCAGGTCTGGGCCTTGCGCACAAAGTGCTTATAATTGTAGTGCGACCTGTCGTATATCACTGGGTTCAACTTGACAGCTTCGATGAGATTGAGATCAAACTGCTGCTCAAGATTGGCATCCAGCTTGTCCATCTCAATGGCCGCCGTGAGGGTGTGCACTGAGGGGACAAGACGGGTGGAAACAAGAGTTAATTTAGCGAGAAACTGGATGTGGATCCCAGTGCCAAGCTGGACACTCAAGCTTTCGCTGCCCGACGACACTCACTTTGTTTCTTTCGTTTGCTAATTGTTGTTAGGTATTTGGCGCGAACGCACGCTCTGTTTGTTTTTATTTTGATTGGTTTCTTCTGCGAGGAAGGAACGTCGACGTTTTAATTTTATTTCTCAGTCGCGTCTCTGCCAACGGTACGTCTCAGCTCAGTCGCGTCTCTGCCAATGGTGGCTCTTGGTCCGGGCATTAGCCAACACTGCCGGCGCAGCCGATAGTCATCGATAGCATAATGGGCACGAAGGGTATTTTTGCGGCAGACGGTCACTCGATTATGGAGTGGGTGCAAAGCTAAACACACTTCTTTCAAAGTTATTTACTTTTTTTACTTTACCTTTTTATCTATATCCTTGCAAAGTGAACAACCAGGCAATCATAATACACTTGAAACGAAAAATCATATGTTTTGGTATATTTTCAAAAGCAAGTGGTATATTTAAATAGTCCGCTCGCGGTCACACTCTTTCTGATTGGACCAAATGGAGGACCTGACCGCCCAACGAAACTGGACAGAGGAGGAGCGCCTGGAGCTGGCGGCCCGGCTGGACGCCGAGCTAGACGCATTCATTGATGGGCTGGAGAAGAAGCGCTACGAGGAGGGCTGGCCGGAGGACCGCTGGCAAGAGGAGATGGACAAGCATCCGTTCTTCATGAAGCGTGCTCCTCAGCCTGGCGACGATGTGCATCCTATGTTCGAGGGACTGCAGAAGCTCAAGTACGATCCGGAGGAGAACACGCGCGACGAGCTAGCGCTGAACTATAAAGAGGACGGCAACTTCTACATGAAGCACAAAAAATTCCGCATGGCAATCTACAGCTTCACCGAGGGCATCAAGTCCAAGTCGGAGAACCCAGACGTGCTGGCCGTGCTTTACAACAATCGCTCAGCCGCCCACTTCTTCATCAAGAACTACAGATCCTCACTGAGCGACGCTCAGCGTGCCCTGTTCTTCAAGCCAGACTACACGAAGGCCCGCTGGAGGTCGGCGCAGTGCGCCTACGAGTTGGAGAGGTTCGACGTCTGCACCCAGATGTGCGAGGAGCTGCTCGAGGTGGACGTAGACCACAAGGAGGCCAATGCCCTGCTGCACAAGAACAAGATGAAGAAGGTAGTAATAAATAGTTCCCCTGTATATAAGTATACCTAATTTGTTTTTAATCCTGCAGCTAGAGGTAGATCGCAACCAGCGCAAAGAGGCTGCCGAGGCGAAGCGTCGCCTGACCCGCTTCCACAGGCTGCGCGATGCCATCGAGCAGCGGTCCATCAAGTTTGACGATCAACGGGTCGGCCAAAAAGCAGCCTTGTCAGAGGAGCTACTGCGTCCCAAGTTTCTCCCTCTTGAAGATCACCCAGTACATCTGGACGAGGACGGCAGTACGCTGGTCTGGCCCGCCGCCTTCTCCTATCCGGAATTCCTGTTCAGCGACTTTCAACAGAAGCTGCCGGAAACTGCCACCATGCAGGATTGCCTGGCCACGCTGTTCGCCGAACCGCTGCCCTGCGATAAGACGCAGAGCTACCGTCAGGGCAACGTGCACGTGTACTATGAGAACCGCAAGGTGGGCTGCGTCCACAAGGTGGCCCTTGAAAAGCAGCTTGCCGAGATCATCGCTGAGAAGGGCTTCTTCGTTTCGGGTGGAGCGTTGCTGTTCTATGTGGTGCCCAAAGATTCCCGGGTGGAACAGGAGTTCATACACCAACAGCGACGACCCATGGTCTATAGTTGATTCGGTGGGGAAAATAAAAAGGATCCTTTTTAGAAAACAAAACACAATGCCTTCAGTTGGTTGTAAAGTTTATTTCGTTTGCAGCAAATATCAATTTGTAAGCTTAAGTTTTATTCACGGTACAGTTGAGCTTTGGTTATGCTATGTTTAAGCATTTTTTCGTACGATTATCTAATTTCTGATATGTTATGCGAAGCCAAAAAGCGTAGTTTTAGGCTCGCGCCTTCCTGAAATACCAGGTATGGCGCAAGACCATTCTTTTGTATGATCATATTGTGTAGAATTAAAATTGTTTAGCTAAATTTAGTTTCTTTTCAACAATGATGCGCCTAAATGAGTCAACAATATGGTTTCGTTTAATACGTATAAAAGCGGTTTTGTAAATTTTCATAATTGAGCATATTCATATGTATAAATCTTAGACATTCATCTTTAGTTCACAACAGTAATACTAGTGAGGCTCCTCGAATGGAGCCGGATATGATTCGTTAGAATACCTTTTGACAAAGCAAGATCAACCTATAAGGCTTAAGACTAAGTGCATCGTGGGAAAGCGTATTACATACTCGGATAACATAATAATAAGCTGATAACATCAACTTGTCCAACTAACACAAAAGTGGTGGGCAGATCACATTTACAAGAACCTACAACCTAAAAATAAGCTAAATTCATAAAAAGCAGTGTGTTTCCACAGCGAAGTGTTCAACATTGAAACGGAAAATTGGAGAAAATCCATCTTTACTGCTGCGGCGACGGGGGATTTCTCTGCAGGACATTGTTTAGCCTCATCTTCAGTGGCGAAAAGTCAATTTTCTTGAAGCGTGGTAGCGAGGCAAACTTCTTCATGCTGCTTCCCGGGGGCTGCAACTCATTCGATGTGGCCACCGACTGTATCATGGGCTCCGGTTGGGCCGCAGCCGGCTTGGTTTTGTTCGGCGAATGTCCGAATTTGGCCAGCGTGGCGTACTTCTGCAGGAGTCGTGTTGCCTGATCCGCCGCCTGGTTACGATCCCCGCACTCTTTCTCCTGCTTTGGCTGTATACGGGGAATATTCGCTGTCTTCGCCTGGATGGAATCCTCGACAGCTTGGCCGTCGTCGAATTTAAAGTCGATGGTAAGGTGTAGTAGCTCCTCATCTACGCCCTCATTGTTATTGTTGTTTATGGTTTGGCGGGTGTTATTACTATTCGTGCTATTTGGGCGCTTAACTGGATGGGTGACGGCATAAACGCTCTCGGAGATCTTGTGGGCGGCAGTCTTCTTGGTTGTGATTTTAGTCTTGGCTGATGATGATGAGATGGTGGCCGCCTTTTGGCGCTGTTCGATGATATGTTGGGGCGATGAAATGTAAAGGTTCTCCTTTCGCTCGCGTCGCAACTTGGAACTGACTAAGTGCCTTAGGCTGGGTCCATGCTCGGTGGGACTTCGTCGCTTTGACTTGAGGGTGTCGCAACTGTTGGGATAGTAGGAGGGTATTTTTTCGTCCACACTGATGATCGATTTCCTCGGTGTCTGGTAGTAGTCCTCCTCATCCGGATTCTGCTGAATGGTCTTCTCCTTGGGCGTTCCCTTCTGCGGCAACGCTGGTGCCAACGGAGATTCGGTGGGAGTGCTGGTGCTCAATCCGAAGCCAAGGGGCTGCGCCTCCAGCTCTTGGGCTGCCTTGACAGCCAGCAAATTCTCGTATAGATGTTCCGCAAATCCAGCTGCAGCCGCTGCAACGGTGCTGTTCATGGAGCTGCCATGCATGGCTTCGTAAATGGCACTCTCGTTGGCCACCTGCGTCTTGGTGGGCTGGTCCTCAGTGTTGCAGCTGCTGGTGGAAGAGCAGTAGGATCCCGTGGAATAGCCGGACGAAGTGGACACTGTGCTCCCGCCGGGTTGCGGTGGCAGTTCCTTTACCGCCGCCTTTAAAATGGGCGCCATTACGCAGTATCCTGTGAGATCGTCCTCCAGAATCTTGTTTTTCTTTACCAGATTACTTTGCGGGACAGCTCCGTGGGATCCGATGAGATTGATGGTGGAAGTGTTGCAGGCGGAAAAGTTGAAATTGTACGGCAATTGTTCGGAAACGTTCAAGCTCTCCAGTGAGTCGCCTTTGCTCAATTGGTTAGCAATTTGCGCCACAATCTGATCTCGTGAGATCGGTTCAATGACCGACTCATCTAAACTGATATTCAGCTCCAGGCTCGACTCGTGATTCTGTGCTCCGAAATATTCACCGAAAGTGTCCAGTAAATTAAGTTTAGAGAGGTCCGGACTCGAAAAACTGTTGCGCTGTGACTTGCTTAACTGGGATGAGCGCTTTACCGGGAGCACTGGCTCCGGGGTGGGAGCATTCTCGTAGAGCGGCAGTGCCTCCTCGCTGGGCTCGTGGGCAAGCTCATTGATGCTGCCGGAACGCTTTTGGCGCGGCCCACCGAACAGGGTGTCCAGCATGTTCTTGTACTTCTTCTTCTTGGCCAGTTCCGACTCGGGATTGGTGCTGGACCGCGGAATCTCGCACTCAAAGGTGTTGATGCGCCGGCGGTGGGGATGTGCAGGAAGGGGCGGCGGCGAGGGAGTTTTTTCCATGGCCGATGGCTTCATCTCTTCGTAGATGCCGGAAGCGATGGAGACGCGGGAGATACGGCTGCCCTCAAAGATCTCCTCGTAGATCTGCGAGACGCGCGGCGAGCGATTACCAGCGTCCATGGTATCTGGCAGATTGGGCAGCGGGCCCAGAGCTGTAGGACCTCTGCTAAGTCGCCGCTGCTCAAGGAAAATCTGCCGATACAGCTCCAGATTCTTGATCGACTTCCGCATCCATTTCATGTGGCGTCGACATGAGGTCTCCGTCTCCAGGGCGAAGTAAATGAAACAGTCGCGACGGTTCTGCGTCCAGAAAAGCCCATAGGAGTGCTGTTTGGTGCGCGATGTGGCCAGGCTCAGGCTGACGCCCGGAACGTTCACGGAGACGCTAACCGGCTTAGGGGGATGCGCATCCTGGCCCTCTGAGTCTTGGGCCTGGAAACTGAGCCGCAGGAAGCAGGGTACACACTTGATGGCCTCGATTTTCACCTGACAGCGGGTCCACGTCTTGTAGCGCAATGCGACTGGACGCTTGTCGTGTGTATCCAGTTTGACGTCCATACTCATGGAGATTTCGTTGTTGTCCATCTTGCGGCGACTGCTCCTTGGGAGCGTGGGAGGGGATGTGATGGTTGTGTTGCGAGTGAAAAATAAAAAATGTTTAACGATTTCTATCCGCTACTGGGTGAATTACATGTTTTCTGCGACTGGGTGGAGCTCTTATCGGCTATTCTCTTATCGCCCGTTTATCCTTCGTGTCCTCGTGACTGGACAAGGGCTGCCACCTGGCTAAAATATCTCGGGCACCGTGTTTTTTACGGAACTAGATATGCCAATGCTTACAATTTTGAAGAGTTTTTAAATTTTATAATTCAATTATAAATTTGTTCAAAAGAAACTGTTTTTAAAAATAGTTTCTTGTTTATACAAACTGTATAAAAGATCAATAACATATTACAAATGGGCATTTCAAGAAAAATTTCATCATCAAAATGTTGAATCATTTATTTGTTGTTTACAATATTAAAAAAACAATACATTTTTTACATTACATTATTTAATTTTCGTATTTTTGGGACAGAAACACTTGTTGAATCAATTGTTTGTTGTTTACAATATTAGAAAAACAATACATTTTTTTTACATTACATTATTTCAACTATGTATTTTTTAATACATTTTTTTACATTACATTATTTCATTTTCGTATTTTTGAGACAGAAACACTTATTATGTGTCGTAATGTGAAAATGTATTAAGCATTTCATTTTCGAATTTTTGAGATAGAAACACTAAATACATTTTTTTTACTTTACATTATTTAATTTTCGTATTTTTGAGACAGAAACACTTAATAAGTACGAAAATAAAATAATGTAATGTAAAAAAATTTATTGTTTTTCTAATATTGTAAACAACAAACAAATACATAAGTACATACATATTTCTCAAAACATTTTTTTTAAATTTCTTTCAATTGAGAGTTTGCAATTGAATCCGGTAGACCAAACAAAAAATCTGTTCTATTTTCAACTATAGGCAATTGTAATTCAATATTGTTTTTTGATTCATTTTAAAACGTCGCATTAAAATAATTTTTAAATTTTCTAAACAAAATATATAAACTTAACATCACAACTATTATTTTTGCTTTCCTTTTTAGTTGTTTTCTTAGTTCTGCGATTTACATTTATAACATTTACAGCATTGATTTCGTAAAGAGAGAAGAATGAAATGTAAATTAAAAATAGCAGATTTTAAAATGATTAGAGTGAGAACACGTCATATTGGCTCCGAGGCGCACGATAGTCGTGAAACGAAGAACAAAGGATGCAGCCCTAGGCAAACAGTGTTGGACAACAGCACGCGGCATAGCATTTTTGGCGGCCATTACAACGAGTGGAAATCGAAGGAGCGAAGCACACAAATTAATGCATAAACAAACGGCAAGCAAATAGCACACGCGCTGCCCTGACAACCCAAACCCACCGAAAGCACAACCAACAGCTCCGAAAATGTCCTCGAGCGCTGCCAGGGTCTACATCCAAGTCGAGAGCGAGGCCGAGCAGCAGGAGCACCTAAAGCAACAGCGCAAGACACTGAAACCCATCCAGGGCAACGTCAACGACAAGGAGAACAGTGGTTCCGGGCGCTCCTCCATCGTGGATCAGCTGAGTCGCCTGAAGGCCGGCGTCCAAGTCGCGCCCAAATACGGCAAGCGCAAGTGCGTGGACACGGCCACAGCTGCGGCCGCGACGTCCACAAAGGACGCGGACACCCAGACCGAAGCGGAGGTCAAGCCTCGCTCTGATGCCGACAAACCCATTACGGCAGAGGATCTCACCAGCGAGGCGGAGCCAGGCGAGAACTACTACAAACTGCTGGCCGAGCAGCGACGATTGGCCCTGGAGGACTCGCTCACCGAGAACCGACATCTGCACGAGCGCATTGAGGGGTTGGAAGAGGAGATGGACACGATGCGCCAGGAACTGGATGAGGCGAAGAACCTTGTGGAGGTCCTTAAGGAGATCTGCGACGAGGGCAACAGCGAGCTAGAGGAAGACGAGGCTGCGGGTGACCAGGAGTAGGTCCCCGCCCAAGCTGCACACCAATCACACGTTCTGTTAGTCTAAGTTTTTACAATTAGTTGTAGTTAAATATTCACCCTTAATTTATCCCTGTACGTCAGCTAACACAACGGACTGGTCTCATTGTACGCCAGCAATATATTTACTTGTTACACGCCAGTTATGATCCCAATAAAGTTTATACAAATTTGAAGAGCTCCTTACATCTATGATGTCGCAGGGAAGTGTTTTTACACAACTGAAATAAATAAGACCCAGAATGGACGATAGTGCAGCTGGTTTTAATGCCTTACCAATCACTTTAACTAAAATGGAGCAACTGAGTTATGTTTAGCCAAGGATAAATTTTTAGTTACATAAAGATTTTACATTGTAGCCGAACATAATGTTATAATCTCTTTAACAAAACGAACTAGTCTCATCGTAGTTAGCCATTAATATTTATTCACTAATGGTTTTACGATTCTTAAAACAATTAATTTGCTAATCGGAGTATAAAGTTGAAGTGCTACTTAAGCCAATCCGTGATAATCTCTTCGCTATGGAAGTTATCCACGTCGAACTGAAGTAAAAAATAACCAATTAGAAAACATAAAACAGGATAAATTCTAAACCTACCTCAACGCACTCCTCGTAAGTCGGCACGGATCCCACGATGTCGACATCGTTTACGACAGCGTTAATATAAGCAGCGTCTGCCTCGGCGGCTGCTATCAGCACCGCGGTTTCGGAGTCCTCGGCTTCTGTGGCGTGCGAATCTTCAGCGGTGGAGGAAGGTTCCTTTTGCTGTAAGGCCGCGTCGTCCACCAGGCCGTGGGCAGACTTCATATGCAGGCGCAGGGCGAAAAGACGCGCATATTCAGCGCCGCAGGCGCTGCACCAGAACTTTCCACCAGCTTGGCTCTTGGCAGGCTGTCCGCTCTCAAGGGCCGTTGTACTTGCGCTTGTATTTCCTTTGCTCTTTTCATCTTTGTGCGTCTGCATGTGATTCTTGACGGCGTACAAAGAGGAGAAGGGACGGTTGCATACGACACACTCGTACGGCTTGGTGTGGGTGTTCTTGTGGGCATAAAGCTGCACGGAGGTGCGAAAGGACTTTGAACACATATCGCAAGCAAATTGCCGTTCCGAGCTGTGGATGCGCAGGTGGTGGGAGTACACTTGATGCGATTTGAAGCTGAAATGAAATTTGATTTATAGTTAAAGTTTGAAATGTTTTTTATTTTTACCCACCGCTTGTTGCACACCGTGCAAACATATGGCCGAATATTGGTGTGGGTGCGCAGGTGCAGGGTCAGTGAATAGGACACCCGAAAAGTCTTTCCGCAGACTTCACAGCTGTAGGGCTTCTCTCCAGTGTGAACCCGTTCGTGCTTGACTTTCTCGAAGGGTCGTGTAAACACCCGCTCGCAGTACTGGCATGGAAAGCCAGGCTTCTCCTTATCGACACTCGGTCGTTGCTTCGTTTTGCTGGAGGCTTCGGTGTCGCGAGGGTTCTCGTGGATTTTGAGGTGCATCTGGTACAACACGTCACTCTCGAACTTCCGGTTGCAAATGCTACACATAATCTCGCTGGTGGTTTGCTGGTGCATCTGTTTGTGGACCGTCAAGAGGTTTTCATCAAAGCTGAGGACGGCAGAAAGGAGGCGTGAGTTTACGCTTAATTGTGCTAAATTAACCTACCTCTTGTTGCAAATTTCGCAGTAAAACTGATCCAGTTCGCTGTACTGCTGATGGGCGCCCACAGGAAGTGCGTCCTGAATGCTCTTGGAAACGCGAGTCTCGTGGATGCGCATGTGAAACTTGAGGAACTTTTCTGAACTGAAAACGGTGTTGCAGATGCCACAGCTAATTTCGGATAATGTACTCTTGGAATCTGTCCTTGTACTGACTCCGGGCAACTTTCGGCGGACGGGTGCTTTGGCCTCACCGACCTGCTGGCTGGAACCACCTCCAGACTCTGCCCGCGGACAGACGTGCTCTTCTGCACTACCCCGGTTTTCGAAAATGCTGTGGCAGTCGTAGCAAAAGTAACGATCGGATTGGCTGGACTCCGCACTGTCCTGCTCCACCTTGATGTTGGCTGGAACTTCCTCCACCAGCTCCCAGAGCGGCACATCCGCCTCCACGATGTCCTCGTCGTCGACCTCCTCCAAAATGCAATCTGTTATGACCTCGTCGTCCGGGGTTGACTCCTCTACGAACTCCAATTCTTCGTTCACGCCGCTGCAGGAGCCAGTCTGCTTATCGTGATCCCTGGCGTATGCATCGCTGTTCTCGTATACGTTGCCGCAGCTCTCGCAGAAGAGGAGCTCCTGTGGCTCTGCAACTTCAGAGGATTCATCTTCCACGTGGGTGTCCGTGCTAGTCTCCTCGGCCTGGTTGAACACTGCAATTAGACGTTAGTCACCGCTCATACTCCGGGACATTGTCCACTCACATGACATGGCATTATTTGTTTCAAAACTACTTTATTTACTATAAATAATAATAGATAAACCATTCACAACAATTGGGTTGTCGAAGAGAGTTGCCACCAGATTTATAAACCATTGAGATTTTACCTGTCTGGCAAGGCTTTAAAGATGATAAAAAAATAACTTGGGGTATTCCCTGAAATTATTTTTGAATCGTTTTGCCAGCTGTTCCATACAAATTCCACTTTATTAAAATTATGGATTTAAGTTTGCCAGATTTAGATGTTGAATGTGTGATCAGCCATCGCATATATTTCTGCTAAGTAATTCCATTTGCAAATAAATGTTGTTAAAACATTAATAACTTTCGAAAGTTGGCAGTTAATGAAAGTTTGGATCACAGGTATGTTCTAGCAAAATAGATACATATATTATTATTTATTTATTATTATACCCGTTACTCGTAGAGTAAAAGGGTATATTGTATTCGTGCAAAAGTATGTAACAGGTAGAAGGAAGCGTTTCCGACCCTATAAAGTATATATATTCTTGTTCAGGATCACTAGCCGAGTCGATCTAGCCATGTCCGTCTGTCCGTCTGTCCGTCTCTCCGTCTTTCCGTCTGTCCGTCTGTCTGTCTGTCCGTATGAACGCTGAGATCTCGGAAACTATAAAAGGTAGAAGATTGGCATTTTGCATGTAGATTTTAGGAGTTCCTACGCAGCGCAAGTTTGTTTCAAAATGGTGCCACGCCCCCTCTGACGCCCACAAGCCACAAGCTGTGGCCACAGTTTTGATGCTATTATGAAAATTTTTTTGATATATATTTGTTTCGTCAATACCTATCGAATGGCCTAATAAAAGTTTGCCACGCCCACTCTAACGTCCAAAAACCCATGCCTGGTAAGCGCCTACATTTCTGCCTTTCATGGCCCGCAATAGTGCAATAGCGCCATCTAACGGATGACTTTGGAACAACTGGCCAAGGTGCTCAACAGAGTCAACGTTAATTCTCGATAAGGATTTCTATTAAAGGAAATTGCGATGGTTTTCATTTGTCAATTCCGATCTATATCCTTAGAACTATGCAAATCAAATCAAGTTAGCCAAACTGGAGATGTTCCCTGGGTACCGATTTTAACATTCGAGCAGCGAAAAAGATACAAGAAGGCATATTTATATTAGTTGTTTAGCTGAGTAACGGGTATTTAATAGTCGAGGCACTCGACTATAGCGTTCTCTCTTGTTTTTGAATCTGAATCCTAACAACTCAAGCTTCAATAATATTATAAGCAAGGGTCAAATTTATAGTGGCCCCTAAAGTTGCTTAAGGTACAGAAACCACCTGTAATTACTGGTCAAATCTGCCAGCCCCCTTGGCGCCAAACATAAATCAAATAGTTTTAAACACACGCTTTATTGCGCCTGGCACTAGGTTAGCCTTGTATGTACAAAGAGAAGAAACAGGATAACAATATTATACGTAAAACAAGGTGCATTACAAACTACCACACGACTCGCAGTCCACAGAAGCAGGAATGATTCGAAGCTCTCACTGACTAAATGGTACGAATATACATCTAAAACGAAACGATCCAAGCATGGCTAGAACAACAGCGAATACAGTTGACAGCCGATGCGCCTACACACGTTGGACACCATATAGGCGCCCGCCGAGATCGTTACAAACAGGGTTAGCCAGCCCAAGAACGTGAACTCGCCGACCCGGGGTCGAATGTGCCGCGACAGCCCCAGCCATCCACCGTTGTCGATCAGCCAGTAGACCAGGTCATCCTCTATGATCTCAGCCAGCCCGTCTATCAGGCACTGTAGGTAGTCGAAGTGGCCCTGCCTCACGCAGTCGATTGCGAAGCCACCGCAGACGGCGAAGATCGAGATTATTTTGCCCCAGGTGATGCTCGAGCGGAATAGGTCCTTTGCCACCAAATTGAGCAGCATCGGGGCAACGTCGCTGTGCTCCAGCTCGCCGAACGGAGCCCGCGACAGTTGTCGGGATATGTTTGTGTACACCCGTGGGTGCATCCTCTCCAGTTCCTCGCCCATCTGTGAATTAAATATGGTTATTCAGAGTTTCAAAGGCAGATTTGTGGTCCACTTACGCTGTTGAGGGCCGGAAAGACCTCGTAGACCACATGCGAAGAGCCGGGATCCAGAATGTTGCGAAGCCGCTGTTGTACCTTCCGGTTAAGCACTCCTGCCCGACGTAGCCGGGCTCTGATGTATTGGCCGCAGAGGCACTTCCCCTGAAATAAAACGACAAAGCCAAAAGTTCAATCAAAATCAAATTAACTCTGGTGCTTTGATCATTGCCAGCCAATATTGTTCCATCAGCGGGGCACTCAATCAATACAAATGGACTGCCTGAAAGTTTCCGGCGAACGAATTTACGTCTTTTTGAATTGCTTTACAGCAGAGTTTCGTGGACACCTGGACTATTTCAATCTCACCTCTTACAGAGTCTCTAAAAATGCAGCCGAAACGATGCTGGGTACACATGGCGGCAATAAACAAAGAACACTTTTCTAAACAAAAACGAAGCGATCAGCACGTGCTGTGAGCAGAAAATATGGCAAACTTTAAGCTTCTGGAATCTGTAAGACACAAAATGTTTGCTGAAATTAAGAAATCCCCGCTCGGGGCCTACACAATTCCGATCAATTTAGCTATAGTGTTTCTTCCCTCAATTTATGTCGCACAATTACCGTTCGTCACGCCAACGACTTGGAGCCAAGTAAACAGACAATTGAATACTTTGGCGCCGACTTGACTTATGACATGGCCAGCCGAAGAGATCGAACCCATGCCAAATCGCTGGCCTTGCGACTGGGGTCTTGACAAGTCTATTGAAAGGCACTCCGAACCCGTCCAGCCTCCCAGCGAATTAATCACCTGCCCGTGGGCCATACCAATAAATCCGTCAATTTGTTTACGTGATCTTGTTATGGCGATACAATTGTGCGCCCAACTTTTACCTTTTTGGCGAGTTTGCCCCGACCGAAAAAAGATAAAATGTACTTCACCGGGCAGAGTTCGATGAATTCATCACTTGAGGTTTTCGGGTAATATCGTGTGTTTTTTCAGTTTATTTTTGGAATTCTTGTTTATTTTTTTTATACCCGTAGCGCCTTTGGGTTCTTAACTTTTGTCCAGGTGCCATTGTTTTCTGGGAACCTTCGATCAGCCCTCTTACGGCTGTGCATAGATACACATTTGGCTATGGCCGTTGGGCCTTCCTCATCTGATTTGCCAGTTGATAAGCCCACAAGGTTTTGCATTCTGAACAAACTTCCGCAATGCGCTTAGTGAAAAATACCTGAACAAATTATCAACCACTGCGAAAGTCAAAACGTAGGCAAATATATTAAATAAACACTTTACATTTCGCTTGCCTAGGGAAGTTGGGTAAATATTTTACATAGCAATATAAAGAAAACCGTGCCTGGAGCTTTTTATCAGTCTAAGATAAACGAATGACCGAAACAAAAAATATTTACCTTATCAATTAAATTGAGACAGTCACGACCCAAATCGTGAATGATATAGATACCGGTGGGTCGTCCTCGTTCGCAGTCACCACATAATTAGGTAATTTCGCAAACATTTTGGCACAGTAAATAGGAATCGAGGTTCCCTCTTTTTGTTGATCGGTTGTCTGTTTTGTTGTGGTCGTAATTTCAAAATTTGTCCACAAAATTCGACAGTTTATTTAAACAGCTTTTTGGTTTTCTGTTCTCCGCGTTTTGTGCACTTGCCGAAGATTTTATTTTCCCTTGAAGCTAATATATACATATACATATCTATTTAATAAGAGCTAAGAGTTCTGTTTTTTCTTTACTTTGAATTATGTAAATAAAAGTACATTTTATAATAAATAATTTTCTTAATAAATTGAAAAGGAGTTAATTGTTAAATTAAAATAGTTAACAATTCATACGCCATATGTTTGAAAGATATTTGCTTGTAGTTTTTGGATATATGCACATTTTACATATAATATTTAGCTTGTGCAAGAACAAACCGAATCGTTTTAATTGATATTATGAAAAGGATATAGAGAGCAATGTAAAATATGTTGTGTCAACACAAATCGATTTTTTATATTAACAATTTAAGCTGAAACGCATTTGCATATCGTCTCAAAACGTTATACTTTTTTAAATGCTAAAGTTTTAAATTTTATTATTTAATTTAATTTATTATTTAATTCAATTTAAATATTAAAATGTTTACTTTCAATAAAATTTAAATATTAAAATACTTACTTTTAATAAAATTTAAATATTAAAATGCTTTGTTTTAATTCAAGTACATTTTAAATGTTTTTTCTGGTTATTTTACTTGTTTATAATTTAATTTAATATTGCTCACATCAGATTTAAGATTACTCCAGTTTAGCTTCGTTCCAAAAAGTTTGTTTCTTTTCATATGTGTGTTTTTAATATATGTATGTTTACGCTTTTAGAAAGTAAAACATTGACCAAGGCAGAGGCTGATAACAAAAGAATCTTTCATGTTTGTTAAATTTACTAAGTTCTAGCCATTTGTCATGTAGACTGACGCTTGATTTTCAACTTAGGAAACCTACATATGAATGAATCATTGGGTCAAAAGCTCGATTCCCACAGGAAGCATTTAACAAAAATGAAAAATAAATGTATAACATTGTTTCCGAGGTTAATTTGCATATGTTTACTTTAAGGCTAGGAAAAAGCGCCTTTTTTAACATAAATAAACGCATTAAATGAAGTTCAGCATACTCTAGAGACTACACTATAAGTTCCGAGTTTCTTCTAGTAAAAGCTGAATCTGAGTATTAATTGTCAGAAACGATTATCAATCTATGCAATTTATTTCTGACTAGCTATATAAGTGCATTTTTCATAACAAGAAATTACCGCACAATTTTACTTCGACAAATTGAGACCGCGGAAGTAACAATGGTGGTGGTTGTGGAGGCAATCTGGTGCTCACCTGGTTGATAATCTCCATCTTGTACTCCTGGTAGTTGGTCATGGTGCGCGTGCTGCTGGCCAGCGAAGATGTGGAAGCGGCTCGGGTCATGGCACCGCTGGCGTGTAGGGAGCGTCCGTTGGAGTGATTGGGTCCGGTTGCGGATCCTCCTGATCCTGCTCCTCCGCGAAGCGCCTTCCAATCACTAGAGGCCGTGGCGATTGTGCCGCGTCGATTCGCCGTGTAGATTTCGTGGTCTAGCGACGAGGACTTGAACTTGGCCAGCTTGGGGGCCGCGGGGCCCTGCGGGCTGGTGGTGGGGGCCATGGTCAGTGGCAGAATGCTTGGCTGCCCGCTATTGTTTGTGATGGTGGTGGTGCTGCTGCTGCTTTTGTTGGCGCTGCCCCATGTGGGTTGTGTAATTTCGAAAGCGCAGCCCGCGACCTTACTTTGCATGCACAATGCACTCGGTACGGAACAGAATGGAACGGATCAGCTCACCTTAACGCAGCTGAGCTCGCCTTGCGCTTTTTTGGAGGTGGTCGGGATCGGATTGGGTTCCGATTCTGATAAAATGGGCAAAACAAAATAAAAGTCGGCGACGAATATGGCAAGCAAAGGGGAGAGCAGCAAACACGAACGAGGCGCACAAAGGAAAACCACTAAAACTTGTTGCTGGTGCCGCGATCCCAGTTTCATTTTATTTCCAGCCGCTCTGCTTTGCACCGCCTTTGCTTTCTTTTTTATTTGTTGTTTTTCGCCTCACATCACTTTGAACCTTTAACCGAGAGCAACAGCTCAACGAAATGTTTAGCAAGTGGGGGAAAACGATCGATCGCGGCGTTACACTCCCCGTTTTACGGTTCTGCGTTCTCGGTTCAACAGTCCCGTTCTTCCGAGCTCCCGTTCTCGCGAACTGATTGTGCGTTGTGTTGGCGCGAGCCGCGTTTCGTTCTGACCTGGTTCACGGTTCCGGTTCGGTGGAGCTAACCAGTTCCGAAAGGAGCGAACCAGCGATCGTGTTACGACTATTTTGTAATACTTCCAAATATCATTCAGAAGTATTTAAAACCAATTTAAAACCAATTGTCTTAATTTTTTAGCTCCATTTATTAGGTTTTTCTAAGATTGTTTTTTTAAAAGAATTACTATCGAACTTGTATCGAATCAAAAAGCTCTTGAAAAAAGCTAGTACTAATAAAAACTTAAAAGTTACCATTCTCACAAAAAATCTAGAGATCTTGGCGCCTTTTTTAAAATCACATATATATTGCTTATGATTTATCACACTTTCAAACGATTTTGTATATACTAACAAGAGTAGTTAAGCAATTATACGCTTTATTTTAAATAAAAATGTAATCCTAAACAAAATTTTAGACAAATCACCAAAAGAAAAATTTCACCAGAACAAATCTACTACCCTCAAATTTCCCGTATCTTACTCTTGTTACTTGTTAGTAAAACTCCAAAATTTAAACCTTGTAAAAAAAAATCGAAAATAATAAAGATCTTCAATTAATTAAGAGCGAACTGGATGTGGGATCTTCATTCTTTGCCGATCGTTCAGGATGACCAGTACCTCTAGCGATCCAATATTTGTATATTATATTGGATATATTAGATCTACAGAAAGTTTCGAACTTTTCCTCAAAATCTATTTCGTGTTCGAACTTGTTTATAAATGTAAAGTTTAATTGACATGATATTTTTTAAACATTAAACTTAAATACAACTTTTTTTCTAAAAAAACAATTTTTTACTATGACTCCAATCATATTTTTATGTAACTGAATGCGTAACAAATTTTTTAAATATTCCATTCGGACACGAATGTGGTAATCGTAAAACATAATATTTATTTATTTTGTTCACATTCAGTTTCACTCTGCGCAATTTAAAAGAGCTTCCCCATTATTTGCATAACCAATATCTTAAAATGTAATCGGAATGGCCTGATTGCTCAAACACTTCAGCGTAAAACTCAAAACAATCTTAAGAGCTGTCAAAGCATGCTATAGGCCCAATCTATTCTATTATCACGACCTAGCTACATCTATTACTTGGCTTCCTCACACCCATATATAAGAACGTTGTCCCCTTGACAATCCCTATACACACCCCCAGCGAAGAATTTTCCATAGGCTTCGCTACGGCCTGCTACATTGTAGCGCCCGGCAATGTTTTTGTAATTAAATGAAATTAATTGTTTCCCCGTCTCTGATGATATTCAATACACGTTCGTTGTATTGGTCTCGGCAGCTGATAATTAAAAAATCAAATAGGCTGTTAAACTGAATTGACACAGTGACTCTGGAAAGGGGGTATGGGTATAAATCTTCGCCAAATCTCGATTGATAGTGTTATCAGTGCGAGCGTTATGAGTTCGGGATCTAATATCCCCCAGCAGCCAGATGTTTGTGGCTTACAGTCACAATTCTCAAACTAAAATCAGCGAAAGTCCCATAGGTATAATTACAACTACTTTTCAGTCTTGAAGTGATCCTAAAATAATTTTTAAAATATTTTTAAAAATAATTTTGAAAATAATTTTGAAAATATCATTTAACAGACCATAAAAGAGGTTCAAATCTAGCTTTAAAAAAAATGGATGGTCGTAATTTAATTAATGTTTATCTTCTAATATAATACATATATTAAAATATTTTTTTAAAAAATCGTTATATTTGATTTAATTATAAAATTTGTATGTTCATTTAATTTAATTTCATATATTTGTGAAGACTTGAAGTTTGGGAGGTTTCACTGTGATTCCGATTTGTTGACGGCTGATTCCAGACGCTTACAGAACGACCGATGTCAACGCCAGCGTCGCTGTTATGTCACCATCACCGGCAACAGCAAATGATAAGGCAGGGACGTTGGATGAAGCCGCCCTGCGTAGTCTCCTTCCATTAAAAGTTACCCATGTACCCCATATATTCCTTAAACTCATTTCTGGAAATCAACTTATCAGTTGCACTGAGCTTTTGAACAGCTACTATATTCGACTGTAGCGCACATCGCTACACTTTTCCGAGTCTATATCAGTGGGAGCTCGAGCCCCTCGGTTAGTCGTTGGTCAGTCGCAGAGGCGAAGCGACGTGTTACTTTAAAAGACAAGCTATTTCGAAGCTTCGGTTACCGATCCGGAATCCAAAAATGCTGAAAACTTCAATGGACCAGAAGCGTCGCGTTTGCGTAATAGGAGGTAAAAGTTCGAATCTTCTCTACGGAGCAACACAAATCACAATGGGCAAATCTGAATTACAGCTGGAACAGCGGGTCTATGCGCATTGAAGAATTCCCTGGAAGCGGGCCTAGATGCAGTGGCCTATGAGCGAGGAACCGAAATCGGGGGAACCTGGATTTTCTCCGAGGATATGCCTAAGGACGAGTACGACGAGGTGCAGAGCAGTATGTACGAGGGATTACGGTAAGTGATATGATGACTAATGATGCGGAAAGAGGCTAGAATTATGTCTTGGTTTCAGCACCAATCTTCCCAAGGAGGTCATGGGCTATCCCGACTACTCGTACCCCAACGACATCGACGAATCCTTTATCACCTCCAATCAGGTGCTGGAGTTTCTGCGATCTTATGCGGAACACTTTAAACTGAAGCCCCACATCAAGCTCCAGCATGAAGTGATAAGAGTGCGTCCTCGCTTGGACGACTGGGAGGTTGGTAGCGACGTCACTTAAACATGTATTTTCGAACCAGTTTTTTTTGTGTCTCAATCACTGCGACTTGTTTTTCACCGCTCATACGGATTTTACAACATCACTGATGAAATACTGATCGATATTACGGGGGCCTTCCTCCCAATATTTACAGGTCTATGTATGGGACCACAGCACGGATACCTGCGACCCAGTCTACTACGACTTTGTGTATGTCTGTAACGGCCACTACACGGAACCGGACATACCGGAGGTGGAGGGATTGGATCTGTTCGAGGGCAAGAAGATGCACAGCCACCTGTACCGCAAGGCAGATAAGTTCAAGGGTGAGATAAGAGCCCCTGTACCTGTCTCCTAAATCATTTTGTCCAAATCAGTCTTGACAACCAACGCCGTCTAGCCAGAGTCCCACTTCTGTTATTCCTATAAAAAAATTGGAGCACCCTCGACGGTAGATAATATTGTTGACGGCCGAGTGACATAATAATAACAAGTGTTGTGGCTCTGTGCTAATTTATAGATCGCGTCGCACGTGCTTCCCTAGTGATAGAAAGCACATTGTTATATCTCAAGATCATATTTCTAATAAGTAAATTCTTTTTCGAAATATAGGAGAGTTTTGAAAAGGGATTTATTTACAAATTTAAAAGTTTAGCGATACGGATTTGGTCAAGCACTGTTGGGAAAAAGCTTGGCTATTTGTTATTTTACTGCTTACTATTGCTATTAGTAGTTAAATTTGCCGCATAGATAAAGATAAGAACGAAAGGATATGTTTACAAAAGTATGCACTTAAAACCACTGTATCTGAATCAACTTCATCGGGATTGATAGATTATTATGAAAGAAGATAATTTTACATTTATTATAAAAAGGGACCGTAATCACAATAAATTGATTACTTTTTGCTCTTTATAATATTCTTTAATATAAATAATATATTTTAAGCAGTTTTATGATATAACTCTATTACCTTTCAAGAGCGGTTCTGGATTTTACTTATTTTTTTTTTTTAATTTAATAATTAACAAAAGGTTTAGATAAGATTATAGTTATACTCGTTACCGATAA
The DNA here is from genome assembly GCA_018153365.1 of Drosophila fuyamai. Classification (NCBI taxonomy): domain Eukaryota; kingdom Metazoa; phylum Arthropoda; class Insecta; order Diptera; family Drosophilidae; genus Drosophila; species Drosophila fuyamai. The sequence goes on from JAECXW010000889.1 coordinate 1,863,278, forward strand.
AATGATATTTTAGCAAAAATAATGAATAATTACCATTCCTGTGATTGTGATCTTCTTTCAGACGAGCGTGTTTTGATCATTGGCGCTGGTCCCAGCGGAATGGATATCACCAACCATGTTCGCGTCGCCGCCAAGCAGGTGCTTCTGAGCCACCACCTGCCCAATTCCCCCAACACAGCTTTCATGGGCAATGTCACACAGAAGCCGGACGTGCAGCGCTTCACCCGCGATGGAGCCGTATTCGCGGACGGCAGTACGGAGAGCTTCGACCACGTGATGTTCTGCACCGGCTACAAGTACACATTCCCCTGTCTAAGCACCGATGTGGGAATCCAGGTGATAGACAACTTTGTCCAACCTCTTTGGAAGCACTGCATCAACATCAACCACCCGACTATGGCCTTTGTGGGACTGCCATTCAACGTGATACCCACCCACATCTTTGACATGCAGGTGCGCTTCACGCTGAAGTTCTTCACGGGCCAGCGGGAGTTCCCCTCACGGAAGGAGATGATCGCCGAGTTGGAACAGGAGATCGGCGAGCGATGGGGCTGCGGCGTCCACAACCACAAGAAGGCACATCAGATGGGCGAACGACAGGTGATTATTGAGTAGTTAAACACCATTTTTATATCCGGTACTTGCACACTTGGGGGTTACTTTTGAAATATTTTTCATACTCTTTTAAATCGGTACCTAAAAATAAAAAAAAATTTTATATTACAGAGGTAATATAGCAAAAGGTAACCTATTTTCTAAGAGCCAGAGAGTACCGGATATTTCATAGTCGGGTCATTAGACTACACATTTCTTGTTTTATTAAATCTCTGTGCTTTCAGTTTGTTTACTACAATGAACTGGCAAGGCTCGCTGGCATCGAAAACATCAAGCCGGTCATTCACAAGCTAATGAAGGACTGTGGCAAGAAGTACATTTTTGAGTTGGATACATACAGAAGTAACCGCTATACGATCGTGGACGATGACAACTTTTTGAAAAACGGAAAAGCTATCGTATGACCAGTTTCTTCCCTTACTTATACCATATGTTAGTCGATAAGGAATTTAGGTCATTCAAAAAGGGCTTCAACAACTCAATAAACCCTTAACACATTTTAAACATATATTTTTATCAACTAAAAACATAGTTCTAAAGCTAAGAACACTTATGCTTCACTAAGAATAATGAAATACATTAAACTAAAATACTCCTCAAGTGCCTTATAATTTGTAAAGCAATATAGGCTATCTATTAGAACTAATAGAACTATTAGCTGCTATAGACACGATTGGGATAAAATTTCCGAATTTAGCATTTCATTCACGTTGACATGGAATGCTAAAAGCATTATTTAGACACATAAGGTATGGTTTGTTTTTCACATTTAATAGTGTCGTTATTACAGGTCAGTTTAATAATTAGTTTTGATGGTCAGCGGCAGCAGCTTATATTGGCTACTGGCTCAGTTCGTACATGATGTGTGAAAGCACTCCACTGGCCTCCACATTACTTAAGGCCACATTAGCCAGGTGAGGCTCATACCGCTTCAGGGTTCGCTTGGCCGTGGACGAGTAGGTTACCAAGTTACGTATAATGAGCGCCGCCGTCAGTCGTATGCTCTTGGTGACGGGACCCTCGTTTTCGTCGAGCAGCTCCTTCGAGTTTGTATAATCGGTCGTATGCCGGTTCATGGCTTGCATCGCTGCGCTGCCCACAACAGGTGCCGCTGTAGCAGGACCTGAGGATGGGCCAAAAGCACTGCCCGTCTGCCGTTGAGCGTGGCCCTCGTTGCGTACTATGGTCACGGAAGGCTGCGTGGGCGCCACATTATGAATGCCGGTGGCCAAGCGTCGTTGCACACTGGCGCGCAGGTTCTCCGTGGTCAGATGGCGGTCAATCAGATGCGTCATTAGAGAGTAACGTTTGCGCGCCCTATTGTCGCAGAAGTTAGGGCCACTGCCCCATTGACAGTAAATATCGGCGTCCGAGTCCAGGTGATCCGGACAATGGACATTGCACACATGGTACTTGAGCTCGTTGAGAGACTTGAACTTCCTCCGCGGACAGTTGCGCCAGTCGCAGATGAAGAGCCAGTTCGCGTCCACGGGCACTGCGGATGGCGTTGGACTGCCATTCGGAGCAGGAGCAGCATAGACGCTTTGACTGACCACCAAAGCACTGCTGCTGGGAGCGGTGGTTACCACAGTTGATGCTACTGACGTCTGGGCTACCACCTGTTGCTCTGCTGGCTTGGCCTCACTGCCGGATGCTACGACTGCTTTGCCGCCATCCACGGAATCACAGGTTCCTGACGGCGTCACCACTACAGCCTGGGTCACTGATGGTTTTAGGTTCGACACTTGAGCAGGCTGAGGCTGTAACGGCTTCTTAGCAAGGAGTGCTGCGCTCGGCGGAGTTCCCGGGGCAGAAACGGCCACAACTTTCGGCTTGGCCGCTTCTGAAATCTGAAAAATAATTGCGATATGTTTAGAAATACGGTCAAAAATTTTAAGTTAGTCGATGCTACAAGTTTGAAAAAAAACCGTAAATAAGGCACTTATATACTAATCTTAAATAGTTAATGGAAGCCAGATGTAAGGTGTATCGCCGCCCACTGACAACTTACTGCCGGCATGGTGATCTTCTGCTGAATGATAGATGGATGATGTTGCTGCTGCTGCTCCAACACGGTTCGAATGTGCTGCTGCTGCTGCTGAAGAGGCACGCCCCCAACAGTAGCTGTGCTACTGGGCGGCTGTGTGGTGATGATAGTCTGCGAATTGAGCTGGCTCTGTTGCAGGGGAGCTGCCGTGGCTGGAGTCTGGGTGATGAGCGTGGTCTCCTTGATTCCGCCTAGAAGCACCTGTCTCTTTTCGCCTGCAACCGGGACGACTGCTGCGGAAGTTGGCGGGGATGGGCCAGAGATTATGTGTTGCTGAATGATGGACTGGTGCTGTTGGAGCTGAGGAATGGGCAGTGAAGCGCCCGCCTTGGTGGCCACTAGGCGTTGTTGGGGTGCCAATTGCGGCGAGACAAGCTGAGGCTGGGGTTGCGGCTGGTGCAGCTTAATGGTGGCCGGAATCTGGTTTAGCTGCGACAGCAGTGAGGGAGACATTTGACCAGCACCCAACGACGGAACCGGTCGCTGGGGGGCGATAAAGATCTGCTGCTGGGGCGTAGCAGTACGTGGCTGGGCCAGTTGAGGAGCTGTGGTCGTGGTGACCAAGACCTGCTGGCCCTGCGCCGTCGTCATTATCATTTTTTGCGTGCCTGCTACACTGGCTGCAGAGACACCTCCTGGCTGCTGCAGGATGATAATGGTCTTGGTCTGCTGTTGCGGCGTTTGCGTGACCAGCAGCGTGGGTGGAGCCGACTGCGTGGACGGTGGAAGCGTTGGCTGCGTTTGCTGGGCCACCAGATATGTTTGTCCTTGCTGATTGGTGGCCAGGACATATTGCGTTTGCGGCGCTGGGCTGGCCTCCATCGTAGGCTTTGGCTGCAGGATCACCGGCACCGTCTGCAGTCCCTGATCCGTCTTGATGGTGGCCGTGGTGGCCAGTTTGAGTTGCGGAGGCTGAGCTGGAGAAACGACACTGCTAGTGGGAAAGACCAGCTGACGCTGGGCCGGCTGCACCTTGGCCGGAATTAATTGGAGTTGCTGCTGTTGTTGGGATTGCTGCTGGTGTTGCTCTTGATTTGACTTGGCCAGCGGCGGAACGTCGTCCATGTCCTCATCCTCCAAAATAGAGGCCGCCAGATCAGCATAGAGGTTGGCTGCGTTCTTTGAAGGAGTCACCTGTGCCTCCTCCTTACCTGTTGAAGACGAATTAGAGCTAGAGCCGCTGACTGCTGCATCCAAGGCCAGACGCTTGTTTTGTTCATCGTCGATGGTTAATTTGCGTTTGGCAGCAGCTGCTGCAATGATAAGGGTGCGCCCGCTGGCGTCCTTGGTCACCACGTTTGCCCCACTCAACGGGGCGAGCGGCGGCGGGGCCGAGTCCGTGATTGGCTTCTTTTCGATGGCCATCTGGGGATGCAGCGGCTTAATGGTGGTCTGGCCAACCTTCACCGGTGTGTGCTGCATCAGCGGATTGTTCACGAAGGCGCTAATAGCGGTCGAGGTTACCTTAATGGGTTGGGTGGCATTTGTGGCGGACGCAGTGGTGGCCACCAGGGCTGGCGGCTGCGGCGTCTGTGCCTGGGCCTTTTGCTTTTGCTGGCGTTCAGTGACCTTGTTGGCCAGCAGACTTTTGATCAGCGAGGAGCTGGGGGGTGGTGTGACAGAAGAGGAAGCCGTTTCCTCAGTCGCCACCTCCGACGGAGCAGGATCACTTTGCGGCGGCTTGGGCAGTATGGGAGTCTCCTTTTTGGCTGGAACAATGCTGGGAGCGGTCCTCTGTTGCATGGCCAAAGGCTGGGCTCGCATCCGAATGCCTACATAGTAAGTCCCGGGCAGCTCCGTGCCGTCAAGCTGTCGTACAATCACCGGTCCCACCGTTTGGTTGAATATGAGCCGAACCAGACGAGGAAACTGCATGTGATTAACCACCGAAAGCTTGCCTACCTTTTGGCAATGCGAAAGATAGATCCTGTACAGCTCCGCCTGCTCCACACGTAGGTCGTTGCCGATTCCCGCCCGCTCGTAGGTAGCTCCCAACCAGGCCAGGGCGTACTGTTCGTCCTCGTGGGTGAAACTTTGGGAGACGGAGGGCAGAGTGGGAAGGGTGACGGTGGCGGCGATCGGCGGCAATTGAACCTGCGGCAGACTGGGTACGGGCACATGAACTTGCGGCAGACTGGGCACAGGTAAGCCGGGAATCGGAACCGCAACCAAAGGCTGCTGTTCTCCCTGCGGCAGGAGCACCTGAGTCTGGGCGGGCGTGGGTGTAGGCAAAACTGCCGGCGGTTTTACAGACACCTGAAGGGATGATGGAAGTGTCGTGATGGAAGCGGACGCCGCGGGAGCCTGCATGGCGGGCATGTTTTGAGCCAACGAGGCGATCATGTTGCCAGGCACAACCTCCACTACGCGCATGAGTATGCAACCATCCGCGCCATATGTCTGTGCCTCCACGGTAATCAGGGCCACCAGCTGGTCCATTAGACCACGCACCTGCATCAGCATCGAACAGGGTCGTGCGCCCAGTGAACTAAGCGCGTATACTGCCTCCAGGGTAAAGATGAGTAGCATTACGTCCGTGAGAGAGAGAAGCAACATGGCACGCTGGTAAAAGTCCAAGCCAAGGCAACGGTTGATGTGTTGCGAATTGCCCTCCTTGCCGCACAGCTTGTATAGTATCTCCAGGCAGCTGATGATCACCGCCCGGTCATTGGAGTCGACGCCCTCGCAGAGGGTGGCCAGCAGATTCCGCGACAGCTCATCTGTTGTGGGATCGAGCAGTTCGAACTGATGAGCCAGGTTGCCGGCCGTCTCCAGTGCCTGAATATGGATGTTGCCTAGAGAAAATAAAACATATTTTAGTCATTAGTTATTATATGATAAATATTGATATTCGTATTCGTATCATTTATCATACACACTTGAACTTTCGAAACTAAAGTCATTTAAAGTAAACCACACATTCAGTATTTAAATAGGTTTAGTTCAGTTCAGTTTAATAGGTTTCAATAGATATTGTACTTACTCCATCGGACATTTGCGCCCATTACCAGATATCGCCACAGCGTGCGGTTGGAGGCCAGGAGAGCGTGGTTCTCCTGATGAAAACTGAGTGCACGCACTAGCTGTACAATCTGCAGCACGCGCTGTCCCATGCGCTCATCTGTCCCGTTGCTGCGGCGTAGGTTGAGGAAGTCTAACTCGTCGCAGGCCGCCAGCAGTTCACTGCGAGCAGCAGAGTTCTCCCTGTCCTCCTTGCTTATCAGACCGTTGTCCAGCCAGGCCTGTTCATCCGTATAGAGCTCCAGTATCTGTGGCCTGTCGTGTAGCAGGTCGCGCCAGAAGCTGAGCTGTGAATGGTGTCGCACCTCGGCGTAGCTGTGTTGAAATAGCTGACGCATGGTAAAGTCGGCGTATACGCCCAGGTGGGCCAACAGCACGTCTAGCAGTTTGGGACACTCGGATAGCTGCAGCGTGTGGCGCACCTCGTTGGCCATCAGGGTGCACACATTAATGGCGAAGTCCTGCTCATTGGGCAACGGGGACAGCAGGGACAATAGAAGCTTTTCATAGCTGCTGTGTCGGTGCAGCTGCGTGGACATCTTGTACTGTCGCCGCCGCTCCACGTTAACCGAGTGCTGGCGCTGGTTATAGGCCATCGGCACAGCCGGTAGCGTGGAGTGCGCCGATCCAAAGATGCTGCCCAGGCCACCGCCGGCACCGGCTAAAAATCGCGAACGCGACCGTCCTCCACCCATTTCCGCGTTCTCGATAGCTGCCTCTAGAGCCTCCATCTTGTCTGGATCTTCGCCAAAGAAGTTTAGGCGCTCGTACTTGTCCAGATAGCGTCGGTAGATGTGCTTGATGCCCGCCGTGCCGTTCACACAGCGCTCTCGCAGCGTCTCCATAGCGCTGTACACCTCGTCCCACTCGTCCCGCATGTTGACCTTGTTAAAGCCGCCGCGTTCGGTGACCTCGTTATACAGCTTGTACAGGTCGACCTGTTTGCCACTGATCTTGGCCGGCTGCGTCAATGGAGTGCTATTGGGGCAGAAGGAGAAGTTTGTTAGTGGATCTCAAAAGGCAGGGGAGGCAGCGACAAGACTCACCCCCGTCGCTCGTGGAACTGCTGCAGATCCCTCCAGAACTCCTCCGGAGGCGACACTGGCTTCTCCTCGACCTTCTCGGGTAGCATCTGAAGCTGGCTCGGATTCCTGGCGCGCAGTGGCGTAACTAAAGGCGCAATCTTTGCCGGCGTCTGCTGATCGCCAGCCTGAGCGCCGCTGTTTGCGACGGCAGCTGGCAGCGACTGCAGCAACACCCGCACACTGTCGATCGTGGAGGTGCTCATACTCGGATCTGTTCGTCTGTTTTCGCGGCTTGGGAACGGAACACTTAACACATGGTTTTCTAATTAGTAAGACACGCAAATGCAAATTAAAATTATTTTAAAAACTCAACAAAAATTACAACGCGACGCTTCAGCAGAGTTGCATTCTGCGAGTAGGGTTGTCAACTCAACAGTGGACCTGAGCACTAGTATCGATATTTATGTGACATATCGATATTTTCCATTAATACACAGCTGTTTCGCGGGTCTTTGTTTAATGACAATGACAATTTATTAAATTAAGAAATACGGGATCGGGAAATAGTTGAAACTTCAGTTTTTAAGCAGTTATTGAATTACGTGGCCTTTGCAATTTAACATTGTTTATTTGAAGTTATCTTGCCAGAACAACAAAACTATAATAAGCCAATAATCGAACTAAATTTTAAGCGTTATCGAATACTTGTTATCGATTTTTGTTGGCACATGTGCGCTGGACAAAACTTCGTAGTTGGATAACAATTTAGTTGGCCAAAACAAAAGTAACAAGGATTAACAAGATGTCAGTACGGGCGATGGGAGTGCTGGGTCAGGCGTGCCGCTTCAGCCGCTTTGCCCGAGTTCTGAGGCAGAGCCACCGATCCGCCCCAGCAGCTCTTAATCTCGCCCTGGGATTTCAGCGATCGCCGGCCGGTACGTCTATAAACTAGCCCTTATGTTCTTGCGAAGGGAATCTAAAGCTTACATAACATAAGTCGATCCATTTGCAGCCGTCTCGCTTCGTCGATTCTCCACGGAGACCAAGAAGGCGTCGGATTCGGTGGTGGACAAGCGTGAGTTCCAGGCTGAGACACGGCAGTTACTGGACATTGTGGCCCGCTCCCTGTACTCTGATCACGAGGTTTTTGTGCGGGAGCTCATCTCCAATGCCAGCGATGCGCTGGAGAAATTCCGGTACACCTCGCTGAGCGCCGGGGGCGAGAATCTGGCTGGCAAGGATCGGCCGCTAGAGATTCGCATCACCACCGACAAGCCACAGATGCAGCTGATCATCCAAGACACGGGCATCGGCATGACCAAGGAAGAACTGGTGAGCAACCTGGGCACCATCGCACGCAGTGGTTCGAAGCAGTTTTTGGAGCAAATGAAAGGGAACCAGCAGGCTTCCTCCTCTGAGGCTTCCTCCAACATCATCGGCCAGTTTGGCGTGGGCTTCTACTCGTCCTTCATCGTGGCCAACAAGGTGGAGGTGTTCACAAGGGCAGCTTCGCCCGATGCCCCCGGTTTGCGGTGGTCCACGGATGGCAGCGGGTCATATGAGATCGAAGAGGTCCCGGACGTAGAGTTAGGCACGCGGATCGTGCTCCATCTAAAGACCGACTGCCGAGAGTACGCGGACGAGGAAAGGATACAGGCCGTGATAAAGAAGTACAGCAACTTCGTGGGCTCCCCCATCTTGCTGAACGGAAAGCAGGCTAACGAGATCAAGCCCCTGTGGCTGCTGGAGCCGCAAAGCATCAGCAAGGAGCAGCACCAAGACTTTTACCGCTTCATTAGCAACAGCTTTGATGTTCCACGCTTTACTCTGCACTATAACGCCGACGTGCCTTTGAGCATCCACGCACTGCTATACTTCCCAGAGGGAAAACCGGGCTTATTCGAAATGTCCCGGGACGGAAACACCGGCGTTGCCCTGTACACTAGAAAGGTGCTGATCCAGTCCAAGACCGAGCATCTGCTGCCGAAGTGGCTGCGCTTCGTGAAGGGCGTCGTTGACTCGGAGGACATTCCTCTTAACTTAAGCCGCGAGCTACTCCAGAACAGCAGCCTGATCCGGAAACTGTCCAGTGTTATATCCACCCGCGTCATCCGTTTCCTGCAGGAGCGATCCAAAAAGCAGCCGGAGGAGTACGAGTCCTTCTACCGTGACTACGGCCTCTTCCTGAAAGAGGGCATCGTAACCTCCAACGATCCGTCCCAGAAGGAAGAAATTGCAAAGCTACTGCGGTTTGAGTCCTCCAAGTCGGAGACCGCCAGTGGCCGCATGTCATTGGACGAGTACTACAACGCCGTTCCTGCTGATCAAAAGAATATCTACTACTTGGCGGCGCCCAACCGCGTCCTTGCCGAATCCTCACCCTACTACGAAAGCCTTAAAAAGCGAAACGAGCTGGTGCTCTTCTGTTATGAGCCCTACGATGAGCTGGTACTCATGCAGCTGGGTAAGTACAAGAGCAAGAAGCTCGTATCCGTGGAGAAGGAAATGCGCGAAGAGTCCAAGGAGTCGGCAGCAGCCACGGACTTTGGCGAGGGCAGCTTGCTGCGCTCAGAGCTGGATAAGTTGATTCCCTGGCTCGAGGAGGAGCTAAAGGGACAGGTGATTAAGGTAAAAGCTACTTCCCGCCTGGACACCCATCCTTGTGTCATCACTGTGGAGGAGATGGCTGCCGCGCGTCATTTCATCCGCACCCAGAGTCACCAGGTTCCGGAAGAGAATCGATTTGCCCTGCTTCAGCCGGAGCTGGAGATCAACCCGAAGTAAGTAGTGCTTTATCCCCAGCATTTATTGCTTTAATAACCTACTCCACTCAATTAAAGACACCCCATCATCAAGAAACTAAACAAGCTCCGTGAGACCGAAAAGGATCTTGCCCAACTTATCGCCAAGCAGCTCTTCGCAAACGCCATGGTTGGCGCCGGTCTCGCGGAGGATCCCCGCATGTTGCTGACCAACATGAACTCGCTGCTTTCACGGGCGCTGGATAAATACTAGGATAGACAGCGGGGCGCAGTGAAAATCTACCGACTATCTTATATTAACTTCTTTTTAGTTAGTTTAATTATATCTTTAAAAATAGTTAACAATAAATACAGTCTTTGTTATGGCACTAGGATATTGGATATTTAAAATATAGTATTCTGTGGCAGTAAAAAAAATTATTGGGCAATATTTTTAATGATTTGGTTAGACCCTACCTAACCAAGATATAACTATACTATATATATATACAAAATAAGGGACTGACCGTCCATGTTTTTTTATTTATCTTGATAAATCATACTTATTTCAACAAAACGAACATTCTTTCGCTCAATTCGCCATTAAAACAATTCTTTTAAGGAAAACAATAAAATTGATAGTATTATAAAACTAAAAAAAAATATATTTTGAAATGTGAGAAAGCGGTATTTTTTAATAGTATATTCGTCTAATGGTAACTCTCTTCAAAGTTTTGACTTTTGCTATCTGGCAACTCTGGGCCGAAATATCGCAAGCAATCCGCCCCCGTGACTAAAGTTTATAAAAGCAAAGCAGAATAACTCGTTAGTGTTCAGTATCCGATCCGCGCTTTTAAGCAGCAGCCAGCAGTAACCCGAAGAGGCCAGCCACAGAGCAGCGAATTGCTTTAAATTAGATTTCTAATCACGTGAGTGAAAAGCTAAGTCAAGATTGGCGGTCATGTGAGGCTCGCGCTGAAAAAAAAAATCCTGGGCTGCGATAAAACATGCTGCTAATGCGACAACTTTAGTTTCAACTAAGTTCAATCAGCGAGGAAAAAATTGTACAATATTTTCTGCCACGACATACACACACACAGGCAAGCAGCTCGCAGCCACTGACAATGAGATCGCTTGTGTGTGCGTTTTGCGCGGAGGGCAAAGAAAGAGAACAGACATAAGGCTGTTTAAAAACATGTGAAAATCTCAAAGTTTAACTTCAGCAAAACCAAGAAAACGAAGTTTTCATCAACTCCCATGTGATTGTGTGTGCGTGTGTAATTTTCCAGAACGTTGTCATTGCCAATTGGACTTACTTTCCGTTCATGTGAGCACCTTCTGTCATGCGCTCACTCTCTCACGCACACAAGCACATGACATATCACACACAAGCCAAAGCGAAGCCAATAATCCGACGAGTAGTCGCTTCTCGCTCGCCCTCTCATGGCTCTCTCCCAGTTTTGGTATCTCGCTCGCTTTGCTCGCTCACGATTAAAAAGTATATTTAAGTATATTTCATGAGCGGCCACTCGCAATTCGTTCGTCGTCGCAGCAGCATTGGTCGCAGAGCAGCGTAAAATACCCCACGTATATAGCACATATATTGTACATATAATAAAAATACTTTGTTTCGACTTGAAGCAACGCATACATATAACGAACGCGCATAACATTCAGCCGTGCAAAACGCCGAACAAAAACTACCGTGCAATAAGCAGCAGCAGAGAAACGAATTAAAATCTCGATTTTTTCGATCATTTGTAGCCCAAAAAACACACAACAAACAAAGCAAAATGTCTTCTGAAGTGAGCAGCGACAACCCCATCTATGGCCCCTTCTTCGGAGTTATGGGCGCCGCCTCCGCCATCATCTTCTCGGGTAAGTTTCAATCAGAACCAGACCGGACTTTCTGGAGTAGAATTAAGGATGCCATGCCCATGACGTGAAAAATCGAACATTTTGTGTGGCGTAAATGGTAGAATAGGAAGAAGAAGAACGTGGAGCCACCGTGTGGGTGTGCGGGGTTTGTAGGTGGTAGTAACGCGAAATAGCGGCAAGTGTAGACAAATTGTGTAGGGACACGGGCTGACCCACACAAAGGGAGCCTTTTGCTCATGTGTGTGCGCGTGACCAGCAGAAAATGTAACGTGCTTCAGGCTGCCAAACTGGCAATTGAAACAGAAAATGTTCCCCTTTATTTACAATTTGTAGACTTAGCAATTTTAATTGCACTTATTTCGCAGTGGCAAAGTTTAAAAAAGAAATTTCGCTTTTTCAGCATGCTAAAAACGGCATTACTCATACACACACACATGCTAGCAGAGCGAGAGCACAATCGCTCTCTTGAGCGCTGCGCACTCTCGCACTTGGTGGCATTGAGCATGTTTGTGTGAGTGCGAGAACAGTAACCGTTTTTGGTGAAGTTTATAAAACGCGCTTTCCCTTTCTCACAACAGTCACAAGACCGAAGGGAAGTGTTGCCATATTAAAGTTTTTTTCTTCATTTTTATTTTATTGGCTAGAGCATAGAAGAATAATGGCCCAGAAACCTTATAAAAAAATTTAATCTTGGTTTTAAAACTTCACCAGCCCAATTATGATCAAATTTCCTTTTCGATCAATTTATAAACAGAATAAGCTCAAAAGTCTTTGGTTCGGCTTCGTAATCACATACCTAAATAACATTTCCAAACCCAATTAGCTGACAACTTATGGCCAACTTTAAGATCTTTTGTTTGGTATCGGTAATCACATGCCCAAATCGTAAACTGCATGATCAATCGACTTCCAGGCCTCATCACATGGCTAGCTGACGATCGTTTTCAGAGGCTTATCATAGCCACTCATTTGCAGTTAGCTCGCTGATAAGTGGCTTATTTACCAATTGACTTGGTCGAGATAAGATAGCAAGTACCCAAGCAAGTGTCGCAAGACGAACTTAAGGCGTTATATGAGAAAAAAGCACGCGCTGCCTTTTAGGAGAGCCAACATTGGGCTGCCCATACTGCTTTTAACTAATTTCAGCCCACATGTGACGCAATCCTTATGTCATGCCCTGTAACTTGTCTTGTGATTTGCGCCTGACACCCCCATCCCCGATACTCTGTTTTGATAGTGAAGAAGAATGCTTTCTTGCCGTGTTTACCTAGCCCATTATCGTTGCTCAACGACTACAAAGCTATCTGAATTCAAGACTGCTTATGCAATTTGAGTCAACAGCATAAATCAATTTTTCAGCCTAGCTTTTTTATCAACAGTAACGGTGCGGCTGATCTGGCAACGCCGTTTTGACGATCACATGAGAGTTTTGCTCCCGCTCTTCCAGTCTCTTTCAGCTGGCAACTGCAGTTGTTTTTTTTTCGCTGACGGATATACTGACTCACTGCACTGCGAACAATGGGCGTTGCTTTCAGCTGCGGCTTATCAGCACTTGCCACTTGGAATGCTGGCATGGCCCACATCCTTGTCTCGCACTGGGCTAAAAATACCCAAGTGCCACGAAAATCCTTCACACAATGACATTCAGCTCCAGCATACTCAAACACACACTCCTACATTTGCCTGCGCAATCGCAGTTGCGAGAATAGTAGTAGATATATACAGAGAATAGTAGTAGCCTAGTAAATTATGTAAAACTCGTATTGTTAACGAATAATTTGTAGTCGCACGTGACGATTTTCCATCATATTGGAAAACCGCTCACCCCGAAGTCCCAATTTTTGTATTACTTTGGCACAAACACACAACAAAAAATAATTGCTGTAATGCTGTGTAGGCCCACGTCATATCTTTGTAAGTCATTTTAATCAATGAATGAGCAGAATCTAACATTGAGCACCCTATATCGGAGGTACCGCCTAAAATCGACTGGGGGGCTTATCTTATCTTCTTGTTTCCACGGCAGAATTCTCGCCGCATACATGAAAGATTAAACAAAACAAACAGACACCTGCAGCAGTAATTTTTCTATTAGCATTCCTTTCTGACTTTAACTTGGTTTAACAAAAGTTCGCCTCTATTTTCATCGATCTCTCTCTCACATTTTTTCTGTTTTCTGCTCACTCAACTGTGACGCCTTCAATTTGTTTTTGTTTTGTTGGAATATTTTTTTTTTCACTTGATGCTGTGTTTTGCCAGCTCTTGCTATCTCCCCCATTTTATAATTATCTTTGAATTTGCTGTTGTTGTTGACTCTTATTCTTATTCCGTTGCCGCATCTTCCTCTTATTCTCGATTCCCTGTTTTTTTTTTTATTTATTATTTAAACGCCCACTGAATTGTCTGCGATGCCGTCTGTCGCTTGAAAAATGCCATGTACTCAAGTGTGGGGCTGTTCAAAATAGCAGGTAAAAGGCGAAACAAGTCAATGCCATTAGAGCTGTTTCAGTTATTATTTGTGAATTTTAATGCGGCGGCAATACAGCTAAAAAAGCGTCAATGCCAGTGAAATACAGTTACAGTCGTGGTGTATACACACTGGCGCACCTGCCAGCTGCACGCATGATTTTAGCCTAAACAGATGAAAAAGAAGCGATTTAATATAAAAAGAACATTTATAATGATTCATATTTAAAATTTTTCTTGTAAGATAGGCTCGAGGGTAAAGTGTGTATCCCCGCTGGTAAAAAAAACCCCCTGGCTTTAATATTCTACTCAGCTCGGTATTACATAGCGTAACGATCAGAGAAAAAAGTACTGGGTCAATAGCCTAAGTCGCTCGCTTTCATTTTGTTTCTCAATGAATTTTCGCTTTAATAATCCCATTTCAAGAAATGCGGGCCACAAACGCACTACATTATTTCTGTACTTGTGGTTCGGAGAGTTCGATTTTTGTGGAAATGTGTGCGTGCGCTTGTGACGACAGCCTCGACCTCATAGATATCTATGTATTCATGCTAGACGCGTGGATATCTCTTGTTGCTATAAGAAATGGCTTATTCAAGTTCGTTCTGGTTTTTTTCATTACCATTTCCCACCACTTTTCCTGTTCTGTGACGTAGACAGCATTCATTTGCAAAGTTATGTTGATTTTAGAAGATTTAGGGCACTCTTTATTCGAATCAAAAGTCATTTCCCTTCCTTAGATTAAATATCAGTCATATCTTGGCTTGGGGCGGAAAATAAGTAATTAACATGGAATCACATGATGGGGGATATTTGCTCTCCCGCTCCGTCAACTTTGAATACACCCATATGAATATGTGTGAACGTGCGATTTAATTCGATTTATCAGTCATCTCACATACTACACACACACACACGACAAACCGTTGACCGTCATATAAAACTGGTTTTGTACTTCAATTAATGTCCCATCAATACACACAATATGTAGAATCTCTCGCCACTGGGTTTACCCTCTCAATTGGCACCGATCTGATCCACCTGCCCCCCTCGTTCGTTACCTGTTGTGTAAACTTTAGCTTATCAAAATTTGCCCGACTTTATAAGAGAAATAGTAATAAAACTCGCCGATTTGCGAGAGGGAGCGGAATGTCGGAATGTGAGCGGAGCAAGTTGGTATTGCTCTCCAACTGAAACTCAACTCTGAGCGGCGAGTGGCACTTTTGCGGGTGGGGAATTCGGGGGTTTTTTCCATCAAATAACGTCAGTTATGGGCGATCATGTGACTGCTAACTGTTACGCTCGCAGCCAGAGTTGGGGCAATTAATAGCCAAACTTATTTGGGTGGCCATCGCTAAAATGTTAAGCAAATTAATGGTTACATAATGCAATGCAATGACAGTTTTAATATTCTCACATAATTAGAGATGAAAATCTCAAGGAAGAAAAGGAAGAGAAAACATTTTAAGTAAGCTTAACCTCCTATACTCTTACAGAATTATCAAGTCTAATTCCCAAAACTAGAGTTCAAAAATTGTATCCTAGGAACGAGATTTCCATTAAAAAGTTAACATTCTGATGTAGCGTTTCCGATGCAATCTACACATGCATTACTACTATACAATATATATCTTGAAAAACTCGTAGAGTAATATGGGATTTTACCTTTAATTCTAAACGGTTTTTAATAGAATTGAAAGAAGTTTTTATTTCAAAAAGAGGGGATATTTTGGTTTTCCTATCGATTTGTTTATATATGAAAACTTAATGGAGTAATAAACTAAAACATTCATATTAATATGCTCTATTCGAATCTCTTCCTTAGCTCTGGGCGCTGCTTATGGCACTGCTAAGTCTGGTACCGGTATTGCTGCCATGTCAGTGATGCGTCCTGAACTGATCATGAAATCCATCATTCCTGTGGTCATGGCGGGTATCATTGCCATTTACGGTCTGGTGGTGGCTGTGCTCATTGCCGGCGCGCTGGAAGAGCCCGCAAAGTACTCACTATACAGGTTAATATCTTTTTATTTATCCCGATCGAATCAAATTACTAACTATGCCGATCTGTAGGGGCTTCATTCATTTGGGAGCCGGTTTGGCGGTGGGCTTCTCTGGCCTGGCAGCCGGTTTTGCGATCGGCATCGTGGGAGACGCCGGTGTCCGTGGCACAGCACAGCAGCCTAGACTGTTCGTCGGCATGATCCTGATTCTCATCTTCGCCGAGGTGTTGGGTCTCTACGGCTTGATTGTGGCCATTTACCTGTACACGAAATAAATCAATCAATGCAAACACACAACAACAAATAGACAAACGGCGCCCAGCAATCAACAGCAGCCACAACAACATCATCAGCAGCAGCTTCAACAGAAGCAGGTAAAATAGTGTCCAACCAGCGAGCAACATGCAACTTTCAACATGCAACATTGACCATAGCAGTGCATGTGCGGGGCAACCCACGAGGGGCCGTTTGTACATAGTAAGAACAACAAAAACCAGCCCTGCCGGACTGCAGGATTTCCGCCATGCACTGCTAAGTGTTGGCCGCCAATTGCACCTGTTGCTCAGTTCACCTCGATTTGCTGGCGCGTGGTTTAGCTTAGTTATTTTCCGTTCAAAATCAGTCTTAAACACGAGGAAAACAATTTGCCGTTAAGTTCATAAAGTTGTAATAATTATGATTTTTGCTATATCAAGAAATCCTTCTCTTTTACTTATTATTTTTGCGCTCCACAATTTTGTGTGCTCTTTGTTATTTGTTTTTTCCATTATTATTATTAAATAATGTTTAGTGTATATGTAAAGTTCGTTAAACAAAAAGAAAAAATTGTAAAGAAATCAACAACCAACAATTGTCAGAAGAAACTTTGTACATTTGCATTGAGCCTGACGCGGCTGCAACAAAATCAGATCAACAAATTTAGCGAAAGGGCCAAACAACAACAACAAACAAACAAGCAGCAACAACAACACCATTAATGCTTCCGTCCGCTACCATCCGGCGCGGCAACGTACCGCTCTCGTCAGCTGCCCGCTGTTTGGGCGCGCCCCGCCCCCGAATTTGGAGGGCGGGATGGAAGCTCAGTACAGCGGTCGCTGGAGAGTTGTTGCTGGACGGTTGGGCGGAAAGCAGACGCTTGGCAATACTTTAACGTCAACTGCGGAAACCAACTACATGCAATCATTCAAAACACACACACACAAAACCAACACACACACACACATACAAATGTAACTAAGTCCTATGTTTATTTTTAATTATTGTTCAATTCTAAGAATAATATATTAAAAATTAATAATAATAAATTATATATATAATTATGATTTTTTGTGATAAGAAAAAGATGGTAATACAAACAATTACGGTATTGATATACATAATATATACAAAATATATATATTTAAACAAGAAATCATAAACAATTATACATATTAACATGAAAAAGTTGTTATAAAACGTACGAAACAATACACATCAAGTGTATGAATGTAATGCGACAAACTGAAAAAAAACGAAATACTGCAAAACAACAACCACAACACACAATTTTTCCGCTGTTATTGTATAGTAAAGAAAATATTATATATATAAAATATATATTATGTATAAAATATTAACAAAAAATTGTAGTAGCAAAATTATAAACCAACAAACAAGAATACCAACAACAAAAGTCGTGCAAGCAGAACCCAAAAAAGCGTATATGAATGTTGCAAATGAAACTCATACCAACAACAGCATTTGCAACACGAAATCTACGAGAAAAATCCAACAAAAAAAATTGTAAAATCCCAACAAATTAGAAGTTATAAGCAGCAATCAAAACCGAACCAAACAACACCAAATCGACATGTATAGTGGCATTAGACAGATAACAACAACAATTTGAAGGGAGGCCAGAGAAGCGGAACGATCCCATTCCGAGAAGCTAGCACACTCCATCGCCCGTTGGACGCCGATGCATTCATGATGCTGAGAATGCGGAGGAGCTCAACCCGTGCGGTGGTGCTATCTTCCCGGAACTGCGGTCGCTCCGCCTGCAGCCGCCTCCCGATCCCTACAACTGAAAATATACACGAATTATTGTTGTTACTTGTTTAAATTGCAACCACCCGACATCACTAACCTATACATGTAATCGATGGCGAGGTTTTAGAAACTGTAACTGTGTATTCGAAACAACATATAAAGCAAGCAAACAACCATCAACAACAACAGACATTGTATGAAATAAATTGTAATTTCTAATTTCCAAAAAACTGTACGTTTGTTTTTATTAATTTATGGGTGGGGTTATTGAAAAGTTATGCCTAAAGTCGACTGAAAAAGTTAAAAATTATAAAATAAATAAAATAGCTTACTTTGACAAGACACATTTTGTTTAAAGTATGTAACTTATGAAAGTAGATTGGCTATTTCGATCGTTAGACAGCTTCCCCTATTTTTTTTAAGGAACCATATATAGTTTAAAAACCAATCTTATAACTTTCAAGAGGAGTTTTGGGCCGATTTTAATCATTAAATCATGAAAATTTCCTATCCGTTGTAATTTTAGGCTTGTGGGTACAATCTTCCATTATCGCCATAAGATAAACATTTTAAATCAAATAGTATTGACCTAATGTCACAATAATGACATTTGGCTTACAATTAAAAGCATATTATAAATGATTTAATGAATATAAAATAAACGGATTTAAATACGATTGAAGTCAGTTACAAAAATGTTATTTATGTGGCTGGTTCTTCTGAGCAGTTGCTTTATTTGGCAAATGGTGAGCATATTTAACTCAGTTTAGAATGAAAGTAAACATCAATTTTTTACCACGATAGACGGAGACCCAGTTGATTTATAAGCTAAACAAAATAGAGTGCCCGGTAAATCAGTCGCGTGTGACTAACGTTTCTTGCCATGTGAAGGCAATTAATTGGAATATGGCGGTGGTGAACATGGATTGCTTCCTGATTGAACCTTTAATAAAACCAGTTGTAAGGAGATGCTTATGATCTTGAAAAGATCAAATGTGATAACTTGTATTTTTCAGATGCGAATACAGGTTTTTGTGAAGGACTACAGTAATCAGTACAAGCCATTCCTAATCGACGCGACCGTCAATATGTGCGAAGTGATCGAAAGAAGGAACTTTATCCCCTATGGCGTCATTAGCTGGAAGCTGATCAAGCGATTCTCGAATGCTAACCACTCTTGCCCTTTTTCGGTATTACTCCTGTTTTAATTTTTTGCTTTAGTCAAAGCCATTCATTTTCTAACTGCAGGGCCAGCTAACCGCCCGTGATGGATATCTGGAAAACGGGCTTCTTCCGCCGTTTCCCCAAGGATCATACTTATTCAGCTTTTTAATCATGGATATCAATTCTACACACAAGGAATATGTGGGCACTATGAAGTTCTTCGTTCAAGCAATGGAACAGATAAAAAGGAAGAAGAAACCTAAATCCTAGTTCCTCTTTTCCCCAAAGCACTTTTCACACGAAATGTTTATACTTTTTTTTTGTAAAAGATTTTAAATTTTGTGAGATCACTTTTTAAAAGGTATTTTATATATATCAAACTGTTTTGTAAGAACTTTTTCCTACATTTTTTTTATTTAATGCCTTGATAAAACTTATCAGAACGTTAAATTGATGTCTTACAACTTTTCTTTATAAAATGAATAAAGTCTTATTCTTCTAAACCCTTAATTACTAATTTATTTCCCGCCATCAATTTAGGTTTGCACGAAAAAATTTCGCTATTGGAAACATTTTATTTTATTGCTCTCTGCAATTCATTAAAGCGGTAGTAATACTAAAATTATATTTATGATATTAAATGTATATTTTGTATTGGGTAAACTATTTGGACGATCGTTTCGGAAGAGTGGGTCTCCCGAGGCGATCAAAAAGGAAAAGCGGAGGTAAATGTAGTTAACTGGGTGATTGCTCATCCTACTGACCAAGTTAGGAAAATATGAAATTTGCCAACACTTAAAAAAAATACGCTTTGCACTAATTTAGATTAACGTCGTTTTACCTTTATTTTTTAAATCATTAAAATATCTTATCCGTTATAATTTTAGGCTTTTCCGACTAATTTTCCATTCTCGTATATATCAAATAGTATTGACCTAATATCACAATAATGATCTTTGGCTTGCCATTAAAAGCATATTATAAATCAGTTAATTGAATGTAAATTAATTGTATTTAAATACGTTTGTAGTCAGTTACAAAAATGTTATCTGAGTGGCTGGTGGTCCTAAGCAGTTTATTTATTTGGCAAATGGTGAGATGCTAAACTCAGTTTAGGACGAAAGTGAACATCAATTTTTTACTATGATAGGCCGAGACCCAGTTGATTTATAAGCTAAACAAAATAGAGTGTCAGGTTAATCAGTTGCGTGTAACTAACGTTTCTTGCCATGTGAAGGCAATTAATTGGAATATGGCGGTGGTGAACATGGATTGCTTCCTGATTGAACCTTTAATAAAACCAGTTGTAAGGAAATGATAATGATCTTTAAAAGCTCAGGTCTAAAATCATTTATTTTTTAGATTCGAGTACAGGTTTTTATGAAGGACTACAGTAATCAGTTCAAGCCATTCCTAGTCGACGTGACTGTCAGTATGTGCGACGTGATCGAGAGAAGGAACTTTATCCCCTATGGCGTCATTATCTGGAAGCTTTTAAAGCGATTCACAAATGTTAACCACTCTTGCCCTTTTTCGGTATTTCTGCACCTCCACCTTTGCTTCAGTAAATTTATTTATTTTCTAACTGCAGGGACAGCTTACCGCCCGTGACGGATATCTGGAAACCAGTCTCCTTCCGCCATTTCCCCAAGGATTTTATTTAATCAGCTTAGTGGTCATGGATACCAATTCTACACACAGCGACTATGTGGGCACTATGAAGTTCTTTCTTCAAGCCATGGATCAGATAAGAAGCAAGAAGAAACCCAAGTCCTAGTTCTCCCCCTATTCCAAAAAGCACTTTCCTCCGAAACGGTTTCTTTTACAGATTAGGAACTGTGTGAGACTTATTTTAAAACGATTTTGTATCTCTATCAAACTTTATCATAAATAGTATTCCTGTTTTTTTTTATTCAATGCCTTTTTAGAACTTTCAAATCTTGGCTTACAACTATTTTCTATATCAATTGCCACCTGGGGAAGTGTTATTCTTGTACACCATTAGTTTCCTTCATACTTAGCCGAATTGTTAATTTCATTGCTCGAAAATATATCGCTTAGAATTAGTGAAGTTTAAAAATTATGAACTAACTATAATAAGAGAATTACCAGCAGAGGCCTTTCGCTCGTCTGTGATGACAGTAATAATTTAATTTAAAGGAATGAGAACAATTTTAGATTTTATGAATGAGTTGGGCTGTTTGAAGAAGTTAAATGACTTTAGTTATGTTTTCGATGAAAGGGATTGCTTGATGTTGGGAGAGGAAAGGGCAGGAGCTTAAAATGTGGTCAATGTTTAAATGTGGGCTGTTGCAATACGGGCAAGTGTTTGGGAGGGATCTGTCCATGTAGTGTGAGTTTGTAAGTGAGATGTGTCCTAGTCGAATTCGGTTTATAATTATTTGAGTTTTCCTGTTATGATTGGTGTGCAAATACGACAAGTTGGAAGGAGTATTTTTAACGATATTGTTAAACCAGGAAGAGGTATTTTTATTTAGGTCGGATTGTTTTAGTTGAATGTATTTTTTGAGGTAATGTGCAATGTCGTTACTGTTGTTGTTTTGTGTGTATGTAAGCACTCTCATTTTATGCCTATGTGGGTGGGGATGCAAATGAGTTTAATTTTTGGGAAATGGTTGGTAATAAGGTTTCTTATGGTTGTAGGGTAGTAGGAGTGGTTGTTAAAATTAGTTAGGGAGTTAAGGGATTGGGAGTCTGAGCAGATTGCATGTTTTCCTGGATTCTCGGCCGTGACTGACACGGTCGTCTTCTGTAATTACACATATTGATTAACTTTTGATCGGCTATGACCACACCTGATTTGCCCAAGACGGGAGCACCCGCTACCCGCTTTTTTTGGTAGCTTTAGAAATAATTCGTCAATACACGAAAACAAGGTCCATCCTTGCGTGTTCAACAATCTAATAAAAAAACAAGAAAGGAAAGCTAACTTCGGGCGGAGCCGAAGTTGATATACCCTTGCAGAATATTCTGTAAATAATATTCTCCAAAATTATTCATATGATGCATTCTTAACACTCATAAAAAATCCCAACTTTCTAACTTTAAAAACACCAAAGTTATGGCATTTTCAATCGTTCAGTTATATGGCAGCTATAGGATATAGTCGGCCGATCCCTATAAAATTTGGTAGGTCGGATTGATTGGCCAAATATAAAACCCATAGAAAATCCCAACTTCCTAACTCTAAAAACACCAAAGTTATGCTATTTCCTATCGTTATATGGGAGCTATAGGATATAGTCGGCCGATCCTTATGAAATTTGGTAGGTCGAATTGATTGGCCAAATAAAAAAGCCATAGAAAATCCCAACTTCCTAACTTTACAAACACCAAAGTTATGGCATTTCCTATCGTTCAGTTATATGGCAGCTATAGGATATAGTCGGCCGATCCTTATGAAATTTGGTAGGTCGAATTGATTGGCCAAATAAAAAAGCCATAGAAAATCCCAACTTCCTAACTTTACAAACACCAAAGTTATGGCATTTCCTATCGTTCAGTTATATGGCAGCTATAGGATATAGTCGGCCGATCCCGGCCGTTCCGACTTATATACTGCGTGCAAAGGAAAGAAGGGTGTGTGCAAAGTTTCAATTCGATAGCTTTAAAACTGAGAGACTAGTTCGCGTAGAAACAGACAGACGGACAGACAGACGGACAGACAGACGGACAGACGGACAGACGGACAGACGGACAGACGGACAGACGGACAGACGGACAGACGGACATGGCTATATCAACTCAGGAGGTGATCCTGATCAAGAATATATATACTTTATAGGGTCGGAGATGTCTCCTTCACTGCGTTGCACACTTTTGACCAAAATTATAATACCCTCTGCAAGGGTATAAAAAGTAAAGCTATCTTTATAGCTTCGTGAATGGCTATTAGTTCGCTTGTAAGGACTGAAGAATAGAGAGGAAAAAGACTACATTTGATGGTGTTGTTTTCGTCGGTTACGCTAAAGCTTGATATGCCATTTGCCATCAATGTAGTCAGAGCGGTCTTTAAATTTTGCAACGGTGTTTGGCTCTGGGGAATCCCCAGTAGGGGTGCCAGCTGTTAAAGTCACCAAAGACTAGATTTGGTAGGTTTGATGGGGATAGGACGTTTTGTAGATTGCTTAGGTTAAAATGCTTATTGGTATAAATGTAGGTATAGATAAGGGTGATTTTTTTTGTAGCTTCAAGATCTGGACTTAGTGGATGTTGTGAGTGGAAAATGTACTTGTGCACTAGGAGAGCTGTGCCTCCGAAAACATTTGTACTGCAGCAGCAGTATAGTAAATAGTTTATGGGAATGGGTAGAAATGCAGTGTTTAATAATTAATTGCAATTCGGGGTAGTTATTTCGGTAACCTTTAATGTTCCACTGGATTATTTTAACCATTTTTATAGTTTATAGGGGTATGGGTAGATTTATTTGTTTCCATATCACAGGAGTCGCTTGAAGCGTCTCCAGTTTTTGTTGAATTTGACTTGATTTTTTTGATTGCGTTTTTGTTTGCGGCTTTGAGATATGCTTGCATTCGCTTTGATGTAGAGAGAGGATTTAAGACTGGATTAGTGGATGGTTTGGGGATTGGGTGGGTTGAATTGGAAGAGTCTACTTTATTGTCTATAGAAAGGTCTGCGTATGAAGTTGGTTGATTCCTGTGGGGAGACTGTCCTTGCTGTACGAGGTTGGGTCCTTTGAGTTGTTGAGGTCCTGCATTATGTGTAGGTGTAGTGTTGTGATGTGTATGAGGTGTTGTCTTGGCGATGGATGAGTAGGATATTGGTGAGTTGTTCGAATTTCCAGATCGTAGTATTGTGAGGGCAGTTTTGTTATCGCATTTTTTGGTTGTTTTAATAGCAATGAGTTCTTGTTGTGTTTTAAATATTGGGCATCTCCTGTTGGTTGAGTTGTGGAGGTCGATTGTTGAATCGTCCTTGCAATTTTTACATCATTGTGGCCTAGTGCATTTATCTTGTGTGTCTGTGTGGTGTTCTTCTCCGCAGTTATAGCATATTATTATCAAGAATTATATGAATTAATTTGATCATAATTACAAATGTGAAACCAATACACAGTGTTCAAATCAATTGAACTTTATAAAAGTAAAGGCGATTGCAAAAGTTTCAAGTCTTAAGTTTGATTTTATTTTCTCGTAAAAATAACCAGGTCTGCTTTTACTAAGCCTTGTGGCTTGTCTCTACTTACGTGCGACCACCTTTCAGTGGGATCCTTAGTCCTTGAGGCAAATTGTGACCTTCTGGTGAAATCCCCTGGCTAAAACCGAAATAAAACTGCCAAGCTGGCATAATACTTGTTTTTCATATATTTTTCATTCCTCAGCGCGTTACATGTTCTTCGGTTTCAGAATCTGTTTGAGTCCACTTGTACATACTATGTTGTGTATATAGAGTTCAATAATATATATGTATATAATTCTTTTGATTACATTAGTTACAATCGAAGCAAGATCGCTGCTGTTGTGGTTTCTGCCTTAGATTTGGCCAGAACTGAATCCAAAATCAACTAGGACATACCTCGAAATAATAATCGTGAGTTTAGAAATACTTCTCCTGTATACGTGTGTATATGTATATGTACGCCTGCTAATTACCATAATTATGAATGCTTAATAAATTTCTCTCGGCAATTCATTAAAGCGGTTGTAATACTAAAATTATGGTTATGATATTGAATATATATCTCGTATTGGGTAAACTAATCTATGTACAAACTCAATCTGAGCTCCAGGGCTAAAGGCAAATGCATATTTGGGTGATCGTCTCGGTCGATCGAAAAGGAAAAGCGAAGGTAAATGTAGTTTAACTGGGGTGGTTGCTTATCCTACAGACTGTATGCAATATTAGCAAAATATGGAATTAGCCTACGTTTTCCCCTTGTTTGTTTTGTGTGTACTACTCGTGTATACTTTCCCTTGTTTCGCGGCTCTGTCCTGTTCGGATCTCTACGGTCATCTGCCGTCTTTTTCGCCTATCCGACAAAATATAACGCTGCACCTATATACTCTTTTTTCGGTTTAGAAAACTTGTCTCGAAAAATTCTTTTGTGTGTTTTATGCTTGCAAAAATTTGAGGTAGTTTTATTTTATTTGAATTTCTTTTCTTTTCCTTTACTTTTCATGGATTCATGTTTTGATACTTATTTCCATTATGCTTAGATTCTTCTCCTGCAGTACAAAGCGTTGAACAACTCGGGCGAAAGGCATCGAAAGACTAACCGAATGGAAGAGTCAACTAAGCTTGATCTGCGATTATCGTTAGAATATTGCTTTAAATCATGTATATAGGCTGTGATCGAGAGACACTAAAAAGGCTCCCGGTTACCTGCCTCCTCTCTAGACATATGGGGATATACACGTACATTATATATATTTGATTCTTCCTTATAAGCTTAAACTAGTTCGGGGGCACAGAGACGCATCTATATCTACTTAAGACAACACACAGATATATTTGATATACTCGTCTCTTAGCGAGCTATTATTGTGCAACATAGGGAAAGTGCTCGAGCTGGAATCAGGGTTATAGCAGTTAATAATTATTCCTGGCTCTGCTCATTTCGCACACTAAATTAATCAGTCGTTAATAACAACTGGGTTCTTGTTGTTCAATTACATTTTGGCAGTGATGAGTACTCTTGTTTTCATATTTTTTCGGCTCTTGATTCGAATTTTACTTACTTTAATCACGTATAAATTCATTGGCATAGAAAATTATAAATTAAGGTAGCGTCTAGCTTATATGCATAAAGAGTTGGGTTTGCCATTCGGATATGTACACCAAATAGAACAGTAAGTAAAAGATCAGTGAGTTTTTCAGCTTCAAAATCTCTTTCTGTTTGTCCGTTAAATCATAAGAAATGAAAACATAAAAGTTATTTTGTTGTATTTTGCTTTTAGATTGATTTTCTTTTCCATAACTTTATTTTGCATAGTTTAATTGGGATTTGCCTTGGCTAATTTCTAAATGAATAGTTTAAATGTAGGTTTTAAAAGCGAAACTAGTTAATGTTATATTCTATTATGTACAATGCATTATGCTTTTTCGTCTCTTCATATTTTCACAAAACGAACTAGAGACGCTGATGAATTGGCGAAAGTTGCATTCGATTTGCACTAAATTAATGGATAATCGTCTTGGGCTCCGGTCTAATTTAGGCTTAAAACTGTTTGCATTGCTGTTCGAGTTGAGTACAAAATGTTTTACAAATATTTCTCGTTTTTGTAGCGGTAAATGCTTCAAGTCTTGTGTTCTTCCATGTCACTTTACTCTACTTAAACTTTAACTGCTCAGTTGTGTGCGTAGTTCTTCGCTTTCAGTGTAAGTTTGGCCAGTTTCTAGGAGTAAATTACAAAACGACGAGGGGCAACAAAAATAAAACGAAATTTAACTTTACAATTTTAAATAGATCAACATAAAATTGGCTTTTAAACAAGTCTTGTCCAGTCGGTCATTTTCCACATGAATCTTTACTAAATGTACGCTTTAGAAACTAAATTAGAACTATAGCTCTAGAAACTAGGACGTTTGTTCATAACAGCACTTGCTAAAACGCGCGGGTGGGTTGCTATAAGGTGGCTACTAAATGCTCCTGACTCTTACTTGTCCATCTGGAAATATGTACAAGGATCGATGAACGATAGTTGAATGAGAACAACAAACTAAACTGCTGGCTACGCGGATCAAACAAAACAAAAATGAACAAAGCGGGCGTACTTATAGATTCTATACATAAGTGGATATATGCGTAGGTGGTAACTTACTTAGGCCGTACGCTAACTAGTCTACTTGTCACTGTTTACTCGTTTGTCGTTTGTTTTTTCGGTTTAATTACTTAGAGAATACTATAAATCTGGCAGCGCCCTAGATGGGCACCAGGGCGTCCGTGGCGACCAGCTCCTCCCTCGCAAGCGGTGTCATCTTGGGTGGTTTGCGCGGGTGCTTGCGGCGCTGCTGCATCTGCAGCTTGGCGATGCTGAGCACCTGCTGATAGCTGGACACCGTCTCGCAGCTCGCACTGCGCGAACTACTGCCGCCATCCTCCTCTTCCTCATCTTCATCCTCATCCTCTTCTTCTTGATCCCCATCTTCCTCGCAGTCACTGCCGCTCAGTTCGCCGACCTGCTGCTCGTTGACGTTATAATCATCGGCGAATAGCTGGGAGTCATAGCGAAGCCGGAAGGCCGTGCTCAGCAAACTGTCCACGCGTGTTTTTTCAGCCGGCCGCATCTGCTTGATGTGCAGTACCTTGGTGTGCTGGCGCGTTCGATTTGAACACTCCGGCAGCCATTCATCAGAAATGCTGTTAAAAAAGAATGAGAAGTTAGCATCTGGAAAAACTATTGGGATTCAGATTAACTTACATCTCGCGCGGGGACCAGCGCACAAAGCACTCGTAGCCGCCCTGACTGTTGCGCCGCCGCATCAGACACTGTCCCTGGAACTCGATGGCCTGGGCTCCGTTGGTGAGCGTGCTTATCTGGCGCAGGCGGTGCTGCAGCCCCTCCATAATACCCGTGTCAAAGAAGTCAAACATGCGAGCTGTAAGTTAAAATATCGATTAAGCAAGTTGTAATTTTCGTTGGCGGTAGGGTCAATTTTGTCAGCAAATCATTTTGAGTTTGTCTCTTTTATAGGATCTAGCGCTATATTTGAATCTAATTCCTTCAGAATCTTATAATCCCAATTCAAATTCAATTTTTTTTAAATCTATCAAAACGGGGAAGAAACTTGAGAACTATATCCTATAGCACGTAAGCTGATGAACATGTAGATTAGTCCATTTTTTTTTATTAATTAAAAAGGTTTAAAGACTTTCGATAACTGAGCATACCCTAATTACTTACCTGAGAAGGGTTGGCGGCGGTATCGGAGCTTCTTGCCATTCTTCCGAAGTTGTTTTGGCACGGGCGGATCAGAGGTTCGTTTGCTCGTGCTCTCCTTGGCATTATCTGTGGCATTAAAGTGGTTGTTCACGTGCTTTTGCAGCGCCAGCTGAAGAGGAAGATATAAAATTGAAAGTTATAGAGGCGGAATAAAAACTTATGAGACAGCGACGCACCTGTGAGCCGAATCGCAATCCGCAGCCCTCGACGATGCATTTGAACTGCTTGGAGCCACCGTGGGAGAGCACATGGCGTTCTAGCCAGCGGCGTGAGCATGACTCCTTGTTATACACCTTGCAGCCGACCCAGAGGCAGGCAAACGGGCCTGTCTGCGTGTTGACGTGGTGCGTCTGCATGTGGTCTAACAGCTTTGAGTTGCTTTCGTGCTTCTTGTTGCATTTGTCCCAGTAGCAGACACCGTCGTGGCGCTTCCCTCCCTTGCCGCCTGCCCCCGCTCCAGCCGGGAAGCGAATGGTCTTTGGCTGCGAGAGGATCGGCGAGATGGCGCTCTTCGGTAGACTCTTGCTCGTGGCCTCGACCATCGCAATGTCCACCACAGTGCTGGGCGGAGAGGAGGCGGCAGCGGAGACGGAACAGGCGGGCGACGGTGCAGCAGAACAATCATCCGGAGAGGCAGGAGAAGGAGCATTGCTAGCCAGTGAGTTGCTGTCGGAGGCGGAGGAGGAGACACTACTCGCTGCAGTCGTGGGAGGTCCCGCAGAGGCTGACTTGGAGGATCTAATGGGGTAATTGTTTGGGATTAGTTTATGATAATTGAAGACTACCAACAACTCTCAAAAAGTTCACCGCAAATCGGAAGCATTGCTCTTTTAAGCCGATGCCTGTAATTAACTATCAACTGAATGAAAGTTTGTTGTTTCTTGAAAACTTATTAAAAATTAAAATATTTCTTGTAAACTCTACTTACATTGCATCCACTATTGAGTTGCTGCTCTCACTATTGCTCAGGCTTCCACCGATGCCAGATTCCGGAGTGGGCAGGTCTCTCAGCCGCTTGTGCGTCTGATGCGTCTCCAGCGAGGCCACCGACTTGTCGTCCTCCTCATCATAGTTGCTACTCCCGCTGCTGCTTACGCCGCTGGCTGTGGGAGTCGGAGTGGTCGTATCCTCGCTCTTGCTCAGCTGCAACGGGAGTGTGGGCGGTGGAGGTGAGTCCGTGGCCTGAGAGCAGTCATCGCCGCCGCTGGAAATGCATGACGAGGTGACCATCTCACTGAGCATGTCAGTCTGGCTGGCCGCACGCCGGCTGCTGCCGCTCATGTTGCTGGCCGCCGGCGAGGGAGATCCCAGGCCGGATGGCGAGGCTGATGGCGATGGAGATGGGGCGGGCGTAGAGGCCTCCAGCGAGAGATCTGCCGCCGAGCTGACCGAGTGCGAATAGCTGCTACTGCTGCACGAATTGGAGTTCGAGTTGCTGTTGCTGCAGTCTGGCAGTAGATCGTGTTTTATAGTCTCGACCTCCGATTCCGGATCCTGATCCCTCTTCGGCAGCTGCCCGGCAAAGCTCTGGGGCTTGGGTGATACTGGAGGCATTGACAGAGAGACCAAAGAGCCTGTCTGCGAAGCCAGCTCCGAGGTATCCGCCTTAATCTTGCTAAAGGCCGACAGGGTGCAAGAGTTCGAACTGGAAAGCGCTGGCGAGGATCGCAGACAATTGCTTCCATTGCTGCTGCTGCTCGGCGAACTAAAAGGCAGCGGCGTAAGCGGTTGCGCGGCCTTGGCCACCACCTTAGAGTTCTTGACCAGGTCGAAGAGATCGGGCGCACTGTTGGTTAGCTTCATCGCAGGTCCTGATTTGGCCACACTTAGCGTGGGCGTCAGCTTCGAGGGCGCGATGCTCACCAGGGGTGGCGTGGGTGTGGGTGTGGGCGTGGCTGTTGGAGGCCCAGTGGTTCCTGTGCTTTTCCGCAACTGACCCAACTCCTTGGTGGCAGACGTGGGCACCAGAGGCGGGGGCGTGGTGGGCGTGGCAATGATTGGAGCCGCACCCACTCTGCCCTTTGTGGTAAGACGCTTCTGGTATGGCTTGGCTGCGGGTAGTGCCCGTTTGGCCGCTGGCGAAGATGCAGCAGCCGGCGAGCACGAGGGCATCGATGAAATCGTCACCAGCGGCGGCGGTTGCGTTGAACTGTGCATCGGCGGCTTCACAATCGCCCGCTGGGGCTGTATGGCAGTGTTGTTGATGTTGCTTAAATTATTCGAGGCAATGTGGTTGTTACTGTTGCTGGCAGTCGTCGAGTTGTTGGCAGTGTTCGAATTGTTGTTGTTCGTCGCTGCCAAAGGTGGCGGCTGAGTGGCAGTGTTTGTATTGTTGTTGTTGTTGTTGTTCGTGGCTGCCAATGGCGGCGGTTGTGTGGCAGAGATGATTTGCTGTTGCTGATGCTGTTGGTTGTTAAGAGCTATTTGCAAGCTCATTAAGTATCCTAGGTACTCGGTCGAGTTCACTATATATAATTTGTTATCTTTAAGTCCAACTTGCTGATTGTTGAGTGGGTTAACAAAGTTCATGTTGCCGCAAGAATTGGAAGCCATGTTTTCTGTAAAAGAGAGCAAAGTCAACATTGTTAATAATTATTTTATATAATAATAATTTTCTGTTTTAATCATTGAAGATTGAAAAATGATTTGAAACAAAATGCAATAATAAATAAAAAAGGGCATTTGCCTCATAGTTTTGGTAAAAGCTTTTAAATAAAGGTAAATTTATACATTTGTGACTAATTAAAAACTGAGTTTTTTTTAAAACCTCCTCGCAAATAATACTTTCTTGTCCCACTGTATGTATCTAAAAATATTTAAAATACTCACCGTTTAAACTCATGTTATTTTGCCTGGCGAGAAGCAGCTGATGATGGAGGTAGCTTCCAGGTCCCGGGATGGCCTCAATGGGAAACTGCCCGTTGGCGTTGGGTAGGCCGAACGGATTGCCCGCCGTGGCCAAGTTGAGCAGTCCAAAGGGATTGCCAGCCGAAGCTGCCGCCGACGTCGCCGTAGTTGCCGTCGTCGTCGTGGCCGTCGTTACCTGTTGCAGCTTAAAGACTGTGCCGTTGAGGAAATACTGGGCGGCAGCGGCCTGAGCCGCCTGCGCCGCTTGAGCGGCCGCGTTGTTGTTGGCCGCCGCGGCCACCGCTGCCTTAGCCACGTTATTCAGCTGCATGATGTTGGCGGCGGCCGCCAGCTGGGGCGGAAGCTGGACTAGATTGGGCAGTTGCACGGGCAGCTGGTAGAGCGTAGGATTGGCGGGGGCAGGCGAAGGATTGAGTGTTTGTGCAGGGGCGGGTACGGTGGCCGCCACGGGGGCGGGTGGTGAGATCGGCTTCTGTTTGAGGGCGGGACTCGTCCCCGGCGGTCGGTAGACCATGGCCGCCTTGCCCTGCTGCTGCTGTTTCATCTCCGGCGTCCTGGGTGCAATCGCCACGTGCTTCTTGGCCGGGGATTTCCCTGTATTCGAGCCATTTGATGAGCTACACGAGGACGATGAAGAACTGCCCGAGGACCCACTGCTGGGCGTCTTGCGCAGATTGGGTGCAACCTGTGCAATCTTGGCTGGTTGCTTGGTGCTACGTTCGATTTTCTTTAGAGCCGGCACGGGTAAACTCGGACTGGGAGTGGTCACAGACGGGAGGGGTGGCGCAGGAGCCACTGCGGCGGGAACCACTGCAGCAGGTGTGGGTAGGGCCTTGGCCGCCTGCTGCTGTTGTTGTTGTTGCTGCTGCTGCTGTTGGGCTTTCTGTTCCTTGAGCTGCGACAGGATGTTGAAGTACTTGTTCAGCGAGGCAGTGGTGGCGGGCGTGCTCATGGTCAGCGTGTTGGCCGGATTGCTTTGCTGGCCGGGCTGTGGCGACAGTTTTCCGCCGCTGGGCGACGGCTTCATCTGGGACTTGAAGAAGCCTGTAATCTTGGTCTGCGACTCCTCCATGGCGGCCACCTTCAGTCTTTTGCTCGCGTCAAAGGAGCTGGGCAGTTCGCTACGCGCCTTCTTTGCCGCCGCCGCTCCTCCGCTGGCTAGACAGGCGCTGTCTCCACCCGTGCTGCCCATTACCGTTCCTGATCCGGCCGCGGTTCGCTTGTTCTTGTTGGCCGTGGCGGCGGGTACAGCAGTTGAGGTGCTACCCAGACTAGTGTTCCACGGCCACTGGAGTGTGGGCAGGAGGCTGGGGTTGTTGTGGCGCTGGGGCGTCGTCGGCTTGGACATGCCGCTGGTGGTTATGCCGCCGTGCTGGCTGAGATGACTGTGGTGGATGGCTGGCGATGATGGCACCTGGGTGGCGCTGCTGGAGGGCGAAGAGGCGGCGGCTGTAGAGCTGCTGCCGCTGGCGCTTCCGAGGATCTGGGGCGGCATCTTGGTCAGAGGGTCGGGCGGGTCGCTCAGTTGCGAGTGCGCACTGTACGGGGAGCCGGGATCGGATGCATCCTCACTGGAGCCCGTGCTGGAGTCCGCGCAGCTCAGTGAGGTGGCAACGCCGCTGCAAAAGGAAGGAAGAGAATTTGATAAGTACAGGTGTTATCTTTTGCTGGGGGCTACTACTGATACTCGGGGAGATTTCACTGGTCCCACTGTGGCTACAGCTGCCCTCAGTTTCAGCCACACCTTTTGGACGCGGGCCAAGGAAAGGGGATTGCATCTCTAATGGGAAACGATCGTCTGCCAATTTTAATTCACCAACTAGACAATTACAATGCTCAGCACCTTTAATTTGTTTGTGTTTATGCTTTAGTCTTTTTTTACACGCTTTTTCTCTCTTTTTTCTTTGATTGTTTATTTGCTTGGCAGTGTTGGGGAACGACTCAATTATTCTTTGGTTGTTTATTTGTCTGACAGGGTTGGAGAGCGGCCTGCGCTATCGGTGTGCACTGTAAGCGCTAACAGCGTGGCTAACAGCTGATAAATTTCCCAAAACAACCATAGCAGACAGATACGAAACTGGAATTTAAGTGCAAGGCGCGAGTTTACTTTAAAACTTAAGTTACTTAAAATTATTGTTTTACAATACAAATTTCCGGACTATACTGACTTAAGCGCAAACAAAGTGTGAGAAATCAAAGGATGTGCCAGTAATTTAATGCAAGCAATAAGAAAATTATGTTGCGCGAGAACGAATGAGAGTGGGAGTGGGCAAGAGAGAAAGAGAGCGCACTCAGCATATGTAGCACAGCACACTCGCACAAAACGGGTCGATAAACGAAAGCATAAAGTAAACAAAAAAAACAGGAGAATAAAACAGGCAAGAAAGAGCAAGCGAAAGAGCCAGCCCGAAAAGGAAGAAAATAAAGGCAAACTCCCTCTTCTCTTCTCTCCCTTACTCTTTCATTCCACATTCCTTCCCCCTTCCCTCTCTATATCTTTCTTTACGATTGTCTGTCCGCGTGCAACATAACAGCAGCAGCAGCAGCAACAACAACAACAACAACAACGGTGGGAAGAAGAGGAATGGAAGGCAAGGGCCGCAATCTAATGCGGGAAAATTTCAGTTTCAGGTAGCCCAAGTCGCGTGTGTGTTTGTGTGGTTTCGTATAAACACGCGTACATAACATAGGAAGAAAGGGAGAGGAAAGAAACGAAACGGGATGAACGGACTAAACGGACTGCACGTATACAAAAATATCCGATGGTTACAGAAAAAGGGTATTTTGGTATTCGAGTTGGTAAGTTTAAACTGAATATAAACTTTATTATAACAATAAGTCATAATTCACAAATTTAAAATTTTACAAATAAAATGTAATATTTTTTATCCTTAAAAATGTTTAAAATATTTTTTAAGCAAATAGAATATACATATGAACGAATATACATACATACATATATACAAATTGAAGATAATATCTTAAGCACTGATATTTTTAAAATGTATATTTTTAATATTATTTTTTTTATATATGTATGTAATTATTGGAAAAATGTAGTTGCAAGTAATTTCGCCCTGTTAGATCCGTTAATAGAAATAACAAAACGCAATCTCTCATGTCAAAGTTTTCTAAATGGAGGGGGAAATGTGATTGCTAAGAATTTGTAAAGAATTTTATTATCATTTCGGAGGAAAACATGAGAGTATATAGGAGTGGCATTCCACCTGCTCTCGCTTGTTAAGCGAATCGTTAAATGTGGAGTTAATGATTAAAGCTTGGGATCCATACCCAAAAATCAGTTTTGGGTCTAGGGTTTTCTCGGGATAGAAGTTTAATGTTCTCCGACGGCTTTTTAAGTTTTCTGACCCTTTTTTGTAATCAGTGCCTACTGAAATTTCAAACCTACAAAACAACACATGGATTCTAAATATATAAAAGACAATAAAACACATGAAATGGAAACTCTTTATGTTTTATGTTTGTCTACCCCCGGAGATCCCCCAGATTACGACGACCACGCTGCTGTTTTTGTGATAAGCCTATTATGGCGGATTGATGTTAACTGCCACCATTTTTTCGTATTTTTGTTATTTTTGAAATGAGCTAAAGGAATCCGACAAATTTTGATTTTTTAAATAATGTTTTCTACTGAAAATTATACGTCTAATTTTGTAGAGTCTCGCTTTTTTTAACATTTTGACTTGATTTTCATCATAATAGACATCTAGGAGTTCGGGTTTAAGAACAAAATGAAATGGTATTAAATTTAGTCGTCACTAAAAGCTCTGGAACACAAATACATAATTCAAGAAATGTAACATTAACATAAATTTGTGTATTCTGTGTGAATAAACAATGTTCAGTTGACCAGCCAGAAATTCTAAAAATGTTTGTTGATGCCTAAAATTGTTAGAAACCTTAATAAAACTGACAATAGTGCAATTTATAAATTTGTACTAGTTCAAGCCACGATTTCTAAAAATGTATTATGTTTTATAGATCTACGATATAGAATAAGAACAAACTTTTTTGAAGAATGTTTCCTAACTGAACAGTAAATATATGGGAATTGTATGTAGTTTATACTGATTGACAAGCAGAATATTTATGGCTGTTTATAACTTACTTCAGTTTAAAAAGGGCTGTATATTTTGTTACTATAATTGCGCAATGTTTTATTAAGACATTATTTTGTTTTTATTTTTTTAAAACTACTGCAGAAAAATTGCCATAAAATTCATCGAACTGATACAAGCCCAATATGAATTGGTCAAATTTAATTCGAATGGCTTTGCAAATTATGTTTAACAGTTTTGCACAACAGTTATCAAAGTTTCCAATGCTTTAAGACTGTTAATTAAATTCGTATTCCACTTGGAATATTTTAATAATACACTTATTGTTTGCCGACGGCCCTTTCACTTCACGACTGCAGGATCTAAACTGGCTTCCCTTGGCCCGTTGAAATTTAGTTTGTAGGACCACTGAGCCCGTGTTAAAGTTATCCGATATTTATGCAGTAGTCCTTTGGTAGATGGCGCCTTTCAATTGCAGCAGTTTATTATGCATTCAACGCAAAGTTGATGCTTAAATTATGCACTCTATTTAATTTTCCAGCCATAGGCAAAGCTTTATGGCCCCTATTCACACACACACTGGGGTCATATTAAATTCATAGAACGCCGCACGGCAAAAGCGGCAACAATTTAAATTTTATTAGAAAATCCCATTAGATACACACGCACACACCGAAAGCAACTTCTACTTCCGCCAGAAGTTGGCTTTGTCGTGTGTGTGAGCGGGTGGTGGGGGTGTGTGTTCAACGCCACCCACACTCACGCGAGGCATGAATGAAGAAGGCCATGGTTAGGAAGAGGGAAGGAGAGGGGCGCAAAAATCATTGCATATTTGCTTGGGCAAACAACAACAAATGCCCACAATTACACACACACACAGTCGCGAACAGTGACAGCCAGCAGTTATTTAACACATGATGTAAACGGAATGTAAAGCATGCTGTAATAGTCGAGCGAAACTAAAAATGCAGGCAGAGAAACATGCGCAGCAGCAGAGAGGGAGCAATGCACGATTTCTTTTATTTTGCTGGCGTATTCGTATTCTTTGGCTTAACGACTCCAGCCTTTCGTCGGTATACTAACGTTGAACGCTAACGCTATCGCAATCCGTGTTCCCAGGCAGGCGATCCGTTTTCCTTTCCGCTTTTCCGCATACAAACACCGACCGACCTTCAACTTTAATCTCGGTCTTAAAGCATTTCGTGTATTCGTATCCGACGTTGTTGCTTTAATTATCCACACAAACACACGCGCAGGCACACACACACTCGCTGGCGTTTAACGGGCGGGCACGCGAAGCATAAATATCCATATATCCAAAAAAGAGGCGGCCGCAGAAGAAATTCCCACCAACACACCGAAGCCGAACCGTAAATGTATCTTCGATTCGATTCTGCAGTCCGCTATCTGCAGGCGCGTCCGTCGCGGTCGAAAGTTGGAGAGAAAATGGCCTAAAAACCTGGCTTCTTCGCAAGGAACAACGGGAAAACCAGCCGAGAATTTCCAAGAGAGAGCGCTCTCCCTGCGAGATATTCCCCGTATATTATGTGAATACGAGAAGGGAATTTGTCGAGAGCGAGAGAGAGAGCGCCCTTCTTTCACACTGCGTTCCCTACGTTCCTGCCCATTATTATTATTTTTATTTATATTTCACTTTTGTTGTTGGCACGTTAAATATTTCCTGTTTGTCGTCGTCTCTCCGCTTCGAACCCGCAAAACGAGAGCGCGGGCTGTGGGATGTGGGCGGGGCAGAGGTCGGTGGCAGCAGTTCATGTTATGGTCACGTACTCCTCCCCCCAGAACATCCTCCTCGCACACCATTATGTGTCTCTGTCCGTCTCCTTGTCACTTCGCCTCGTTTTACTTTCTTTTCCTTTTCGCTGGCTGCCTCGTCGAGCTTAAATGTTTATCTAATTATTTAGACATCTTTCCCCCAACCCTACAACTCGCCTGGCGGGAAAAAATATTTAATTTGCCGCATAAATCTCTGAGAAATGTGTCTTCTAAATTTGTCACCGACCTGTAATGACTGGTCGCCAGGCTTAGGGCGGTTTTGTCCAGTTAATCGGTGGCTTTAGTGTAAAAAAGTTATACCTTTTTATTGTGAATCCCAGCTTTTATACATTGATACGTTTATTCTTTTTGGAGAGACTGGAATCGATATCGAAGTCTTTGCAGATCTGGAAAATTACCATCCTTCCCTTAATTCTAGCTTATTTTGCAGTTTACAGAGTTTTAACATCTCAGGTCTAGGCTTTGACCATTATATCATTTCTAAAGTTTCTGGAACCCAATTGCTTTTCTATGCCTTCTTTTAAAGCATAATATCAAAAAGGCTTTTGTGCTATTTTCTGATGTTCGAAAACTAATAAGGTCGATTTGTTCTTTTTGAAAAAGCTAATTGCTTCGATTTTGACCAGGATCAAGGTTGTGCCTTTTGAAAATTTTCCCAAAGTCTGAACCGGAAATAACTTCGAAAACTAGATAACGCTGAGGTCACAAAAGGTCTTTGACGACAAGTTAAATTTAGTCCTTACTCTTGCCAGGATCTGCGTTATATTCGATTGATAGCAATGATCGTTACGTTCATACGTTCATACGTACAAAATATTCTTGTTTTTTAAATAATCACTCATCCCTTACATGGATTGATTTGGAGTTTCAGCTAAGAGATTCAAATTCATAAATTTAAGGGAGAGTTGAAATCAGTTTAAAAATACTTTAGTAAATTGCCTTGCTTCAGGTAGATCGGCAGAATCCTTCATCGCTGGCTGACAGGCTTGTTTGTTTTCGGGCTCCTTCCATTCGAAACCAACATCTTCTTTTCCACTCCAACTTCCACTTAGGTAGCGGTTCGGTAATCTGCATAAATTTTACACATTTTTAGCAAGCCAATATGCCAGAAATAGGAACCGAAGAAGGGGAGCTCGTAGTTACGCTTCATGCCCCACATGTCACCATATTTGTTTACGCGTCAATTTTGATTTATGTGTGGCATAATTCCAGGCGTTATAAACTGTTTTTGACAGCCGAGATGGGTTTGCAGCTAAAAGTCTGGGGTTTGGGGGGTGGTTGATTGTAGGGCGTGTGTGTGGCATCCGCATGAGTTATGGCTAGTACATATGTCTATTACTTTACATTTGATATGGGTTTGCTTTTCGTATGCTAATTTGGCTCGTTCTCCGTAAACTACATTACAAAGCAGCCGCCGTTCTTCATTAGTCCTGATAAATGAAATTACAGTTTATTTAATTAGTCCACAGTATGTGGTGTCACACGCAAAGCTATCCCTCGCAAATCATTACCAAAGCCGATCGACCATGATAACAAGCTGGACAATCTGTCGTATTGACATACCCTTATCAATCCGTATTGACGTTCAAAGTGACAAACAAGCGGAGAAATGTCAAGGAAGAAGATGGACGTCGGTTAGCTAAGTGCATTTATTAGAGTCGAAAACGTTGCAGCATAGTGAAATTCATGTAAAGCGCAATTATATTCATTTGTAACGTCTATGATTGTGGTGAAATATTTATTGATATTTAATATAAAAGTCAAGCACAAAACGACATATTGAAATTTGAATTGTCTTGATAATTTCATCATTACATTAATTCTATTTAATTTAGATATATGGATTTAAAGGATTTAGAGTCATAAACAATATTATTATTACCCAATTGACATAAAAAATTAAACAAGTTGTAAGCACATTTATCTGAAACTCTGTTAAATGTGATCCTTCTTATTTATAGATTTTTGAAGGATGCTTGGAGGCAACAACTAACTTGACGTTTTGTTTATCCCACTCAGAAACACAAGCTCTTAAACGTATATAACTACACTGCTCCTCCTGCACGGTGGGTAGAGTTGAGTAAACAGAATATAGGTCTTCCGGGAGAGTGCATGCACTGTGTACTTAGTTGTATGTACCCTTCATACATATATGTACAAGCATATGAATATCCTGCCTGACTGGACCCCCCTTACGGCACCCCAATTATAACGCGCTAAACAATAAAGAAAATAATAATAAAACGCCAGTGCACACACATGTTTGTCGTACATACTAGAATGTGTGCCTGTGTTTGTCCTGAGCAACCCTCGCTAATGAAGCTGCAGCTCAGCTCTGTTTGCACACGCAATTTGGCTTTGCCTGCCTCTTTCCGTGCCAGAGACCCGGGAACCAGGACCTGAGCCTGAGTCTGAGGTGTGGTCGAGATTGAAACGGGGTCCAGGGATTATCACCAGCAGCAATAGACAGTAACGAAAAAGAACGGGCCAGAACAAATAAGGCAAAAGGACCATAAGAGCCGAATAATTGATACCCTGTCGGGCGATTTACCCCGAAGGGATACTTTAAAAAAAGTACCCGAAAACCCTCAACAATCCCTAACGGAATAAATGACTACTGTGTTCGCTCGTAAATTAAAAGTTGTTGGTTCGTAGTCGAATTGGTACAACTCCAACCACCATCTGCTGCAATACAAATTCGTCTGTACAGATCTGTTGGTGGTTTATAGGCAATAAAAACAGTTTAGATGTGGTGAAAATATAATCAGTTTAGTCATTAAAGAATAAAAGCTTTCAAAACACTGTGTTTGGAAAAAGATAGTGTAGTTTTTAAACTTAAACAAATCAACAAAGTAACGAAACTTTTCAAGCCAAGTTTCATTGCTTTTCATTTCTAACTATTAATAACTTTCGATCCTTCGTTTTGATTGATTTAAAAATATTTTAATGAAGTTAAGAGCATGTGGTTTTTAGGCTTATCACCACGATTTTGAAACAATATTTTGCTTTTTGGAAATATGAATGAAATGGATTGTTAAATAAATGACTAAAATTGATGATGTGATGTTGATTAACTTTAATACCCTCTTCACTACCAGTGGCTTAGACACAGTTTTTAAGGGCTTATCCCCCTCTTCGGTAAAATATTGTTTTATAAAAGTATGCTACAAAAAAAATTGTGTCACTCCTCTTCAACACACACATACACCTGAATACTGTTCAACCTATTCCATTTTCGTCCTTTAAGATCACCCCTTTGGATTAATATTTAAAATGAATGGAAAACAAAGCCTATCTGGAAAAACTTGACAGTGTTCGATACCCCCACCCAATGACATTAGGATGGGTTTAAAACGAAATTCAACCCCCCTCCCCGATTGGCCAGCGGGTTATCAATAATCGCTGCAATTGCCTGCCGGCATCCGATACAGCAAATGTCGCTTTAGCTGGCCAAACACTTGATAGTTGGAATTGGATAGTTAGTTGTAGCTGGTGTTTGTTGTTGCCCTTGCCGCGGCATTATGTCAATTTGGAATATATTCCATTAACTACTCGGGAATCCTCCAAAGTACATAGAGAGTTACATACATACATACATACATACATACATACATATATCTGAAAGCCTCGGGCAAACATGTGCAAGAGAGAAAGTGTGCTGGCGAGGGGGAAAGGGGATGGAGAAAGAGAGGTAGAGAGGGAGAGAGGCCGCTTTGTTTGGCGGGAACAAATAGAAGTACAACAACACCAAATCACAGCTGCGGGCAGCGCTGTCGACATCGACTGCGGCGTCAACATAAAAACGCGCCGCCCGCTGTCATCTCTTCCCCCCTCTTTCCCCTTCGCGTTGCACACGCTGCTGCAACATTTGTTTTGACATTGTTGGCAGTTCTTTGCCATCAGCTATCCCGCTCGCTCCGTCAATCTGCCTGGCAATCCATTTTTTTGTGTGTGTGCTCAATGTGTTTGCCAGTGTTTGTGTTTGCTCTCATACTCGCTGCGCTTTTTACCAATCTCCTTCGAGTGTAAAGTTTTAAATTAGTTTGGAAAAGTGTTGAAAAGACGCTCAGTCAGCGACACTTTCTCAATTCGTTGGCTTTGAGTTGACAGGATATCAGAGCGTCTTAAAATGTATATGTATATGATTAGTATATTCCAACCAACTTTGGCTAAAAAAATGATTTCAGTGACCCTCTCGATTGAGACGAATATTTTTGAATAACAGTAAAGTATTTACATATGTTTGTTCCGCAACTCCTTAACAAGATTGGTATACTAGGTAGGGGTATTTCCATTTTTTATATTGACTAGGATATAGTCAATCCTTTTTTCCTTTCAACTGGATAAAGTTAATTGAAACAAGAGAGAACGCTATAGTCGAGTGCCTCGACTATTAGATACCCGTTACTCAGCTAAACAACTTAATATAAATATGCCTTCTTGTATGTTTTTCGCCGCTCGAATCAGCTCCCGATTTTTACGTTAAAATCCGTACCCAGGGAACACCAATTTGGCTAACTTGATTTGATTTGCATAGTTCTTGGGATATAGTTCGGTATTGACAAATAAAAGCCATCGCAATTTCCTTTAATAGAAAACATCCAGAATTAACGTTGACTCTGTTG
This sequence comes from Drosophila fuyamai, assembly GCA_018153365.1. Lineage (NCBI taxonomy): Eukaryota > Metazoa > Arthropoda > Insecta > Diptera > Drosophilidae > Drosophila > Drosophila fuyamai. Next base: position 1,904,556 of record JAECXW010000889.1, read on the forward strand.
AGCACCTTGGCCAGCTGTTCCAAATTCATCCGTTAGATGGCGCTATTGTATACGCCATGAAAGGCGGAAATGTAGGCGCTAGCCAGGCTTAAGTGTTTAATGGGTTTTTGGGCGTTAGAGTGGGCGTGGCAAACTTTTATTTGGCCAATCGATAGGTATTGACGAAACAAATACATATCAAAAAAATTTTCATAATAGCATCTAAACTGTAGCCATAGCTTGTGGCTTGTGGGCGTCAGAGGGGGCGTGGCACCATTTTGAAACAAACTTGCGCTGCGTAGGAACTCCTAAAATCTACATGCAAAATGCCAATCTTCTAGCTTTTATAGTTTCCGAGATCTCAGCGTTCATACGGACAGACAGACAGACGGACAGACAGAATTTATTTTTGAAAGTCAGAATTCGAAAAATGCACATTTTTAAGGCTTTATAAGTAACTGTTCGTGCGCAACTGAAATCTCTTCGGTTGAAATTCGTATATTAGGTAACCCTTTTTGTAATACAACATTCAGTTCACGAAACCATAACCCGCCTAGATTGACTGCAAAAGTTAAGTAAGAAACTAAATCCTAGTAATTCCTATAACTTATAGTTAAATAAACTTTTTGAATAGAGTGTCAATAATCGTAAAAAGATAATTTTAACTGTCGCCGTTTAGAGAAAGACGTGTACAAACTTTTAAAAGGACTTTCCATAGTCCAAGAATTTGCAAGTAAGCGGGTAATGACTACCGAAGTTCAAGAAGTGGTTGGAGGGAAGAACTAAAATGTTGTTTAAGTAACCATTCCATAAAATCCCCAAGTGCGTCCACTATAAGATATCTCATGAATTGCAAATTTCCCTTGGCAAATGCTGCCCCAATCCTTCTGTTCCCCTGCCCATCACCCGCAAATCGAACTTTTGGTTGGGTTGCCTCTTAAAGGTGGGGTACGTGTGGCCACCTGTGTCAGAATCGTTTTGCATGGCGACCTACCTTTAATTGTCCTGCTCCTTAGAAATGCGGTCTGGACCTCCCCACTTTCCATCTCAACTCCAGGCTCTTTTGTGTGGAGCCGTTCACTTGCGGGCAAGTACGCCTTGGGGCGCAATAAAATGATTAATAAATTGCAAAAGTGCGCCGAAAGTGGCGGAAAGGAAGCGGAAGCCAGTAAGGGAGAATATAGTATATGGCTGGGAGTCAGGGAACACAGATGGCGCTGGTCAGGCGAAACAAGTCAATGACACATCGCAGATACAAACATATTCTAATGAAGCTCGAGTGGGGAACTCCAACTGCGGCGCACACACACGTTTTTTGGGCAACAGACGGAGTGGGCAGAAGGCGGGTCAGAGGCGGGGGCGTGTCACTGGGCGTAGCACTGGCGAGATGTTTGACTTGCTAGGCACGTAAAATGTATTGAATAATTACATTGGGCCGCCTAACGGCATACGAAATGAGCAGAAATCCGAGCTCGAATTCAAACTCAAACCGAAGTCAAAGTGGAGGCCGCGACAAGTGGCGGTCCGGACATTGGCCACGCCCCTTGTCAGACCCCTCCCCCCTTCTCCACTCTCCCCTCTCCCACCTGCCTGGTGAACCTATCCTGCTGGCGAGTAATGAGCGCCACAGGAATTGGGAATTTCGAAACACAGCAGGAAATAAACATTTTCGGCTGACTACACCGCGACGAGGGGAAGAACGATAAAGATTGATGAATCCACAGAAATGCATTTCGGCCGACAATTGTTTTTCATTGGAACTCCGATTTGAAAAGGAGGGAGCAGGCCGATGGCCTTTAAGTAGTGCTAAAGTATCAATCAAAATGCGTGCGCTCGCTGGCAACAATCATGAAATTACATCGAAATTTTCGAATGCCCAGTCAAGGTGAAGAAGCCCCATCTTGAAACCGAATACGAATCCGAATCCGAAGTCTGGCATCGAATGCCTCAAGAGGCATCCGTAGAAAGAGCTGAGAAAACGGTTACCAAATCAGAGAAAACAAAGCGGGAACACAAAAGATGATTTATCATTACAGGAGGGAGGCAGAACGAAATAACTGGTGGACTTACAAATTGAATTGCCAGAGGGGATCGGAAAAATTAGCTACGCGAGCACAGGCAAGAAAAGCATGTGGGAATGCCGAGTATTCGGATTTATTTATTGAGCATAAGAATACCAAAAAATATTTAATATTAGTCTTACTTAAAAGGTTATAGCAGAGCCAATATTATTCGATAAACAAAATTTAAATGTAATATGTATAAGACTTTGAATGCTCAAAATAAATTGTTTGGGATGTTTTCTTGGGAATGTATGTTATCATCTAGTATAAATTTGCTTAGCGATTGACTTAATTAGGATAAGACATAATCTGTGAGTCAAGCTAAACTCAAGTTACCATTCCGTTGCACGAAAAAATGTAAATTGTTTTACGAGCTGTTAGAAAACAATTATATTTGCTTTACCTGAGCTCCTTAAAATCCATTTTATAAAATGCCAACGAAATTCTTTACAGAAGTTTAGGTCAATGTTTAAGTTTTAATTTATTTAAAATCAATTTACGCAAAATCTTGGCTAAATTCCCAGAAGCGGGTGGAGTAGGAGTACTGTTTCCGGACGAAATAAAAGAGCCGGCAAGGCACTGAAAAATGTTGCATAATTAAATTGTCCTGTTGCTGGTTTTAGTAAGTCTGTTTCTGTCTATATCTCTCAAACTCCCCCATTCTGTCTGTCTTATCTTCTCTCAGTCTACCTGCTTTCATTTGTTGCCTTATTGCTTGTGAAAATATTTGTCTAAAGCTCTTTGGCACACAAAAAAACGATTTGAATTGCTTGAATTGAATTGAATTCAAAATTTGACTTTTTTCTCGTGTTAAAAGATAGATTTAAGCTGAGCAAGCCTACAACATATTTAGGTTTAACACACTGTATTTTAGATTAATATGAAAAGTAGTAAAGTATATTATAAATGTACTTTTATTTTATTAAAAACCTAAGGAAATAAAAAAAACTATACAAATCATTTTTATTAAGCTTACATATTTTAAAAATATTTAAGTTTTATTAAAATATATGATTTTTAGCTATGGCTGTCAATCGAAATGTACAGGTTTCTCTGAGTGTGCCTGCGAATTCCGTTTGTACACCATGCTCCTGGCAACATGCAACGTGCAACATGCCACACACTGTCAGTGTCTTTAATCCAGATGCGAGTGAAGCTAAATGTAGGCCCAGAAGGCAGTCGACAGGTGCTCTAGATCGAGTCTGAGCTGGGTTTTCGGGGTTTGCGGTTCAGGGCCATATCCACACACAATTACTGTGTTTACTTCTAGTTTTATTGCCAAAGCACCCGCTTCTCTTCAGTTAATTAAAGCTTGCCGGCAAGTGGAGAATCTTTGGGGTTCGAAGTGAGTGCGTGTGTGGCACTCCAGTTTGGGATTAGTCAGTGAGGCAGAAAATCCAAAGCAATTTGATTGGGGCTTTATGCGCATTCCGCATTTTATTTGAGTGGTGACCCCGACATGCAGCGTTCGCAGACAATTCCATTAACATTAAATGTTAATAAACGGCAGAGAGGTCCAAAGATTCCTCAACTGTCGTTCTTCGAATTGGGAAACGGGACCAGCTAAAGATCAGAGCCGGCGATGGGTCCCAGCTGATAAATTCATTTAATGCTCAGGGAACGGGAACCCAGAAAACACGAAGTCGGTCTGAGGACCAATGTGGGGTAGGCAATGGCAACTGAAATTCGATATCATTTTGGGGGATGACGATGGTGATGTGTGCCCGATTGTGATAGTTATTACTGTTGGTGTTCCCATTATTGATGTTGCCTGGTGTCATTGTTGCTGTTGCCGCTTTGTTACTGCTGCTGCCATGCGGGGTTTCCCCTCAGGCCATCGCAGACTTACAAATGATTTTGATTTCAATTTTTTCCCTTTTTGTTTGCCACCAACTATAACAACGCACCCCTCCACGCGGGAGATACAATTGAGGAGAATTTGACGAGAGGGAGGGTAAACTTTTATGTTACAATTTTCCATTAATACCACAGAATAGAGGCAGAGTTGTGGGCAGACTTGACTGCGAAGTGAGGAGCTGGTGGTCTCCCACTGGGTTGCTCTGGACGAAAGTTAATAAAATTCAAAACACTTGAAACTCAATTTTTCCATATTATATTTCAAAAAGGAGTACGATTCCCGAACAAGAGAGCACAGGACGATGAAGGAGTAGAAAAAGCCATGGAAAAACCGGTCACCCAGGCACTCAACTTCCCGGCTACACTGGCAAAGTCACAAGAATTTACATATGAATGCCTGGAACGGAATCGAAGTGGGTAGGTGGATCGGGTATACCTCCAAGGAGCACTCACACATGACTTGTGGCCATAGACACCACTCACCCACAGATGACTCACATGCACTCGAACATTTGTCGTCGTCGTCGGGCATTTTCAATTGCTAGTGAAGTATTAATGGCAGCATTTGAATAACAATGCGAGTGCAGATTCTGCAATTCAAATGGAAACGACTGTCCCCAGAGATCCACAACCTCCTAAAACAAGTGCTGCAATTAGATCAAATTCGGGGGCTAATTTGAGGTGCACACTCAGACTGACATATCCATTGTTCCTATTAAGAACGTAGGATACTCAATTGTCAAATCAATTTAACCAAGCAATCAAGTTTTCCAACCTCTATTTAAAAATTCATTGAACAAAGAATAGAAACCTGTGTGTAGATGAGTTTTTTTATACCCTTGCAGATTATACCCTTGCAGAGGGTATTATAATTTTGGTCAAAAGTGTGCAACGCAGTGAAGGAGACATCTCCGACCCTATAAAGTATATATATTCTTGATCAGGATCACCTCCTGAGTTGATATAGCCATGTCCGTCTGTCCGTCTGTCTGTCCGTCTGTCTGTCCGTCTGTCTGTCCGTCTGTCTGTTTCTACGCGAACTAGTCTCTCAGTTTTAAAGATATCGAATTGAAACTTTGCACACAGCCTTCGATCCTTTGCACGCAGTATATAAGTCGGAAGGGCCAGGATCGGACAACTATATCCTATAGCTGCCATATAACTGATTGATCGGAAATGCCATAACTTTAGTGTTTGTTAAGTTAGGAAGTTGGGATTTCCTATGGGTATTTTATTTGGCCAGTCAATCCGACCTACCAAATTTCATAAGGATCGGCCGACTATATCCTATAGCTTCTATATAACTGATTGATCGGTAATGCCATAACTTTGGGATTTGTAAAGTTAGGAAGTTGGGATTTTCTATGGCTTTTATATTTGGCCAATCAATCTGACTATATCCTATAGCCGCCACTTAACTGAACGATTGGAAATGCCATAACTTTGGTGTTTTTAAAGTTAGAAAGTTGGGATTTTTTATGAGTGTTAAGAATGCATCAAATGAATAAGTTTGGAGAATATAAATCGGAATATTCTGCAAGGGTATTTCAACTTCGGCTGCGCCCGAAGTTAGCTTTCCTTTCTTGTTTTGTTATATCTCTAAATAAGTTTGTGTGTGTTTGATAACTCCTTGAACTGGACATTTTTATCAACTTCTTCTTAATGTGGTATTATCTACTCATATACAGCATTTTTTCGTGATGACGTACCCCCCTTCTTTATTTTAATCTCTCCCGAGACTTTTTCCGACTGGAGTGTCCCCTAGAATTTTACAAAGATTTTAAAAATGCACTTTTGCTGTCCATAGCGTCACCACCTTAATGTGAATCGTTATTAATGTGGGCTCTTGGCTTCCTCTGCATACTGAATACCGCTCTTCAGAGGCGATTTCCAGGAACCTTCGACCGATGCCAGCCCACGTAGCATAATGAGCACAGATTTCAGGCGAATTTCGCCAGCTGAGGAAGAATTCACTAAAGATCAGCTGAATCAGTTTGTGGCTGCCCTGAAATATGCAAACGTCATTCGGATGCTGTTAATTATGGACGTGCGTTCCGACTGATAGGTGCATCTTGAAGGGAATCCAAGATGGGAGTGTAGAAAATTATACTGTTCGTCTAGGAAACTGAGTTTTTATTCATTAATTTTTGACATTTACACAAAAAACCGAAATTCTAGTTTTTTTTTGTATGATATGTCATCTTGCGCAACCAATTCTTGGGCAATTGTCCTACTGCTTTTTCCAGGTAAGAGATCCCTTGTTAATTTGGATTCCTAAAATCTCGGATTCTGATGATACCACCAGGTATTCTTGGTCAGTGCGTCGATTGTAACGCTCACTGGAAGTCGCATTGCCAGACCAACTATACGGGCTACTACTGCGCTCCCGGTGCTCAAATCCACCAAAATGTGAACAAGAGTCGTGATACCACTTATGACCAGTGTACGCCGTACCCCTTTGAAATAAGTTCGGTAATCGGACCTTCTCCGGAGCCCCAAGCCCTCTCAATCCCTCTCTTTCGCAGCTTACATCGAGTCGTATTGCTGTCTATTTTCACCCAACCTTGGCTGCCACTTGGCCCTCAACCCAAGTGTCTTCGATTACGAGAAGCTACCTGTCAGTAGATGTGGTGACTGTGTGGAGCACTGCCAATGCTTCAACAAGGGAGCCCCACCTGTCGAGTCCTGGACACTGGTTCCTCTTCTGGGAATTTTCGCCTTGTTGACCCAGTCGATATTCCTCTGAAGCTGAATTTATAAGTCTGAGCTGAAGGATGTGCGAACCTTATTGAAGCATTGGCAGAGGTTTCATGTGGACGAATTCCGAAGAAAGTATTGTTTACTAAAGGATCATCTACTACTGTACAAATCTCACGGGGTGCCCCAAGTTCAAAGAAAGTTAAGGAGTAGAAAACCCTTATTTGTTTAGCTAAAAGTAAACATCTAAGGAAATAATTTGAGGTGGCTAATAAAAACTACAAATGTTTTAAAAGTAAGAGTACTACAAAGCTGAAGACGACTCCATGTCCTTTGGTAAATACAATTTAGTGATTGAACCATTTGACCGTCCAATGCCATCTCTTAGTTGGTGAATATGCCTAGAGTCCAGAGACGGCTGGTGGTACGTGACTGGGAACATTATTGTTTGCTTATCTACACCTAATTGCTTCTGGCTACACTTAATAATATGGCACTGGCATAGCCACAACGTCATCGTCATAGTCGTCATGGCGAAGTCATCTCCACCCCCGTTGGAAAATAAGGTGGAGGAGGTCTTGCTTGTTTGTTCGGTTTCCCACTTTGCGTTGGTCTACTCGCCGCTTTTTTCATTCAGCCCGAGATTTGTTGCACCATAAAAAGGGCTTCTCGAGATTCTTTCCCCTCGGCCCGTCGATTCCCCACCGCCGTACTTCTTCCCCAGGTTATTGTGTTCCATCAGAGGCAGTGAGATTCGGAGCCGGGTCCGTGGCTATTTGTTTGCCCATCCGTCGTCCGTTGTGCTGTCTTCTTGTTGTTTCTTGCCCTGCTCTTCTCGTTCTTTTCGCTTTTTCAATTTGGTGGGATGAAAAATTTCATTGGAATTGGTTTTTATTGTGGAGCCCCCTTCTGATGGATTTCTTTTTTCGGTAGGTACAAATTGTGTGACGCTAATGGAGCATGCGGGCGGGCGAGGGTCTTCGATTTTCCAGCGAAAGATGTTGGACATCAGACAGCGACATGGCTCATTAGCTGAGAGATTAAAGTTGTTCCGATCACCTTAAACTATTGAAACACTAACAATTGGATAGGAAACCTTGTGTTTAATTTCTAAGGACCATTGGGACGGTCGGTTCGGAGAATAAAATCTTATTATTTTTACAATTTTCCATTTCATTTTTCCCTTGGCATTTTCATCCATTTCGATGCCATCTATCTTGAGTGCTAATTGTTACGAATTTCCTACCACCTAAATGGAGTGGGGTGTGCGGGATAGGGGATGCTTTCAGTGGCTGTCCACAGTTTGTCCAACTCAAGAGGAGCAAATGGGGAAGCTGTGAAGAGCAGTGGAAAATTCCGGGCTCTCTTGTGTCTCTCCATCCCTTTGCCTTTTCTCAATTTTCCCCCTCATCCGTGTGTCGATGCATTCGTCGCAATGTGACAATTGCTAATTTAGCTGTGGGACCCGCCCTGCCCCCAACTGCAATTGGGGGCGTGGTCCAGGAAGTGCGTGACTCGACTGACTTGCAGTCTATGGGAATATCAATTGAAAAGGGGGCGGGAAGAATGAAGGCTGGATGGGGGGATGGGGGGATGAGCGGCTGGTCTATGAACAATAATCAGGCTAATAAACATTTCATTCACAGGCCTCATTGAGCAGGGCCAATGATAACAACAACACGATGGCTGTCTGCATATGCCAAATGCTGAATAGGAGCCACGAAAACAATGGCCCCCTTTTGCCTCCGCCCCTGCGGAAAACATATGGGGGCAGACAAGACGATTGCTTTCGTTTTCATCGTTTGGCTGTCATAATACGAGGCTCCAGACATAAACCGGAAATTATTGTTTTGGCTTTCTTTTCTCGGCCACAAAACTTTTGCTTTGATTTCGATAAGAAATCTGGGGGTGTTTATCCTAATTAGAAGAGAGAAATATTGTTGAGGCTTATACTTATCAAGTTGGTGGTCCATTTAACGAGCCCATTTACAAGTTACGACTTCACTAACCTGAAACAGAAAAGAAAATATTAAGTTTAGTGTTTTTGAGAACTTATTTGATTCAATTCTATAACAAGTATAACTTAAAGAGGGTTACAAACGCAAAAGCACTCCCCTAAAATCACTTTTCCGCTGTAAACAGGCCAGACATCTGCACGTTGCAATCAAAGCAAGAACAATAGAACCACCTACAGACAGTCTCCGAACCCTTCAGCCTTCTATCCCAAAAACTGGTTAATCCCACGCAAGCCCTAACGATTAACCAAGCCGAACCGAACCGAAACCCAAAAACAAACCCAATTCCAAACTCCAGCCAAGCCGAACCGCAATGAAAATTGCAGATATCAATGTGGCAGGAGCCGCAGATAAAGCGACAGTAACGCCACCATAAACGCTGCCAGTAACAGTAAAGGACAGAAAAAAAAACAGGAACGGTAACAAAAGGCACGACTAAATGTGGGCTTCAAAGGAAAATAAAAGAATTCCAATTAAAGCAATAGGAACAGGCAGCGAATAGAACGGAGGTTACAAAATCTCGTTTAGGAATCATACAGACTTCCGAAAACAAGGTCCATCCTTGTGTGGCGTGTTCAAAAATCTAATTAAAAAAAAAAGACATTGGTTTTCAATTTCATAAAAAATTATACTCCCCAGTTCACTGACCAAGTCAAATTAGTATACATCTTAAAAATGTCCTTAAGTCCTCCGAATTCGCTGAATTGTTTCAAAATATATTCCATATCATCCTTAAAACATTTTATACATCATTAAAAATAGAATAAAGGAATAGCTTTATAATTAAGAACACATTGAGATAAATAAAAAGAAAAAACAGACTAGGCCTGATTTATAACTATAGCAAACGCAAATAGCCACTTTTAAAAAGTGTAAAATACTTCAGGAAATAAACATAAAACCCTTTTAAAACCTAATTTTACAGGAGATAATATAGTTTTAGGTTTTAAACTAATTTTTAATCTTTAATGTAAAGTTTTGTTAGCACGCAAACGGAAGTGAACCCATTTACCATGGGAAAATAAAAGGGCAATGGGCAACAGGAAGGTTAAAGGGTAGGGGTCAGTCAAAAAGTCATCCCGCGGGTAGGCGGTACTATGGGAAATCCAAGGCAGTCAGCCACCTCAAATAAGCATATAGATGGGATTAAAGTTTACAAAGGCCAACAAACAGCAACAGCAGCGTTGAAAACAAAATGAAAAAGAATAAGCCACTGGAAAGTTTTTAATACCCTGACAATAGAGGTTTTGAAATACAAAAGAACTAGCCAAATTAGGCAAAAATCGTAAAAATATAAATATTGTTGAAGTTACATTTTAGGGTTATTTTTATTGAAAATATATGGATGTCCAGTACTAGAGATATAATGAATATTTGTTCATAAACGAAAATCATATAATTTGCAATTGGAAACAAATTTCCTCATTATAACTAGTGATCTACAAATTTTAAATATCATTTTAGGTGATGCTAAATACGTTGGAGTGAAAGATAGTTTATTTAACTACTTCTTTTAATTGTCATATTTCTTTTGAAAGATGTTAAAATTAAAGATCAAATATTTATTTATATACATATACAGAAAATGGCAGATTTAAAATATTTTGATTTGTTTCAGACTTGACGGAAAAAGAAAAGTACCCTTCTAGGAAAGGCAATCAAAATTGCATATCCAATGAGCGGAAGAGCGGAAGTGGCAAATGCAATAAAAAGGAGGCGGGAGAACCACGCCAACTGTCAAAACTCCCACGATGTCCGAATCTGCACTGAACAAAACGAACAGGCCTCGCACTCCGAAAGACGGGGCGTGCAACCCCTTGAGTGAGTTAAACAGAGGCGAACCCTGTCGAACGAACGGCGGTCGATTGGTTTGCAACAATAGCAATATCTGAAGGGTTAGCACGTGGTCCACATCCAGCACAGCTGCACATCCACATCCACATCCACATCCACATCCACATCCATGTTCGTGTCGGGGTTCAGCTGGGTGTGCTCCTGATCCAGGTCCTGCCTGGGCATTTTGTATATTCAATTAACGCCCGCTTCCATGTCGAACACTTCCGCTAGTTGGGGCTCTGAGCTGAAAGGATTGGGTGGTTTCTATGGGGTAGAGCTCCTGCAAACCCACTTGTTTGCATTTCTAATGCAATTTGCGGCTGCAACGCTTTTGTTGCCCTGAACTGCCCTGCACCCAAATTGTGTGGCGTGTCGTGTCCATTAGCACCTCAACGCTCATAATACATATTCATTAATGCCCATCACGACTCCCTCATCACTGCCCCACCGTCGATCCTGAACACGTGGCCGCCAAGCGAGGGTTTAATTAACCTCCGAGGGGAGCTACCTTATCCGGGGTCAATCGCTTTAACTGCGGTGTGGCAGATACCCATTTTCACCCATCCCAACCTCACCTTTTTCTTATCCTTAAACCGGAAACCGTAGCTCTTCGAGTCACCGCAAAATGTTCTCATTCATTAAACTTTTGGGAAACGTAAAGCATAGTACCAGTCCCAAGTCAAACTTGATTGACTATTGTAATTGTTGTCCACCCCCTCAACCCCCTTCCAAAGGACGAAATTTAAACCCTGGGACAATCCGTTGGACTTGCTCCTTTTTTGTCTTACACATTAGTTAAAGCTTGCGGCAAGAGTAACAACAAATAACTAACAAACACAACAAAACACTTAAGCGAAACACTTTTAATTTTACAGTACGGTTGGGATGTTATCCAGCGGGGAGCGGGGGGGCGGGCGGTGTAACCCCTTTTGTGGGTTAGTTGGGGGCGAACTTGAAACTGATGCCCGGCACGTGGTCGTGAGAAGAACATGACGCCCTCGGAGAGCAGACACAAAAGACAGACAGCCGAAAAACGGTCATAAGACTGGGTATTCGGCACTATTTAAATGCGATTTTCAGGCTGTGGTGAACAGGGGGTAGTAGAATTTAAATTGGTGGAGGAGGGGGGGGGGGTGAGGAGGAGGGGAGGAAGGCAGGGCACCCTGAGCCGTCGGCACGCGCACAAATTAGTGAGCAGCAGATATGAAAGACTGGGCTCGTGCCATTCACTCACTCATTCAGTCACTCGCATTCCCAACAGCAACAACAACAATGCGGTTGCGTATAATCAGAAATTAACATAACAATACTGTGCGCCGAGCAACAACAACTACAAAAGGAGAAAGAAAGACAGACAATGTACTGCCTGGGCAGAAATACAAAAATACACGAATATCGAGATGAATTCGCACATGGCAAGAACTTAAAGCTAAGACTTCGATTTCCACTGGGCACATAATGAAAGGGTTAACTCAGGCAATGGGAATGCGATGCGATCAGGCCCAGGGTCTGTTGTTGAAGGTGAAAAAAGGGAGAAGAGTGCTTAAGCACCCAAGCTCAGGACAGACCTTTAAGCCCGGCGGTCCAACAAGGAAAGCAGCCTGGCCTCATCTCCTCAACTCTACACACAGAAAAAAATGTCTAGTAATGAGCTGGGATATTTTTATTTCCTAAGAAAGTGTTATGGTACTCTTATGATCGGTAGATTATATTTTAAAACACTTTATTTGTTGTTAGAAACTGTAGGTGCTACAATCCTTCGCTTTTTATACCCTTGCAGAGGGTATTATAATTTTGGTCAAAAGTGTGCAACGCAGTGAAGGAGACATCTCCGACCCTATAAAGTATATATATTCTTGATCAGGATCACCTCCTGAGTTGATATAAGCATGTCCGTCTGTCCGTCTGTCCGTCTGTCTGTCCGTCTGTCTGTTTCTACGCGAACTAGTCTCTCAGTTTTAAAGATATCGACTTGAAACTTTGCACACACCCTTATTTCCTTTGCACGCAGTATATAAGTCGGAACGGCCAGGATCGGCCGACTATATCCTATAGCTGCCATATAACTGAACGATAGGAAATGCCATAACTCTGGCGTTTGTAAAGTTAGGAAGTTGGGATTTTCTATGGCTTTTTTATTTGGCCAATCAATTCGACCTACCAAATTTCATAAGGATCGGCCGACTATATCCTATAGCTCCCATATAACGATAGGAAATACCATAACTTTGGTGTTTTTAATGTTAGGAAGTTGGGATTTTCTATGAGTTTTATATTTGGCCAATCAATCCGACCTACCAAATTTTATAGGGATCGGCCGACTATATCCTATAGCTCCCATATAACTGAACGATTGAAAATGCCATAACTTTGGTGTTTTTAAAGTTAGGAAGTTGGGATTTATTATACCCTTGCAGAGGGTATTATAATTTTGGTCAAAAGTGTGCAACGCAGTGAAGGAGACATTTCCGACCCTATAAAGTATATATATTCTTGATCAGGATCACCTCCTGAGTTGATATAGCCATGTCCGTCTGTCCGTCTGTCCGTCTGTCCGTCTGTCTGTTTCTACGCGAACTAGTCTCTCAGTTTCAAAGCTATCGAATTGAAACTTTGCACACACCCTTCTTTCCTTTGCACGCAGTATATAAGTCGGAACGGCCGGGATCGGAAGACTATATCCTATAGCTGCCATATAACTGAACGATAGGAAATGCCATAACTCTGCTGTTTTTAAAGTTAGGAAGTTGGGATTTTCTATGGCTTCTTTATTTGGCCAATCAATTCGACCTACCAAATTTCATAAGGATCGGCCGACTATATCCTATAGCTCCCATATAACGATAGGAAATAGCATAACTTTGGTGTTTTTAAAGTTAGGAAGTTGGGATTTTCTATGAATTTTATATTTGGCCAATCAATCCGACCTACCAAATTTTATAGGGATCGGCCGACTATATCCTATAGCTGCCATATAACTGAACGATTGAAATTACCATAACTTTGGTGTTTTTAAAGTTAGGAAGTTGGGATTATTATTAGTATTAAGAATGCATCATATGAACAATTTTGGAGAATATTATTTACAGAATATTCTGCAAGGGTATATCAACTTCGGCTCCGCCCGAAGTTAGCTTTCCTTTCTTGTTTTTAATTATATTTATTATATGAATAATTTTGGAGAATATTATTTACAGAATATTCTGCAAGGGTATATCAACTTCGGCTCCGCCCGAAGTTAGCTTTCCTTTCTTGTTTACTTAGTTCTTCTGATTTTATTGTTCATACAAACAAATATTTAATAATGGGGTTGGAAACCCGTTTCCAGTAAACGTATGTTCATAATTCCCAAGACTAGATCTTAACCAAAGATTTTTGGGGTGTTACTTATTAATATATTTTGTTCTTTTCGGCAACTAAATAATAATAAGATTAGCTTATAAGGTTAACCGTTAATAGTAGTTCAATATTGGATCAACTGTTATTCCGATTTTTTGTATGGGTTTTTGTTTCAGTGCACTGAACACACGACGGGTAGACAAACAGAGGGAGGGAGAAAGAGAGAGAGAGTGAGCTGGGGAGACAGAGACAGAGCAGACAGGCACGCACACAGCCGCACAATTCGATAAAGAAAATTCCCAGCGGGCACTTAATTTACTGCTTGGCGTTCCATTTCATGTCCATTTCCCAGGCGTTCCCCTCACGCTGCGATGCATACGCACTGTTGCCACTTTTCTCCGTCTGAAGGATCTTGTTTTGCTATAAATATTTTAGCTCAGAACAAATAATATTAATTTTGACTATTTCATATATATTTACTTTTCAATCATAATCATTTTACGTATGACTTTTTGAAAGTCTCATTCCTCTTTGGATTTGGATTACCAGAACCATCAGTTAGCAGTTGAATATCTTCAAAACTTTAATATAATCCTCATCGTCATAATTGTATTATCCAAAAATATAATCAATTCTTAATCGGACTTTTGTAAGTCCAGCTCCTTTTTTGTTACTAGCAGTTATAAAAATTTAAACAGTGCTGTGAAATAAATCGTTTTAGTCCAGGTCTCAAGGGAGGTATAACTTATTTTCCTCTCCAGATTTTTAATGGTTTCAACAAAAGTCGACGCTGTGACTATACACTACACATCGTGTCATTGTGTTTCGTTTAGTTTCGGAACACATCGCCTGTAGATCCATTTGCATACATTCGATCCAACGCTTGAGTTCGTGTTTCATGGTTTGCAAACTGATTTCTTTTGCAGGGGAACTGACTTTTCGTCCTTCCCCCTCCTCATCCTTATCCTCCTGCCCCTGACTTCTCCGATTTCCCTGCCACGCGTGTCGCACACCCCGCAACTGAAAAGCCAACGAGGCCAGCGTAATCATCATAATAAGAGCGAGTAAGAGCGAGCATTATGATAATAATAGTGTGCCAAATGCCCAGGCCCAAGGTTTCAGGGTTTTTTCTGGGTCCTTTCAGGGTTGCTAGGCTGCCGCGGCCAAGGGTTGCCGCGTCCTCAACTTTGGATTCAAGTTGAGAGTGTGTTGTGTTTAGTTTTTAAAAATATTTGAGTTATTTGAGGAATGCATTTGGTTGAGTTCGGTTTTAATCATTTGTTGTTTTTTATGGATGCTTAAAGCGGCTTTCAGGGGCACAACAATGAAAACGTTCCTCTCACGAAATGGCAGTGATCTATTCGCGTGAGTTTGTGAGGAATGTCGAGGGTCTTGCAAAAGGGTGGAAAGGATGAAAACAGGGACCGTGAACTCAAGGATGATATTTTATATATATACAGCTGGCACAATATATATTAGCTATGAGGACATGTCAAAAAAAATTATATTCCTGAGGTTAATGAATGGGGAGGAAGAGATGGTTTCCAAGTGAATTAAAAAAAAAATTTAAAATATATAGTTTGATTGCATTTGATACCCGAAGCTGCTTTTAATGCATGGGTTTTCTTAAGTGTCTGTTACTAATAGAATCTTGTTTATTTTTAATGGTATATTATAGAGGGATCTCTACTAATAAATTAAGACCTTTTAAAAATGTCGTTTTTCATTTGTAAATTTATATTGCATTTAAAATGTTTTAAATGTGTTTGTCTTTGGTGTTATTAACATGCCCTCTAATGTAGTTTTGTTTGAACGGGGGTAGGGACATTTCGAATAGCTAAAGTCTGTATGAAATTAAATACTGGATACCCTTATCCGAGAATAAGCTCGAGTGAGACAGCTGATACTTCAGGTAGATAACGAAGTAATCAGCATCAGGCGTAATCAAATTTCTGCTTCAGTTTTCAGGTATTTTAAAGCTAGAATAACCAAAGTGATTTGTTTGAGGAATCCCCTTCAAGGGCTTACGCATGTGGCAGTCTAATCCTATTTCAGCCTACTCCTACTCCTGCCACTCCTTCGATTCCCTCCACTCTTTGAACTTCACTTCCACATCACTGGCTCTCGAATGGAAGATGAGGCAAGAAGCCGCTT
Source organism: Drosophila fuyamai (assembly GCA_018153365.1). Classification (NCBI taxonomy): domain Eukaryota; kingdom Metazoa; phylum Arthropoda; class Insecta; order Diptera; family Drosophilidae; genus Drosophila; species Drosophila fuyamai. Next base: position 1,920,496 of record JAECXW010000889.1, read on the forward strand.
CTGTTCTCATTCATTCATCTCACTCGAGACAAAATCAAAATTCAACTAATTTGCATTTTCGATTTGCATATTTACACAGAATCAGCCTATCGTCGGGTGCAGTCCGTTCATCTCTCCATTCACCAACTCCATGCAAATGTTCCGTCATTGAAATTAAATTGATTGCAAATACTGAAGATTGACTTGAAGTGGGGATAGCCGACAAAGATGCGGATGCTGATGCTGATGCGGATGGAGATCTGAGGGAAAAAGCAGGCTGGCTCCATGTTGATTTTTGATAACTTTTCGGGACTGGTTTCCAGCTGCACCCTCAGGTAAAGTCAAAGTCAGGCCCTGTAATTGCAGTTTGTGTGCTGAAGGGTTGATCGGGTTGCAATTGTGCCAAATGCCATTAATGAAAATCACAAACACCGTCCCTCCACCCGAATTCAAATACGAATACGAACTCGAACCCGAACCCTTAACCCCCGGCACATGGCACGAAAACGCCACCCTAATTTGAAATTAAGCAGCCTTTGTGTGGATGGGGTTAAAGGGTGTGCAAAATGCATTACACAAGATGCGTTAATGGAAAGCCAAAACGATGGAGGGAGTAGAGCTGCCACTCAACGCGGACAACCTGTCCCTCCTTAGCCAGGAAGTCCTTTGAACAGGGACAAAGTTAAACACAAGAATCATTTCAAGTCTGAAAAAGTTGGGCGGTCAGGTCACTTGGACTATTTAATAAACTTTATTTGACTGCCATCCACTCGTCGCTCCAGAAAACTTGCACAGAACTTTCAGAAATTGGCACAGCCCAAATCAGTTGCGAAACAAGTTGATTGAACAATTTATCAAGCGCCTAGCGAGCAGAAGGCAAACATCTGAAGGACAGGGTTGGATGTGAAATTGAATGGGGTTGGGCTTGGGCTTGGGTGCTCATGTCATGAGCCAGCACAAAAAAAAATGACAGCACGCGTCCATCTCCGACTTACTTTCTTACTTGAGGCTCAACCCCTGGCCCATCAGTGTTTACTTTGCCGGGATTTGGTGCTGCCACCCCAGAGCTGCTGCTGCTTAAATTTATCTAAACAAATTGGAAAATTTTATAAAAATTGGTTTATGATGCTGACATTTGTACGGCATCCGGAAGAATGGAAGGGGAAGGAACAGAAGGATGTTGTCAGGCAAATAACAGAAACCAATCCAAACAAGAGCCAAAGAGGAAAAGTGCAGCGAAGCGTTCAGGGAGTGGGCTTAGGGTTTCAGTGGGTGTGAGCTTAAGACGCCAAGGTGCCAAGGGGTTTCCTCTAAATCAGAGAGTGCTTCTAAAACCCAACAGGTGCCAAGTCAGGGCTGAAGCTGCTGATGGCGCCATCAATAACGAGCTGACAGCGACATTCGCAAGTGGATGAGTGAAACAAATCAATAAGCCGGAGATGGATCCAAGTGACACAGGGCATCGAATCGCAGTCGGTGTAGAGCTCAAGCTATTTGAATGATTTAAAGTGGGCCAAATCAGTGAGGAACTACCGAGCAATAGCGAATTTCAAGCTGTTTACTGGGTGTCGAGGCCCTAAACTTTTCATAAGCCATTAAGGAAATTAATATCATTTTTATTTCGAGTTAAACTTAATTTCGCAATATAAATCCAATCTAAACGCTTTAAATTACGCCAGCCGACGGCAAGTCCCCAGTCATTAAATTGATAAATATCCAAAACTTTGCTCATAATCGCCTGCGAAGCGAACTCGTCTTGAAGGAAACAACTTCGTGGGTGGGGGGTTGGAGCTAAACCAACAGCAACAAGGCAGTGGAGCCAAACATTTATCAAGGACCAACAGTGGGAAAGGCCTTCTCCTTCAGATACTCTCTTCCTAATGTCTATGCAGCGTCTGGAAATGTTTGCTCTAACAATTTGCGGGTGTCCGGCCGGAGGAGGCGGGTCTCCAGCCGGATGGTGATCCATTTAAATTCCGCACATAAATTAACGCACTGCTTGCCTATATCTCACATGTGTCGGCAGGCAGTCAACTATGACCACCAACATGTTCCACTCCCGCTCCAGCTCATCTCTGCTCCTGATGCAACCTTTCATCCTGATTGTGGTCCAGCCTCGAACCAGGTCCTGCATCCGTTTTGCCGCCTCATTGGGCGGATCGTTTGGGTGACTGACTGGACGACATATTGATGTATTGGCTGCCCGAATTGAATGACTGTCCTGGCCAAATCTTGTCAGCGCCCAAATGTTACTAATATCGAGAGCAACCCCGACAACCTGAACTGCCCATGCTCCGCCGGTGGCTTCATTACTTTAAATGCTTTACACGTACAGTGTTTAGGATTCGGCGGAAACAGGGGCAGACAATGTGGCCAGGGTGCTCCTTCTCTTCTTTCTTTTTTTTGGCAGGGGTGCGAGGGCAGGCACAAGCGTTCCATTGATGCAGCCGACGCACGGCAAACGCATTTCGCACGCAATTCAATCTATTTCCCTTTGTCAGTCACAATCTTTTTGTCACGGGCTGCGAGTGCGACTGATGAGAATGGATGATGTCGCCGAAGTTCCCGGCTCTTTTTTACGGTTATCTGTAGTGAAAGCGAATGTTCAGAGGAGGATGAGAGTCCACCTCACTATTTGCTGATTACAATGGTGCCACATATTGCTTTTATGGCGCAGTGCTGAGGGAAATACGACACGTGTGGATGGATAATAATCAGCATACAAGGCTTTCTTTTGCGCAAAACGGACTACATTTTGCTCACGAACTTAAATGATAAACACCGAAAAGGCAAAGAAGATCATTAAAAATCATTCGATTAAGATTGGATAACATCAAAGACTTAAAATCACATGTACTAATATTCCAGTTCAATAAAGCATAATTACTAATTTGTTTTAATGATATGCTTGGAATGTAATATTATATCTTTTTTACTTCCCTTTTTTCATGGGATACCCAGTTTTATATACGCCATACCAATTACTCCACTTATGGTTCCATTTCAGAGACTTTTGCACATCCCAGTCCAATATAATTCCCCCATTGCTGACTTCGCCGAAGTTCTTCCCCAGAAGTTATTCCCCTTTTTCCACTCACCACAAAACGTTCTCCATTGGCATAGCTCTCTCCTAACGAAATTAAAGTCTTTCAATCAGAATGTGTCCATGTGTGTTGCATGCCACTTAAAGTTGAACAAGACTTTGGGGGTAAAACTATAAAAAAGTGTTACACGGACAATTAAGTTTTTATGAAGCATTTCCGCTAGGTGGCGCTTGTGAGCTGGCAAGTAAACAACGAGCACGAAAACAAGTGCACACACACACAAAAGTACACACACAAACTCATATGCGGAGAAATACTTTGACTTTCTTTCTAAAAGCAGGGTGAAAGCATGAAGAGAAAGAGATTGAGTCTGAAAAGTGGGGGGGTACACTGACCATGTACAGAAAAATACTTGTGTGTGCTGGCCTTTTTGTTGGCTATTTCTATTTAAATACATTTTAATTAGTATTTATTGTTTTTACAGACTTTACGGCGCCGCCATGAACAGAACAAAAAGCGAACACGACCCTGCCTAGCACTTAGCCCTTGCCAAATTAGACATGCAACAATAATGACAGCGGCAACAAGGGGTTAAGTTAATTTGAAGGCACACTCACACACACAGGGATCCAAAGGACACCACCCAAAAAGTGATCCACTGCTATCCCCCCCTCCCCATGAAAAATCCCAATCAGAGCTGCTTCTTTTCTGGCCTCTCTTTCGGCGGAGCAATTAACTACGCTTTGATTAACACTCCACACATCCGAACGCTGCTGGCGGCCGTTGACAAGGACGACGACAGCTCAACCACCCACCGACCCATCAGACTGCCACCCCTCAACCACCGCCCACTGCCCCAGCAGAAGCCCCTTAGCCGCTGTCTGTTAAGTAACAGCTGTCAATTACACCCGCGCCAGCTTAGGCGCTGTTAAGGCAGCGCTCGACAGTCCTTTGCACTTGGCTTGTCGGGTATTCCGGAGTCGGTCCCGGCCTCGGTCGTCGGGAACCCCGAATCGGACTCCACGTCCAATGATTCAAAGTCGGGACGTACACTGTGATTAAATAGTCGACATTAAGCTATCAATAATCAAAATTGAAAAGATAAAGGTACTTGGTTAGAGAAGGGTTTACTATACTAAGCAATTTCTTTTCGAGTGCCTATGGTTCTTCAGTATTCAGAGTTAACATTTCGCCTTGTATTTAAAAATTTGAACACCAAATCAGCAGTGAATTGACTCAATAACGAATTGGTTAACCTATTTTCAAGACAACCGAAGTTTTAAAACTCTTATGAATTATTTTGTTCGGTCTCGTATTCTGTACTCCAAAGAAAAGAAATTGATCTCGATTCAACACACCATGGAGCATGTCACATGCCTCTCTTCATACGGTTCATTGACAAAAATGAAGTTTTTCAAATGAAAAAAAATTTGATTTATTTCCAAATTTTGTTATAAGGTTTTTATTTATTTTAAAGGGTGTCAAAATCTTGAAATTTTGACTTGGAAAATTAAGTAAATGTTGAACAAACTTGTGCAATACTGAATGTTACACATCGAAATTAATTTTACTTGGTATCTATACCGGGAAAGGAAGATATTTCTGTGAAATTTTATTTTTACGTTTTGAACTATAATTTTTTTCAGTGTAAATGTCGCTTGGTGGTAATTAAAGTGCACTTCGTGCTTTTGGCTTAGTTCGTGCGCCATCGACTGGCACTTTGTTAAGCCTCGACCTCCCCGTCGCTCCTTCTCCAATTCCCGCCGTTGACTTCCGTTGGCGCTTAACGGATGTGTCGCTTTGGGTTGTACTGTAATAAGTTATGACACTTTTAGCGCCCACTGTGCGTGGGCCGTGTTGCCCCAAAGTGTACAAAGTGTAAATGAGTACTGTAGTGTGCTAGTGTGTGCATGGATGTAAGAGCCACCCCTTTGTGTTTTGGCCACAAGAAGTTCATTGAAGCGCATAATCGCATGTTAAATGTGTTGTAATTAAAATATTAATTTCTTGGTTCTTGTTCCCGTCTCGTCATTCGGCAGTTGGTTCCCCCGATCCACTGCCCCTGCCCACTCCGCTCCCCGTCACCATCAATCCCATCAACGTCGTAATCAGCATCATGGAAACCATAATCATCCACAATATCGGCGTCGTCACCGTCTGCTGCCTTGTGGTTTTTCGGCTGTTCTGTAATTATAGTTTTCTGCATTTCTTCTCCCATACATGAAACTTGTGTAGAAAGGGGCACACATAACTTTTTGTTTTTGCTGGAAAAGCTTAGAAAAGTAAGAGTAGGATACGAAGAAAAAAGAAACATAACAAGGATTATGGCAAGACAGACTGTTGAAAAGTTTTTCCAAGTGAAACTTGAGGAACTGAATTGCAGGAGTTTGGTAGATATTTGGTTGATTATATCAGGTCTCCAGCAAATAAATATTTTGAAATCAATACAGATCGTATAATTCGACATTGTAGGTAGCTGCTCTTAGTTCCCAAAAGAATTTAAGGAAATAATATCTAGGGCCAGACCCCAATCACGTTTAATTTGTTTGCCCTTTTCCATTATACAATTTAGTTTAAATTTCAGTAATGGAATTAAAAACTCACTTAACTTGACTGTTTACATTAGATCCATTACGCAACCCGTGAAGAGCACAAGCACAGACACCCTAAAAAAATATATATTACTTAGTCAGAGCCCTGAATTTTCCAATGGACGTTCAACCACCCAATCTTCGGCTGGCAAACTGCGGTGTTGTAATCGGATATAATTCCTGCTCTCTAGAGGGCAGGCAGCCCGGGGCCAAAGCACTGGGTAAAAAATATAGCCATTCGCAGAGGTCTAAAGACAAAGGCCTCTGGACCAGAACACACATGGATCGGATCCCGTTTCTGGTTCTGGCCATGGCAACTAAGCCGTCAGACATTTGGGCTTTCACATTTGATTTTAAAATAATATCAAAAAAAAACAAAAATTGGAAAAAAATGAAATAAAAAATATTCTACACGGATAACGAAAATTTCTGGAGCCCCAAGTGACACTCGCACGGGGCTGATGAAAGGGGCGGAAGTGGTTGGGTGTTATAAACAAAAAATTAAGCGCATACGTGAGCTGCATGCGATTCGGAATCCTGTCCCTCTGGTCCTCCTCCTTTCTGTTGGCTGTCTGGTCTTTGCTGGTCTGGCCTTTTTGCTCATTATGTGCGATATAGAAAAAAGGAAAAGCCAAGAAAAGCATTCCGAAATATGGCTGGAAACTACCCTCTCGTGTGTGTTATTGTTATTAAACGAATCCCCGGATCGAATTGAGCCCCGGGTACGGTCTGTCTGGCTTTGGGTCGCCAACCGTGCGATGCCGACATTTTGTAATCGAGACTGACCGCAATTGTATATCATTACCTGTCCCGTTTGCCTGTTAAAAGTCCGCAGACACTACTCCTCATTAGCACTGGCCATCCAGATATGGGGTTTTGCCAGTTCAACGTGTCAATAGATAGGACATGACACCTAAACCTCAATAGCTGTTACTGCACCTATACTCATTTTATGACATTTCTGCCTCCACCGCTTTTCCTCTGTGTAATCTGCCCACGTTACGTTTTTTTCTCTCTAATTGTCCTGAGTCAGGAGTGGCAAAAAAAATTGCATTTCAATTCAATTCCTGATGTTTATCGGGCCTCTGGCAGTTGCCCGGGCAACCCCCTTTGAGCGCCAACAGAGCCACAAGGAGAGCCAAATCTATTTTCCCGGCTTATCCACTCGCGACGTTGTGCCAACTAACAAATGGCTTTCATTTCACTTGACGACTTGCGGCAGATAAGCCTCAGACCCTGTCCTCTTCCCAGATCAAATGGAAATATTAGTAGACCAGCAGCTAGACGGAACTGGGACCCTTGTGCCTAGCCTCGATTTCGCTGCACGTGACCAAATCATTTCCCCTCTCGGTGTAATTTTCCGACGTGTACTTCACATGTCTATGTCCTGGCAAGGACTCTTGAGCCAACCCTGTAGTTGGTATTTTCACGGTTCGGTCTGGCTTTTCCTTGGCTGACTGGCAATTACAATTTCATGCCTGGGCTTCGAACTCGCTTCTCACCTTAATCAAATTCTGTCGTGCTGCTGTATAGGTATACATATACTATTTGTATCCTCCTGTTACGTGCTTGTATAAATTATGTTAATGGCCATTTGTCGCTATTTTGGCCATTACCTTGTCAACTCTCAGAGTCTTGCCTCCATAAATATATGGACAAATATGTAGGTTAATGAATATAAATGTCTTCATAAGGGTCTCAGTGATTTCTGCAAAGGCTCTAACGATTCCTAGTATAAGAAAGAAGTTGCCATGGTATTTGTATCAAGAGATATTGGGTCTCAGGCTTTGGTTACGCAAGGGACCGTAATCTTTATACATTTAATACATCGTATACATTTTATTTTTTTCGTATAGAAATCGAATTTTGATCGAAATCACAAAATAGTTAATTCCTAATTAGTAATTAATCATTTTCAGAGAACGCTATAGTCGAGTGCCTCGACTATTAGATACCCGTTACTCAGCTAAACAACTTAATATAAATATGTCTTCTTGTATGTTTTTCGCCGCCCGAATTAGCTCCCGATTTTTATGTTAAAATCGGTACCCAGGGAACACCTCCAATTTGGCTAACTTGATTTGATTTGCATAGTTCTTTGGATATAGTTCGCTATTGACAAATGAAAGCCATCGCAATTTCCTTTAATAGAAATCCTTATCGAGAATTAACGTTGACTCTGTTGAGCACCTCGGCCAGCTGTTCCAAAGTCATCCGTTAGATGGCGCTATTGTATACGCCATGAAAGGCGGAAATGTAGGCGCTAGCCAGGCTTAAGTGTTTAATGGGTTTTTGGGCGTTAGAGTGGGCGCCAATTTGGCCAATCGATAGGTATTGACGAAACAAATACATATCAAAAAAAATGTTCATAATAGCATCAAAACTGTGGCCACAGCTTGTGGCTTGTGGGCGTCAGAGGGGGCGTGGCACTATTTTGAAACAAACTTGCGCTGCGTAGGAACTCCTAAAATCTACATGCAAAATGCCAATCTTCTGGCTTTTATAGTTTCCGAGATCTCAGCGTTCATACGGACAGACAGACGGACAGACAGACGGACAGACGGACAGACAGGACAGACGGACATGGCTAGATCTACTCGGCTAGTGATCCTGAACAAGAATATATATACTTTATAGGGTCGGAAACGCTTCCTTCTACCTGTTACATACTTTTGCACGAATATAATATACCCTTTTACTCTACGAGTAACGGGTATAATTATGGGCGTTTCCCTGTTATATACTTTTGCCTTATAATTACATTTTTAATAGGTAAGAATATTTAATTAATAATTTCAAGCCTTAGTATTTCCTGAATCAAATTATTAAATCAACTTCTTGTACTGTGCAAATGCAAACTTCTTAATTAAAGGCCTAAACATCAAAGATTGAAGGTCGTTATTTAAGAAAGTTCAACTTGACTTGATTTGGAAATAACTATTTAAAGGCTAAGAGCAATTTATTATTATAGAATTTCGAAAGTTAGTAAGCGTTTGCCTGTTTTTTACGTTCAAAAATGATCAAAAACGACATTCCTTAAATTCTAAGAATCGTTTTCTAAAAATACTGAACTCGTGGGAAGATTCCGTAACCTAAGTCTGTAACCCAAGGCTATTATTAAAGGAAATTCAATACTGACGTTTTCTTTTTCAATTAAAATTCCTTACAGTGATAACCTCTCGAACTTAAAATCTTTCACATCTATAAGTAGATATTCCCCTTGAACTACATTTCCAGCCATTGAGCACTGGCCCGTACATATCTGCTCGGAGTGCCTTATTGAATTGTGATTCATAAATAACATTTGTTTGATCCACCCATTGTGCCGCCCGCCTTGACAACCGAAAGGCGATTGGGATCGCCTCTAATGGTCCTAAAAGCCACCACCCATGAATGCTGCGCAGGGATATTCGAAGGAACGGAAACTGATAATCCTTTCCAAGTATACGCATGAAATGTGCCACATGCTGTGTGCAGTAAATGCAACATTTGTGTCCAAGGCCACCGAAAGCAGTTGTGGTGGTGCTTCTATCGGTGGTGGTTCAGGTCCTTTCCGGGTGTACGAAGAGTCCGTGGAAATGAGCCGACAGCCGCGTGCACTGTAACTCAAAACAATTTGGGCAAACAATTCAAGTGGTTTGGGTGCGAGTTCGGGGACACGTGCAGGTCCTAATCCCGAAATTAGAGCGAGAACCGCGCCGCCAGAAAGGGATGGATGGATGGATGGATGAAGCTAGACCAGCTGGGAAAATTTACCTGCAACGAAAAGAGGAGAATACCAGCGTTTTTAATTAAATCCCTCGCATTAAAACATAAAATTTGTGTGCGGTGCTATTACTTTAATGCCCTGTACATGTGTGCCCGGACCAAACCGGGCCAATTAGGATTCATAAATCCGGGTTCTGAACTTTTTACCAGCCACCAAATTGCAGGAAGCGCTGGACATAAAAAACATTTTGGGTTCGAATGGACAACAAAAGCACAGACTCAAATTGTTTGACAATTAAAAAGGGAGCAATCAAAATTTTGGACAACCAGCCAAAAGCCAGCAATCCAATGCGATCCATTCTATATATATATATATATATATATATGTATTACACTGTAGCGGGCTCTTAATCAACAGGGATCTGAATGTGCCGAATTTGGCAGCAAAATAAGCGAAAAACGGCGCACAAATAAAAATGTAAATATTAATAAGCGTCAATATGCGTTCAACCATGGTAGAATTCTGTTCAGCTCAGCGACGAAGCCAGCGAATTTCAGGCAAACAAGCGAGCAAACAAACACAAATGCCGTCAGGACCTCCCCCTCCCCTCCCCTCTCATTTCCCAACCTCCAACTCCTCATCCATTCACCCCCAAACCTCAGTTCGAGCAACGCAGAACCGCACACAGGAACAGCAAGGAAAACATTCAGTCAGACGCCGAGGGGAGATGGTAATCTACCGCCACCCACCCACCCTTTCGTCCTAACCACCATGCATACCCCCGCCCCGAAATTGGGTGCTGTTGTGCCACCCACTGAAACCGAACGCCGTACTCCTCGTCGCAGTCCTCGTCCTCGTCCTCGTCCTGGTCCTCGTCGTTTACCACTCGAGCGGACTCGGGCGGAGTCGGTCGGTCCAAACGCTAATGTGGGACTAAATGCGAGCCGGAGACCGAAACCGATTTCCGCCGCGGGGCCAATGGGTTCGAATGTGTCTACAGTGGGTTGAGCACCACACGGAGATGAATTGGGAAAACACAAGGGAGAAATCTGGGTTTCATAACTTATTGGTAATTATTTTGATTTTCAGAATAATTAAATTGTATTGCACAAGAAATTTCATTCACCATCTATTCTATTTTATTTCAATTCAAAAATCCTTAAACCCTTTAGGTAAGACAGCAAAACTTTAGATGGTAGTATTGTTAACTTAAAATTAAAATGGATTTTGATAGCTTATATTGCTTTAGAATAATACTTACGCAATAGTATGAAATAATATTTATCAAAATTACCTAATTTGTTGAAATTTAATGACATTCAAGTTCGGGTTAACCTACACTGAAGTGTTTTATCAAGTGGATCTATTTCCAGTTATGTTTTTCAGATATATACAAATCATATTATAGAATGTACAAAAATGTTTTATTTTTAAGCAGCGCATGAGATGCTTTTAGTATACCCTCTTATACCTAATGAAACGAACAAACCAATCTAGCACAGCTTAGTTGTATTGATGGTAGTTTTTAATAATTTAGGAATACTTTTTAGATATACAATAGAAACACGAAACATAGTTTGGTACGTTTTATTAAACTGAGATATCCCAACACAGTTAAGAAAAAGATCGGAAACATTTTTGTATTAGCTAAACAGATAGTACAGCTTGTCCGTGCTAGTTGTTTTCCATAAAATGCTTAACTGAAAGTAAATTTTACTTTCCTTTATCGAAACAATCGAAATAGAATATGCATTCGAAATCTAATATCTTTCTTCGTGATAAATTTCTCATTGTTCACATCCCTTCTGAGTTCCACTGTGTGGAAATCGCTGGCTGATTTTTTTTTGGCCGATCCCTTCCTGCACACGCTCGAACACCACACCCTCCAAAGAACCCAATCACCCGCCGGTGCCCGCCGCCATCATCATATCAACATCAAGTCATGGACTTTTGTGAAATGGAACTTTCAACACCGGAAGCAGCGTGTTGCATGTATTTATGTAGATATTAGCGTAGCGGCTAGCCGTTCAGCTTACCCGCCTCGGCCCCTTCCGTTCCGTTTCGTCCTTTCTAACCACCGCTCCTGGCCAGAACTGTTCCGTACCGAAGCGAACCGAACCTTATGGCATCGTGGGGATTTATTCCCCTTGGCCTGTTGTTGTTATATTTCATAAGCGCGACTATAAACCAGATTTCGCAGCTCTGCAGCCCCTTCATCACAGGGATACAGTGTGACAGGGGTAGTCAAATTAAGGTCCGTGTTTCTGTTGCACGACACACAACTCAGGAAAAAAAGAACAGAAGCAAAGTAATGAATCTCTAACTTTTTCCTTAGCTATTCAATGAAATTATGCATTCATGTCCCATCAAGGATTTGGATTTTGGGCTAGCCAAAGAAGTTGGGTATCGGGGAAAAACGTTTAGCTTGACTTGATTAAACTCCAGTTGGTTTGGTTTAAGGAAAAAACCAACAATGATTGAAAGCAGCTTGCAATGGATAAAGTAAACAGAAAACTGGCAATGGAGACCTTGATCCAGTAAAGAGATTACTTCAATGCATTGCTTTGGGATTGAAATAGGTTCAATTGAATGCTGACCTCTGGCAAACAAACTGGAGTGGTCCTAACAAACAGGTTTCTGGTCAGATGGGAGTGCTTCGTTTTCCTGCGGCCAGAAAAGGAGAACCCTTCCTTGAAATAGCCGGTTTTCAATAGCTCGTGCCGTGATGCCAACCCTGAGCCTTTAATCAAATGCAATGCGTGCAGCAGCCTCGTCAGGATTACTTCGCCCTTCGCGCCGTAATAAGTTGTTATTGTTGGCTGCCGTTGCTGCTGCTGCTGCTGTGTGTTTCATTTAAAAAGTGTCACGCGGCCAAAGGACTCGCAGGACTCCCTGCCTACCTGACAACCTCGGATGCATGCATCAGCAACATCAATGAGATGTGTAAGCCTTTGACTTGCCGGGGGGTTGCCTCACGGCACTCGCTCAGAAGCCGAATAAAAAAAGGAAACCTGTTTGCTCGGAACTTGTTCTCGGGGGTTCCTCGACCACTGTCCACTCACTGCCAATAGGGGCAGCAAATCTCAATGGGAACGGAGAACAAAGAACCGAGTGAGTCGCGTGTTTCATCATAATTCAGGGCTTCGAACGTTGACTGTCGATTTGGGGAGGGGGTTGCTGAACGGTAAACGATTTTGCGATAACATCTGCGGCAGCAGCGAGGGTTGCTGTTGCTCATTGCATAATTATGCCATTGTCCAATGAAGTTCGCAATGCTGTTGCTGCCGATATAATCTAATTTGCCAAATTCAGGGGTTCCTCACACGGTTTCGGGGTTGCTTCCATTGGATTTTTGGAAAGTAATGTCGACCCGTTGACCCAGAAGATTTCGTGCTGTTCCTTTATTTTGTGTTTTAGTTCAGTATTACCTAAAGCTTTCGATAAATTTACCCATGGCAACACTCGCAAGGAGCAGTGATAATGCTCTGGCATAAAGAAATCCCCAAGTCCAGGTGCTCAAGACGATGGGGCCATAAAACATTGGCGGTAAAATGCCACCAAATCCCCGGCATAAAGCGCACTTCATAACTCATTTGTTGCCAACTCACAGGAGGAAGTGAGGAGCACATCCCAACCCTGAAATACCGCCTAAACCAACCTCCCCCCCTTCAATGACACCACTCGTTGCCCGTTTTGAATGTCTGTTTGTCGGTTGGCTCATCGTGTGTAATGGCAACGATTTTCACTCTTTTGTATTTGATTTTCGAAATTGTAATGCCAAGCAATTTCGGTTTCAGTTTCAATTCGTTCGGGGGGCGAAAAGGGGACACAAGGGCGGGTATGCCGGGGTGTAACGAATGCGCTACATTTGTCAAATTAGCCAGGGCAGATAAGCGGCGGACGAGACTAAGGACGAGCAAGTTTTCCCAAAGCGAATGCAATAATCCACTTCTCCAGCAATTACTTGTGTTTATATTTATAGCTATCTGTACGTGAGAGATTTTGAAGGAGACAGGGAAGGTAAAAGATGCGTGAGCTTGTCAAAAGTTACAAGATATAAATGGCTACTTGATCTGCTTTGGAAACGCTTCAATTTACGAAAGCGTTTAATCTTAGAAAAGGAATCGAACTTCTTCCGCATATCTGATATAATTAAGTGTATCAATTTAGATGTAGGCAGAAACTTGTAGAGGACTCTTGGGCCAACTCTAGCCGGTTTTTTAATCCCCATCCCCTGGCAATTGGTGTTATTGAACTGAACTTGACATTTTGCACTCGCTGCCAGAGTACACGCAATAAAAAGGATAATACGCACACAGATACACAGGGATTCAGCTGCAGATACACAGATACCAGCACATCCACAAATACCCATGCACACACCCAGGCTGACGCGACCCCAACAACAGGAGGCAGCTGCTGTCCTGTCGGGTCGGGTCGGATTGGATCGGCTCAGTTCGGATCGGGTCAGGCTGCACGAATAATAAAGCCGGATTCGGCGAGTAGGCACCGTGCCGCAAAAAACAGGATGAAAGGACACGCGGTGCGTTTATGAAATTATTTGTTGGTTTGGCAAAATACAACAGAAATGGGAAAAGTAAGGAGGAAAAGGAAATATTGAAATATGCAGGCTGCGTTTTTATAGTCCCGCTATAAAAGGCCCGCCGATAAAGGCTTAAAGTGAGGAAAGAACGAAAAAAGGAGAAATGCCATGTTAAAGTACATGGGGCTTACAACCATTTGAATGATATTTTCGAATGAAAATACAGCAGAAATGGAAAGTCGTAAAGCTCTATATGGTTAAGTCTGTGTAAAAGAACTAACTTAAAGTAAAGGAGATTAGGCTAATTTAGTTTAACGCTATGCTTAACACCATCGCTTTAGGCTTAAATGATTTAAAAATATCTTTACATAGCAGCAATAAAGGAGGAATGGTACCAAAGTCATTATACACGGAGCGGGGAAAATCCACCTAGGCTGTATTGTCCTTTGCCTGACAGTCGGGATTCGAAGCAAATTATATTTAAGTCAGCCGGCGCAGAGATTTTAATTAGTTGTAATGTCAACGAAATGCGTTTATCTCATCTGGCAAATGGGTCCGCCCACGGGTGTTCCCCGCCGAAGTTAATCCCGCCTGGACGCACCGTTGATCCTCATCCCAGCCTAAGCTGTGCCATAAAAACCCACTTCTTTTCGGGTCGCTTCTTGGGCTTTTCCAACTGTCAGCTATTTAGGGCCAGGAGTGGGATTAACCGCGGCAGTAGAAATCTCAGCCAGCAGCTTGAGTTGCTCATTAGCAGCCTAGTCGCCTGCCTGGGCACACAAGGATCTCCTTGGATAGCAGGTCCTGCCTCAACCGCCCATTGCACGACTCGCAGGAAAGACAATTAAATATGGCACAAAAACGGATTAGCGCCGAGCCAACAATGCGTGAGCAATGAAGGCGCTCCCTCCATTCTGGCCTTTATGGACGAGGCATTAAAATAATTTTTATGAAAATTAACTCAACTAAAAATAAGGCAAAGGATAAACGCAGTACGTAGTGTGTGTGTGTGTTTGTTCGTGATAATTGTCGTGTGTCCTCGGTGCAGGCTGTCTGTCTGCTGCTCGCCCAACGCCTGTGTGAACTTGGAAACTTGATTTTGCGGAAGAAGACAGGCAGCAGGAGCGACATCTGGCGCTAAGTAAAAACCGTGATACACACAGGCAGATGGAAGGACTCGGCGGCGGGACATTCGGGGGAGCTGCACACGTAGCCTGGCCCGTTAGCGGGGCCCGAGGTTCCTCTTGAAGCTGAAGCCCAAGCTAGCAAAGGATGCGCGCGCAGCAGGCGGAGGACGCCTGAGAAAAAGGAAGTTGGGCCGGCAAGGACTGCGAGTCCTGCGAGCTAAGGAATTGGAAGCGCCGCTCGTCGTTTGCCAGGCAAACTTTAAAAGGCGGCAGTGGCGTGGTGAGGGAAGGGGAGGGACGAGGCGGGCCAGGAGTGGTGAGGACATGGCCGGGCAGCGTGAGAACATTTTTATGCAGGATATTTTTTCAGTTCAAGAGTGGAACACACCCTGGTGGGAAGTGCTACCCCATCGCACTCGCACAAACACACACAGACACACTAACAGCTGTGAAACAGACTGCTTATGAAATTTCCCAGTATTCTCAACACTTCCGTGTTGCTCTTTCCGCTCTCTCTCTCTCTCAGCTCTGCACATGCGCTCTCGCGGAGACCACAAAATACTGGGATGTGCCCCAGTCCCTTTCTCCGGCTCCCCCTTCCTTCACGAGCACTGGTGAAGTGCACTTCACTGGCTGGGTAAATATGTATAGCTCTTCTCTTCTTCTTTCCTACTGGGTTTTTTTTTTTACTTTTTTTTTGGGTTGAGCTCTTCTTGCTCTCCCGTTCTTTTTCTCCCCGCTCTTCTTCTCCCCACTCTTTGGGTGAGCTCCTTTCATGCCATCGCTCGTGTGGTCGGGGGTGTTATGTATTTTTTACAAGTGTTTAGTCAAATTCGTTTGGCATTTCAGGAGGGGGCGCCGACGCTCCACCCCTCCCCACCTCTGCGCCAACATCCGTTCTCGGCGTGCGGTGAACTTTAAGAGAGAGGGAAAGCGTGAGGCTGTGGGCGGGGCGATTTGTTTACAAACGTGAGGCAAAGCCAACAAGAGAAAAGTCCCTACCTCTCGCACTCCTGAAAGCTGGAAAAGACGGAGAAAAGGCATTTTAAAATGAAATTGATTTTTAGTGTGACGAAAAGCGGCCGTGTGCAAAGGGAAACCAAGGGGGATGATGTGGGGGGATTAGGTGACATCAAGAATATTTGGCGCCCAGTATGGGGCCACAAATACAAGTCAATGAGCAACGGAACTCAGAAACAAATGTCTCAGAAGTGTTACGTTTTATATTTTTGGAACTTGATGTAAACGTAAACTCATTAATAAACTCTAGAACTATTATTTTGGAATTCAGGTAATTGGATTGGTGTAAAACTATCCTCTAGTCATAAGTATAACCCTAAAAAATAATAAAAATGTCTTTGAAGTTACTTAAGTAAGAATGACAGTAAATGCTAATTCGAAAATAATACCTATTTTTTAAAGTATAAAGATGTTTATTACCTCCCTAATTGCTTAATGCAATACTCTATAAAATGCACAATCCTTCTTAACAAAAGAGTGGAATCTTATTAACTGGTCCCCCTAGGCGTTCGAGTGTTCAATGTTCTCAAATGTCTTTAAAATGTTCCCAAAGAACAGGCTGCGATCGCTTCCAGCTGATTTCCCTGGCACAATGCCCTCCAATTAGGCAGCTTCTTGCGAACAAAGCACAGACTTTGGATCCGATTCACAAAGATCTGCTCAACCACACATCCCCCGGCACGAATCTTGAAGGACCATTTAAATGAAATTTCAGGGGCAGCAACAGATGATTGACAATTCGGTCACAGACCGCAAGACAAATTTAAATAACTGTGCACAAAACAAAGTCTTCTGGCCCCAGACCTGAAAGAGTTGTCCCGTCTTTCGAGGAAAACATTCAAACAGATGATTGCCAAAAACCAAAACAAAAGCAGGTCGAGACACTGGCCCAAGAAACAGCTGTCAGAAAACGGGAATGCACGGATGGAGGGGCAGAGACAGAGACAAATACAGATGAAGACGAAGAAAGAGGTAGGGAAACAGGAAAGTGCAAGGTGCAAAAACCAGAAATGCGACGAGGGGGCCTCAACATGGAAACATTAAACAGAAGCAGCCGTAATGAGCCGCCTGCTTCGAGAGGTTCAAGTGGTTGGTCCCACCCGATGATTAGTCCGCTAAGGACCAGGATGGAAAAAGGTCGCTCCCCAGAGGGTCTCGATCAGGTAGTTCAACCTGCATCGGTTCCGTCTGTTCGCCGGTTGAGCAGCTGTCGTTAATGATCCGCTCGGGTCCTAGAATGGTACATTTGTGCATTTATATTGGAACTGGAATGTTTATGAAGCAAATACAATCTCCGCTTACGGCGCATCTAATCTTTCAGCGTGTTTCGGTTTTGGATATGGGATCGGGGTTTTCTTTAGCGCTCTGTGAAAATTCTATTTGTCAAACAAACAATTTCGTTTGCATTATTCACAGTCGGATCTGCAAGATAAATAGGGTTCGATTCTGAGTGTGAGTTTGAGTGAGCGTCGTCACCGCAGGTTGTCCTGTGCAGCAGGTAGAGGGACGGCGGAGATAAGGGATGTGGTTTCAGGTGATCCTCAACAGCTGAAGCGATGTTTCCAAGGAACTTCGTCGTCGTTACAACAGCTTGTTGGCTAAAAGGATTCTTGTGTTTTTCTTACGTAGTGCACACGTAACGAGGGTTTTTTTCTACTTTTTTTTTTATAGATAGCTCTTCGGAGCCAGATAAGGGAAAATATTATAGGTATACTGAGGGAAAATGTACAAATAATAGTAAATGCTGAGTACACTTAATTAGTTTTAGGTTCTGATTGTTGAGGTTTTTTGGGGTGTTCATTTCAGTCTAAATCATGTACCCTCTATTCTCAGAGTTGAGAAAGGGCATTGCAATGGTTTATATTCTTATTCAGCACAAAAATCTCAATTAATTAAGCCATGCCTGTCTATGTCTATGTTAACGTTCGTGTGTTTTAATTTCGAGAATTGTGTGACTTTCTAAAGCTATTTTTACTCTATTTGGCACATTAAGTGCCGCAGGCAAATAAAGGTTGCTTCAAGTAATCGGCTCCCGAAAATCAAATGTTTTCGTAGAGTAGTTTAATGTAACTATGATTGATATAGTGATCTGATAACCATTATGAACCTTAAGTGTGCTGTCGTTCCAACCTAACCTACTTTTGAGATGCAATGTAACTATCCTAATAGTCTATATTAGGAAATCGCATTCTCTTCATTTACCCCACAAAAAGTCCACCCACCTTTCGTCAGTCGATTTCCCGTTGATTGGCGTCATGGTTGACAAAGGTTCCCAGTCCCCAAGGCGAAACCACCCACAACGGTTAGCACCCAGCCCGAAGGAAAGCCACAACCTAAACACACACCACCCCCACTTCCCCCCGAGAACTCATGGAACCACCCCAACTGCTGAACTCCAACCTCCCTTTAAAAAGGGACAAACGCGTCGCTTGCGCATAAAACGCGATTTTAATCACTTTCCGTTCTGTGTCGCTGAAGTGTGACTGCCCCAACTGCCGTCCCCCTTCCGTCACCACTTAAGCCTGCTCCTCGGAGTGTCCTGTCTTTGGCTTGTCTTGGAGTTCCTTTTTTCCTGTTTTTCGTGCGAAAATAATTTCATTTAAATATCCACACATAAAGTTCGCCTCGGGTCTGAGCTGTATGTTAATGTAATTTTTATGCTGATTGCGAATTTCCACATTTCCGGGCGGCTGTTCGCTCCTTTGTCAGAGAATGAACGGGGACCCGTGTGCGTGCCTTTAGCCTTCTCTCGTTGGTTCTGGGCCGTAATGCCCCCGATTATGATGTTTACCCATCGCGCTAGGCTCGGTTTCCCTTCAATTTCCCCCTTTGCGTTCTTCAGATCCTTCCCTCAGCTGATTTTTTGGTCGGCTTTTGTTTTATTCGTTGCCGGGTAAGTGCCGCCTTTTGTTTATGTCCTCGTCGCGCAGCGAGTTTTAATCAGCAGCATTAATTTAATTTAATTTGATTTAATAATACATCCATGCATATGTTTCCCTCTGTGGGCACTAAGTACGTCTAAGTGGTTCATGCTGTTGTGGCGAGTAGTCCGAAACCGAAGCCGACTCCAAATTAAACTTCAACTCCAAATATGATCTATTGTGTGCGAAATATGGCTCTATTGTAGGAGAATCGCCTTTTGTGCGCCCGTTAGGCTGCTCATTAAAAAATGTACAAGGATTATGGACAGAAGTTAAGGTTGGGTGGTATAAATTCATGCCGTAGTGAAGGTAAATGAAGATGGAGGCTCAAGTGGCTAAGTGGGCTTAAAGGTTTTTTTTTCAATGTAAATTAAGCCACAGATCTCAATTTGGAAATTAAAGCTTCTCTTGTTCTGGGAGAAGAAATTTGAGAGACCTTAATGAACTTCGGTGCAAAACCACCTGTTTAAGTTTCCACTCTCACACCTTAGCATTACATTAATTATTTCCTAATCACTTCAATGGGTATGCAATTAAAATTACTTCGGCTATCTTATTTTGGCCTCACTTAATGCCTTACATTCCTTTGATTTGGGTTTTAGGGCTTCGGCAGGCAAATAATTTAAATGAATTTCCCGTTTTCATTCCAATTTCGAACTAACAATGTTTTAGCAACACTTCAAAGGTTTCAATTTCAACAACAACTTGGCAACGGGAGAGGGAGGGGGGGTGGGTTACGGGATGTTCGGTTGCCACATCGTGCGGCAAAAGCACAAATACACACGCAGGCACATGGAAACACACGCACACACCAGCAGAAAAATAATCAAAAATGGCATATAAACAAACACGAGAGCGACAACGAACGAAAGCAGCAATCGCCAGTTCCGCCCCTCCGGCCCTTCGTCCTTCGTCCTTCAACCCCCCCCACCCCTGCACTCCCCCCTCTGGCTTTGTGCCCTCTGGCGCCGCTTTTTGCTACCTTTTCTCCGTGTCTCCCTCTCGCCTGCTCTCTGTTTGTTCAAAATGTTAAAATCCTGTTTATTGGATTCAATGGTTTGTTAATTGCCAATTTCAACTCCTTCCACCAGGAAAAACTTTTCGCAGTCCCTGTGCTTGTGAGTGTGTGTGTATGTGTGTGTGTGAACCACCCCTCTCGATGTGCTTGTGTGTGTGCGTGTCTGGGCCCATCGATGCCATAATAATTTCCTGGCTATAAAATTCATTAGACGCCGTTGTAGCTCCGACCACCTGTAAAAGTTGTCGTCCCTATCGTCCGGAGTCGTGCCCAGAAACTCTAACTAACAGGACTTTGACTTCGGCCGTTTATCCAAGTTTTCTGTCTGTCGTTTAATCAACCACTAGTTGGCCTCGACTTTGGTAAACGTTACTTCGAAAATTTTCATACTGCTGCTTTGCTTTACTTAAACTTGTCGTGTACTAGATCTGAATAAGGAAGTTAAAGGTTAAGGAAGGAAGTTTAAAGGTTACGGATCTGCTTTACAAAGTATATTTATTTCAAAAAGTATTAAATTAATTCAATCATGCCCATTTATTTTCTGTAGGATCAACTTGAGCTAAAATTTTTTGTTTTGACATAAAAACTTTTATTTTATAAAAAAAATATTCTTAATTTTGTAAACCCCCCTTAAGTTTTTTTAATTTTATGAATTTTAAAGAAATAAGTAATGATTTATCCATATGTACATAGGTGCCTCACGTAGTAGAAGATATTTAACCGCAAAAACTTATATTAATTTGATGGAATTTAAATTTATAAACAGGTCAAAATTTAAAGGTGTGGACAATTAGGGCATTCGAATTAGTCGGTTATGCTGTGTGATAGTTTGAATTGACATTGTCAATAATAAGTTTCAAATTAGTTTTTTTCTAACAATTTCTAAATAAAACTTGTTAAAATAAATTGGTTGCTTTTTAGAATAGGCCGTTTTTATTTGTTCTTATTCCACTGTAAACAATTGATGACAAGTTTTGACCATAATTTATCTTTTGCTTCAAAAGTTTTCGCGGGCAAAGTATTTTATTGGGTTCTATATCGGAATTCAATCAAATATGTAATATTTCCCAATAACATAACATAACCAAAGCCTTAAATATTATTAAATATTATTACTATTTTGACTGTCCTTTTAGACTTTATAAAACCAATATGTTCTGCGAATTTGTTCATTCTTTCTGTTGGAGGTATTTTTTCCGAAGTTCTTCTCAGTGCTTCAAACTCCACAGATGGTTTACTGGTGTCAGATTTAATTCAATCGCTTCTTCTTTTGCGGAGGCACAAAAAGTGGCAGCAATTGCTGCACAAATGGGGAAGAGGAGTAGGAAGGCAAAGGGCCTGCCAGCAGCGATTGCAGTAACGCATAAAGGGGGATTGGATTCAAGGGAGCTAAGAGAAGGGGAAGCTGCCACGGATATGTCACGCAAGGATGGCAGCATATATCGGAGCGTGACAGCAGCAGAAGTCGGCCCAAAGGCAGCCGGAGACGGCAGCTCACGCACTCGACAAAAGTTTCCACGGCTTAGAAAGCTTTTTTTGTAAGCATCAAGGAAAATTCCGAGGGGAGAAAGATGCCCACCCACACTCACCCACCAATTTGAATTGACAACGCATTTCCGCATCGATGAATCTGCGACAGGGGTCCTCCAACCCCCCCATTTCTCCCCCGTTGGAGTAGCCTTTGTTTGATTTCGGGCAGTTCATCATTTTTCCAAAACTTTTTCTATCCAATTCTGTTGCTTCACATATGCTGCGGAAATGTCCGGGAAATGTGCATGGAAAATCGGTATCTTCTTGCTTTGACAGATGTCGAAGAGCATTGATTGTAAGTCAATGAAATGGGAATAGGAAAGCACTTTTCTCTCTCTCTCTGTCTCCCTCTTTCTTTAACACTGCTGGCCACAACTAATAGATAAGCTATCTCTGTCATTCGCTTACTACCTTTCTCCGTCTAGCGGCAATTGCCAAATAATGTAAAAGTCATGAAATATTTAAAATGCCACGACTGAAGGGGTGTTACCTTTTCCTCTTCTTTCGCCCTCCTCCTTCTCTTCTTTCTGGCTTACTCCCTTTCCCACCCACTTTCCCTTTTTTTTTGGGTTTCCTGCATGCGACACAACATGTTGAATTTTTAATGTGGATTTTTGCCAAATATTTTTTATCCGGCTACTGGAAAATATTTTAAAGCATACTTTAGAGCAACGTTGATCACAGGAATGGTTTTGGTGGCAAAAGCGGAAAAGGAAGAATAAAGTACACGTATAGACGTATAATGTGAATGAAAGGTTTTTTTTTTACTGGGACTTAAAGTGTAGGTGTGAAGGGTCAAAAATGCCAAAACAGTTTAAATTTGCACATCCCAGAAATGAGAAGAAAGGAAAGCTAGATATGGGTGTGAGAATTAGACGAAAGTGAGAAAGCCATTTGGATAGGAGACGGTGGGCCAGACATCCAATGAATGCGAAGCATCGCATGAAAGATAAACCAACAGAAGCCAGCTCCTGACTTTTGGCCTACACCGTGAACGGAACGAAACGCATGGGAATGTACCAGTTTCACCCGCTCTTTCCTCAAAACCTCTAGATCATCCCCGAATCTTTATGGTCTCTCTCCACCCCCCCAACCCCCCCCCCCACAAATACACACACACAAGAGACAGACTCCGACAGAAACACAGGCATAGTCAACATTTTTTTTGCTGCTCGGCCACGATTTGCTCGTTTTAATTTCTTTTGCCATTTGCCTGCTACATATTTTCACACTTTATCGTCACTTCCATCCTGCTCCTTCAAACCCCCCCCCCTTCCCAGCATTCTTCACAGAACATGCCCCTTTGTTTGTTTGCCTGCCTGCCTGTCTGTCAAATGAATTATTTGCATAGTTTTGGATAGCAGATCCAGCAGAAATCGCAAAATAATATCGAATCAGACTCGGAAAATTGCATCCAACTGAATTGTTGGGGCCTAAGCATGGATTTCCACGCCCTGCGCTGCCGTGTAAACATTTATTTGATGCCTGAATAAGTTTTAAATATGCATGTCCTGGAATAGATGTCTATGCACTCTGCCCGCAGATAGATATAGAACTCTGTCCGTCCGGCTAATCGAATGTGTGATATAGACTTGAACGCTGTTTGGTGTGGTAAGTGATTGAAAGCTGGAAAAATCGTGAATCATAAATGAGTAGAGCGCATGAGGAAGAATCGCAACAGGGGGAGTTTTGAAAATAGAAATAATATGGTCTGGAAAGGGAAAACAGGAAATCAATGAATTTAGGCAACATTTTGCACTGCTTTTTAGTCACTTTAATATGCATTTTTAGCAAGCCAGTCTAACTTTAACTACTTACTTTTAAATATATCTTATAGTTGATTAATAAATGAGTTTTCTCATTTTTTATTATTTTTCAATTGCTTATAAAAAGCATGCTAAATCCATCAGTTCATGCTTTTTTCAGGAATTTACCCTAAGGTAAATTACAAAAAATTCCCACGGACTCCACTCAAAGATCCCATTCAATCTGGGTTAGATAAAGGATCTCGTCCACCGTCGATTGGATGCTTTAGTCTCAACAGTCTGGTCTCAATTGCTTTGGCTGCTTTCACACAACACGCTAATCAAAGTCCGACTGCACTTGAAACTTGCTGGGGAATAATTGCAAAATCCTTTCAGGGAGCGGACCTTGCCCTTGGCACTTGAGCGCCAAATGCATTCAGGGCCAACTATTCGGCACCGAGTTGATTAAAAACGCTCTGCGGCAATGAAGCGCTTCGAAAAAACGGCCGAAATAAATGACTTTCGTTTAGCGAGTGGCGGAAGCGACAAACTATGGCCGTCATTGTGGACCAGGATAAAGGGTCCAGCGTCCAGGGCCTAGAGTCCCGTCCAGAAAACTTTTCAAATAGACATTTTCAAAGGCAAACTTTGTGCCTTACTTAACTGCCCGTTTGCCAACTTTTTTATCAGCAGCCCCAGACCAAAACCAAAAACCAGAACCAGAACAGAACAGAGACTGGCCGGATGTTTAGCCTGGCGGGTTAGGACGCCGCTGCAACGGATTTCTGGGTGGGCCAATGGGGAAGATCGGGGATTGGAGCTTCGGCTGTTTCGTCCTGTGGTTAGGCCATTTACAGCTAGGACCTGGGCCAGCAGACTGTCCACAATTTATGATGTATGCAAGTTGGAGAAGGCGGGGGACTGGGGGACTCGGGGTCTCGGAGACCGGGCCAGCAACACCCGCATTTATGTGCGACTATTTGGTTTATTTCAAATAGAATCACATTTACACATACACACACACTGGCACACTTAGTGGTCTTTATTGGGTTGTTGTTGTTGTTGTTCTTGTTGCCTCTGCTGACCCATGGCTAGCACCCACAGTCGATGCGGTTGTTTGGTCATCTCCCCCCTTTTTCTTTCCTGAACTCCCCGCTTTTTATTTTAGTCGGGAGTGAACCTTTTTGCAGCATTCTCATTCAATTTGGATCCACAAACACACGCACACACACATTTGTCATTATAGTTTATGTAGTTTGCGGTCACATTTGGCCAGGCAATATGGGTTTGGGTCACCCTGTGGCCTGACCCCTGTCCCAATCCACATCCACCTCTCCGGCCTCATCACAATCCCAATCCCCCGGACTTTCCCAACTCACAATCGAGTGCTAATTTTAAATGTATATGGATATTTTATTGCTGCCATTAGAGTTATTAGACTGAGATCTGGAAGTTGCCGTTCTTGTTTTTGGTAGTTTGTTAAGTGGTTGAGTAAGATAAGAGGGTGCCAGGCAGCAGGGATTGGAAGCGTTATTTGCATGAGTGTGGAGGCAAAACTGTTAATGGATACCAGATGAAAAGTCAAAGCGGTGTGTTTGTGGATCAACAGAATTTACAGCAAAAGATTGGGATTCACTCTAATTGAGATATAAGTAAATGTGTAAGAATACGGGTAAAATCCCTGAGGATTGATTTTTGGTTTACAAAGAAGCCTTAACTATTAAGGAAGATGATAAAATTAACTTAAAAGGGACTTAAGATAAACAAATTAGATAAACCAAAGTTCGGAGAGGTTAAATAAAAAATGCCGAATTAGGGAAAATATTGGGGATTTCCCTTAGAAAACCCTCGAGACCTTCTTGAGAAATCAATAATGCTGCCATGTTTCCAAATGAATGAATGAGTGTGCTGGCTAGATATTAGGAAAAGGGCATTTTGCAAGTTATCCTTAGGACTTTGTTATCCAACACCTTTTTATTCGCACACACACACACAGATACACACCCAGGCACTCAAGTACACCCTCATCGGGGCGACCAATTTGTTTTAGAGCTTTGAGTGCTTTTCTGGGGTCCGCCAACTAGAATTTCTTTTGTGGCCTGTTTTTCGTGCGCTATTTATTGCCGTTTTTCTGTGGACTCCTCGCACGCATGCACCACGCCCCCTTACCGCCCATCGACCCCTTTTACCCGCAGTTTGGGGCGTAAAACCCCAGCTACAATTTCCCATAAATCAAAATAACTGTCAACGGAACCGGCGCCCATAGTTTTTCGGACCCCATAACGGAACGAAATGGAATGGAATCGAATGTGAGGCCGTGGGAAGGAAAGGCGGTCGGAAGGGGAGTAGGGGGAGGAACCAAAATGGGAAGAGGGGGAGCAGCCGGAGCCCCACAAACAGGAAGGCCGTGACCATGTCCATGGTTCAGCGTTCCTGTCCGGAAAAATCTGAATCGGAATCCGGTGTGCCGCACTGTGTGCAACGCGACTCCCAAACGACCAGGGTTGCCACCCATCCCACCATAAACGATGTCGCCGTTTTCATTGTTGTCGCCGCCATTTGGCAGACAATTTTTTCCCATTTTGTCCTCGGCGGCGTCATCATAATTAATTGCCCAACTTTGCGGTCAACTGTGACTAGCCAACACAGAAAGTCGCACCAAAATTTGAATAGTATTTCATGTACCCGCATTTACAAGCCTTAATATCAACTAATAAACTCCATCAAAATGCTTTTGGGCACTTCCCTCTAAAAAAGTCAATTACCCTGAATGAACCTCGACGAAAAGCAGCGACTTTCGTTTCATTTCGTTCGCTAAGTAATGAAAACAGACACTGTCCCCAGTCAACGTCCATCATTAAGTTCGGAACTGCTGTTGCCGCTCCTGCTGCCTGAATTTGATGAAGTTTTAATAAAACCAGCGACAACAAACACTGGAGTCTCAAAACATCTTTTTGCCGTTTGCCTTTTTTGGCCCAATCAAAAATTAATGAGTGCCAGGCGCTTAGAGGTGATAAATCACCTTGACAAAAGGCTCCAGACCAGAAGAACAAGGACCGTGGACGACAGTAGGACCTGACAGGCCAACAGGAATACGGGAATACAGAAAGTTGAGGAAAGAAGAAGCTCTTGGGAATGCTGGCCATAATAATAATGAATGTGGCCTTTGGTAATTTGATTTAATTGCCGGCAAATTTGCCACATAGAAAATATAAGAGAGCTATGGTATAAAGGAGAATTTTTTTCAAAGCATTAAATGTCCATTGCCCAATAAGCCCATAACTCACAATTGCTCAGACCACAGAAATCAGCAAGAAGAATATAAAAGACAAATATGGTTATTATTCTATTAAACCAAAAATCCATGCAACTTGTAAGCATTTTTCAGATATAGTAAGCTATGGTCCGCGGTTTAAATAACGGTTTTTGAAATCGTCAAACATAATTTCCGTTACTTATGTCGAAATAATATAACTATAATAAACTATTTACATTTTGATTAACAATCTGTAAATATTAAGGTACCTAAATCTATACCTTTATACATATCTGTGTTTTTTGCTTCAAAGTTATCGAATCCTATAGGAAATTGTAAAATCTTATGAATATAGTCGTAAGATTTAGAAAAATAGTCAATATAAATCGCATTACAATTACATTTGAATAGATCTTAAGATAAATTTTAAAAAATCTGTTATGTATTTGTTTCAAAAATGTTTTTTATTTTTTTTATCTGTGGATAGCAAATAATTTCAGGAATTTTAGTATTGTCATTTATAGCAAATAAAGTCCATAGGATTATCCCTGTATCCAACTTCTAAAAAGGGAAAAAGATTTACAGAATGTAACTGAGGGTAGAAAGAGTGTGGCATGTTCGTTGCCTTTGTACTTTACAAAATGAAAATCGTGGGGTGGCAGCAGAGAAGGGGGTGGAATGAAGACAGGCCACGCAGCATGACGTGGTATTTATTAATTTCTTTGACAAATCTGTTGCGTTGAGTGGCGTTCTCGTCGTGTTGCCCCTGAAAACCACCCACCCCACCCCACCTGTCCCGCCGGCTCCTGTGTCCTGGTTTTGTTTTGAAGCACTTTGTCAAACTTTTGCAACAACTTTGTGGCACACCACGGGGCAAAGTCGCAGCAACTTGCTAAATGCCCAGTTACACACACACACATCGAGAGACCGCAAGAGGGAGGGGGGTGCATATAGACAGGGAGGAGAATCACTTGAAAAACGCAAAAGTAATAAACTTAATTGGTTTGTTCGCAGTTACTTGTGCTCGCTCAGACGACGACTCTCCAGCATTATCACCACCAGAACCCCCCCACATCCATTTTTGAATCCTGCCACAACACCTCCCTCCCCCCTCCCCCATACACAGCTGGCACCACTCGAGCATTGCGTTGCGTTTTGCGCTTTTAAGTAGTAAAGTTTTTACTCTCGCCTTGTTTTTACTTTTCTTTTTTTTTTATTTTTTTTCTGCTCGCTTTTCAGCCAAAGTGTTGAAGTTTGCTCTTCGAGTGCCTGCCGGGCTTAAACTGAATGCAGGATGAGGCGGGCTTCCATACAGACACACTCACTCACAGAAATAGAAAAACTTTTGCCGGCATTTGCAACAACAAGAAAAATCGCTCATACGCCACGTTGACTCGACGCTTCTCCACAACTTCCCAGCCTCAAGTGCTTATTATTTTATCTAATGAATCTGTTTGAGTTACCTCCAAAAGGAATAAAAAGAAGAAGGAGGACAAGGAGCAGGAGCAGACCGGGTCTAGTTTATATATGAATATGGCAAAAAGTTTCTCAAGTGCTTCAGTTCACTCGAAGGGACGCCGATGCCACATCCTTTCTCTGCTTGATTTCTAAAGTTCTTCGTTAACTGTTTATTTTTCCTAGCACTTTTTATTGCCCCCATTTAGCAGTCAGTGTGTTTGTGTATGCAGCCCAAGTAATGGATATTTATAATGATTTTTACTTTTCACTGAGGGCAAATAAAGCCCCGAAGAGCACTTGAGCGTGTGCTATTTTGATGCAAATTCAGTTCGGCCAACTCCCGTCTGACTTGAACATCCTGCCGCAAGTCACTCCCGACACGGTGTCAACTTAGTTGGCCGCCGCGAGATGACGGCACATAATTATGGCCGGGATACAGGGAAAAGTCAAAGGCTTTGCAGACAATTTCTAGCACCAAAGATGCCGAGCTTAGCACGTTGAGCACACACATTCTCACTGAGACATGCCACAACGAAGTGGAGAGGAGAAACATCCTTTCTGCGGCTGCTCCGGCTGCCTTTGGCCCCAGCACTTTCGACTAATTGAAGCCGCAGCAGGATGTGAACTCACCTGCAAAGAGAGCGAAAGAGAGAGGAGAGACATTTAGAATAAGACGGCAGAAAGTCGAGCCAGGGAGTTGCTTTAGCTAACTTTAGTTTCCCCTTTTCACGGCCCAGATAAAGTTAGTAAAATCCTGTAAATTATGTTTAATAGATAAAGGCAGGCAGAAGGAAGTTCTCCGCACAGGAGGCTGTCTAGACCAGCGACTAATGGAGCCGAATCAGGATTGGTAGTGGGAGTGCCCCATCCGACACTTCTTCCCCAGCTGCTAGACGCCTGCCAAAATTTATAGGAGTAAAGTTTTCGGCTGCAACTCGTCGGAGCTGCACTTGCAGTCAGACAGTTGACAAGAGTCCTTGGCAGTCTCGTGTCATATTATGTCACCCAGTAAGCCGCAGCCGCAGCCACCCAACATCCTCCTCTTTGGCCTCCGAGAAGGGTTTCCTTTGTTGGCCTGCCCTCGGGCAAAAGTAATAACCCGGCGACAAAAGGGGAACAAACAGAGATGGGCCCAAACAGGCGCGTAATGAAGCTGCCCGGTTGGATGAGTCAGGTTCAGAGCGTCCCCCCGTCCCCCCGTCGCTCCTCAGTGACCATATGATGCTGTCTGGACCTGACTTCGAGCAACTGGCTGCTTGCGTCTTCTGGTCCGGGCCGTGTTTACCTGGCTGAAAAAGGGCCATAAAAACGAAGACAAATAAAACCGAGAGACGCTGCCGAGGCGAGGAACTAATGTGGAAATTCAGGTTAAACTGGCTTCGCTCTCTCGCTCCCTCACTGGGATCGCTCCTAAAAAGAACTCTCCTCCAAGGATGCAAAGTCATAACTCAAAAGTCTAATAGCAGAGCGACAAGGATGGTGAGTGGATGGAGCGGGGTAAGGGCGGGGTCACATGGCGCACGCCCGGCAGACAGACAAACATGTGACTTAATAGTTGCCCGAGACTGCAAACTGGAACCGAGGCGGGGATGCGGACAGGGGGGGAGTGGCAGAAGAAGTCTGTGGCAAACAAAAAACTACAGGGGGGAGGGAGGGGGATCGGGGCAAAGGTATCAGACGTTCTTAACACGGCCCACAGATACACACAAACATATGTTGCTCGGCTTGGTAGTTGTTGGTTTGCGTCTCAGCAGGTTGTCGCTACCACCACACACCCCCTTCTTGGTCCACAAGCCCACTGGGTTTCCCATCAGGAGCAGGAGCCGCGCTTAAGTCAAATGCTAAATGCCATTTGGGGACACCAGCGAGCACATGAGCAGCGAGCTCGGAGCGACGGAGGGCCTTTCTCCGGGACAGAAGCTGGAAATACCCTCTCAGATAAATCAACTATATGTCAAGTATTCAATTTCGATTTGCCAGCATTAAGAAAATTGGGGCGATTTCTTAATGTAATGATAGGTTTTTGCATTAAGGTAATTAAAACATTTACTTTTTCTATATAATTATATTATAATTATCAAACAACCGATATCTTAATGTCATGTTAAGTTTAGATATTAAGAAGCATTACTTTCTGTTTCCAAAGCATTACTTTCTCAAAATAGTTTTATAATAGTTCATTACTTTAGGCTACTATGTATTCATAAAACTGTTTATCGTTAATTATGCTAGGTTAAGTTCAGAAGGCACTGAACAGATTCAAGTGAATAAAAAAAAAAAACAAAAAAATAAGAGTTTATCTGACTTAAAGGTATTGACTGGTGCAAAAAAGAATTTGTAATTTTAACTTGATACTAGACACTAAACATCAAAGTCAAATTTTTGGTATAAAGTTAGACACTATTCATGCCTAAACACAATATATTTTATCTTAAGTATATATAAACTATATATTTAATTTACATCCAACCCTTAAATAATATCTCCTTGCAATATGTTTGTGAAATTTAAATTTAAATAGGGATCAACCCGAGTTTGCCACTTCGTAACTTATTAAATTGCTAAATATTGTTAAAAGTAGCAGGATATTGCCTTAAAGAATCCAATTAAAGCCATTGAAAAAAAGATTTAAAAACCTTTCGACTGTAACATAATTGTCAAGTGATTTGGGAAGCATTTTAAGGACTTGAGGGTCTGATTTACCGTATTGCAAGCCACTTAATATATTGAAAACAACCCGAGAAAGGGTAAACGACAGGAACACACACATCCACTAACAGCTGAGCCCCGAGTTTAGCTGCACTCTGAATCTGGTTCTGCGTTTGGGTTGGGTGCCTTTCCTCGGCTGAGCTGCCTCCAGCAGCAGACGCCGAATTTTTACGTTCCCAGTCCTTCGGCTTCAGGATTCTGTCTGCGGTTTTCAGCTTTTTTTCTTCTTAAACTTTTTCGGGCATGGAGAAAAGAGGAGTGTTAAGTAGCGATTCGGCCGGCTTCTTCTCTGCCCCTCGGCCCACATGTGGCTAGGTAGTTTTGACTGGCTTGTCACTCCCTGTCAGTTGCAAGTAAGTGGCTTGGCCTGGCTTGGCTGGGCGTTGGTGGTGCAGGGTCTGCTGGGAGCTTAGCTGTGTCTCCACACTTGCGATAAGATCGGAACATCGTGCAGACTTGTTTACATATGCCAAGTGTTTGCCGAGCGAAAGTGATGAGCTGCATGAAAATCTCTGGAGCACCCCATTCAATCGACTTATAGTTCTCTAACCCAAGTCACGGGGGCAAAGCCCGAGCTAATCTTGTGTTTCGTGTAAGTACTTTTATAGCCACCCCATATAACTATCCATTTTGCATATGCCAAACCAGCACCCCGCAAACATAATTGCTCGAATGTGGCAACAATTTCGGGACATGTTCGAAGGAGGACACTGTGCCCGTATCTCACTCAAGTCCTTTCCAGTCAGAATAGCAAATAAATTTACAGGAAGGAGAAAATGAAAAACTACGGACAACATTTTACTTACAGTTGCGAGGCCGAAGGTAGAAAACTTTTTCCTTGCCCGGACTCAAACTTTCCGGCACACACGAGGTGGAAGAGATGCCGGAGGATGAGTATTGGGGGTCAGATCCGTGTTGACAAAGGCCAACCGAGAGGTAGGGACACACAGCTTGATAAATGTAATGGGCAAAAGTAAAAGTGAAAATGGCAGCAAATTAAACGCAAGGAACTTGAAAGCATCTGAGTGATGCCAGGACGAAAAAGAAAACTTTTCCAGTGGGTGGACCAAAAGGGTTTGTACCTTTCCTTGGAAATTTTAATTAAAATAGGAAAATGATTTTATGATTTACATGCGCCACTGGCACCAATTTAAAGCCATTTCCCCCACTTAAAGTCGCTCGAAGGCCTTTTTCAATTTGTTTTCATCTAAGGATCGCCTTAAAAACTGCCAGAAACACGCGCATTTCCAAGTGTTTTTTCGTTCCCCGTCGAGGGAAAATTTACATAATCTTAATGCAAGGAGTCGGAAGCAGGAGGATGGGACGGGATGAGTAAAGCCTTGGCGCAGACAGTGAAGTGTCAACGGACAGCAAACACTCGATGTGCGGCTACCACTTTCAGCACTTTCAGCGGAACATCTTAAGGAATCGTACATCCTACAGATTGCCAAATTCAATACCCTTCTCGAGTCACTTGGCTGCTGTTTAGGCAGCAAGTGCCTGCAAATAATGGATGCCGGCGATTCGTTCCGTCGAACGGGTTGGTTCACTCCTGTCTCCATACTTTTTTTTCCTTGTGTGCGAAAAGTTGACAACAAGCAAATAACTGGCAGGAGAATGGTGGCCCGAAAAGTCAATTGAGTGTAAAAAGCCAAGCGAGTTTAATTTCCAAATAAAAGGGCCGTGATTTCCCAAAGCGAAGGGGTTGAGTCCGGAGAGCCACCACGAACTATTAGCACACGTCTCGAGACGGGCAGCCGAGCAACCCTTGCAAGGAGCGTGCTCCGGCTCCTTTATCTTGCGGGTTGCGGTTTGTATCGTTGTCACAGCCCCCGTTCCAACCTCATCTAGCCATCCCGGCATCTCTATCTCTATTCAATTTACAGCCCTCGCGGGCCCATACAATTGACAGTCGTTAGCATAATTATTACACAAGGCTTAGCCGGGTTCGATGGCATACGGAGGGTGGCGGCTAATCCTCGAACGCAGCCCCCGAGAATGTCAACACCCACTGTCCCATCTGTCACCCTCGGCGAGTCCTTCTGCCTTCCTAATTCCTCTTGTCGTTTAATAAAAAATTGTTTAAGGAATTTAAGCACTTTTTACCTTGCACCCTAGGGTATTCCGAATTCACTGTGACATGGGGGAGTTCTTCGCTTGACTACTTTGAACATATGATGTTAATTTCTTTGTTGTTTCTAAGGAAATGGGTTTGACAGGAAGGAAGCTTAGATTGATGCGAGACCGAGAAGAGGGCGATTTTAAATTCGACTTTTTCACAGGAAGATGGGTGTGGTTTTCTCGGATCAGGAAGTTCGCTATTGGATTTGACTCTTCCCATCCTGTCGACTGGCCTCTTCACTTGGACGATCAGTTTGCCACCTTCCCACAATTTAAAGGCAAACAATAACGAAGGCTAAGGAAACCCTATAATTAACTATAGCACCACTCCGCTTCTCCCAAAATCAGACTCGTTTTACCGTTTAAAAATTAATTTATTCAGAGCCCGAGACTTAGATGGAGTCCCCGCCATCTGCGACCAGTCAACTCGCCCTAATGACACTTGATGTAGTGGGTCGGACTGGGGGCATATAGATAGTTGTGTGCTAGACGGCATCAGATCATTAACTCCGGCGATTGCGATGGCGAATGCCAACGGCAAATGAGAATCGAGCACGTGATTTCGACGCGCTGCCCCCGGGCACTCGACCAAAATGGTGGTATTTTGGGTTGGGGTGGGGAGATGTGGCGGAGAAAGGTGACTCGGGGAATTTTAAAACTAGAGAACGGACCGAGTCTGTTCCGAGTCACAATTTGAATTTCACAAGCCATTGATTTTTATTTGATTACCACGACAATGAAGCGACGAACGCGGTAAACTCTTTTTGGCCAGGACAGCTGAGCTCTGGGGTGCTGCTAGCATTGGCGGTGGCAAAAAAGGCACAAAGTTGAAATGATTTTCGGTAAAAGTTTCGTTTTTGGGGCGACAACTTTGCATGTCATTCAAATGCCGCTACCGTCTCTGGTATTTCGAGTTTCCCTTTTGATATCCAGCACTTGAGAGTTGTAAGGGTATATATTATATGAACGCTACAAGAAGAAGGATAAAAGGATTTTAAAATCTTACGTATGGTAAGTAATAATATGGGTAGAGCTAAGAAAATAGTACTGTTAATATCTATTAAAAGAAAATTTGTACTAATATGAATAAAAAAAAAGAAGACCAAACATTTCAGAACCTTAATCTTTTAATAGCATTAACATGAAAAGAATATACAGTATCTCAAGCTTATAGGCATAATAATTGTTCATGATTGTTTTTCAGTTTAAATACTTTTTAATGGGTATTTTAAAGTCGAAGCCCGCTTTTTGAATATTTGCTTTTTTTTACGATTTTTGTGGGGGAACTGAACAGGCTACGTGGACCCTTTTCTAATGTCCTTGGTCGTCGGTTGTGTTGCATTGCTGGAATTTATTGCAGCACCGCACGAACGGGGCGGCTTGGCCAGGATCGGAGGCAAGGAGCAGCTGTCCTGGGACCCAGCAGGCGCTCCGCTCCGGCTGTCAGGAGCATGTCAAAGGCGTCGTCGCTGCCACTCGTTGGTGCATCCCCTCAGTAGACAGCCATCTCACCCTCTTCTAGTTTGTGCTGCACACAATCGCAAAGAACTTGAGACAATCGAATCAAACTCATTCGCCCGAAATCATCGACGTGTAAAATTACGAGATAACATTGTTAGCTGTCCCGGCAGAGAAGTCCTCGTCCTTGTCCACGTCCTCATACTGCAGCCTGCTCCTGCTCAGCCACTCGTGGAAATGTGTTCAGGATTTGAAATTGAATCGCATCGCGCTTAAGCAAGAAATCAACGACACAACGACACCCATTGACGACCACATAAATGTCGAAATATGCAGTCAGTCCGTGGGTTGGTGGGTATAAGGGGTATGGGTATGGGTATGGGTATGGGTTGAAAGGACATCGGTTAGTTGCCAGGGGAATGCCACGCCAACAACTGGCAGCTGAGTCCCCAGTAGCCATGGCACTATCCCTCAGCCCGGCTGCACATTTCTGAGGTTTTCATTGTTGGTTAGTTGAGTTTTGCTGTTTGAATTGTCAGACGCTTGATGGCGCCTGGCATTTGGCATTTGCTTGCCTCGAACTAAGTTTAATTGGTTTATCCTTTGTGATTGTGCGGCTCCCCCGCAGCCCCGCATTTGCCAAGACCTTAGACCTCAAGCCCCCAATCCTAACCAGAAATTCCAGGAACGCTTTGGGATACTTATGCTTATGAGTGAGTGTAATTAAGTCGCTTTTTGGGAATGCCTGGTCGGGTGGTGAAGGGTGAAAAGAGGTAACAACTGAGGCATGAATGAGCGGATCAATGAAGGCTGATTAAAGAGTGAATGGGGTTGCAGTTTTTAAGCGGCTTAAAAGGTTATTGGACGACTTTTAAGCAAGTTATTGCAATCCAATTACTGACTTGTGTTATTCGTTTTAGGGAGGTCGTGTTTTATCTAATCGGCTTTAATCAGAAATAACCAATTTAAGGAAACAATTTAGAGGAAATTACTTTTGCACATTTCCCCGCTTTTGTTTAAAGAGTATTCACATATCAGCCGGCTTCAATTCGTAGTGCAGTAGCCTTTAAGCCTGGCACCTCCTTTCATTTCCTTGCATAATTTATATAGTTTTAAGGGCATAAGGCAGACACGCAATCTCCATGCCAGACACGTTTGGTAAAGGGTTTCGCTTTCATTCGATAGTGGGCAAGGCACTCCCCTTCGAGGGCAGACTTAGACAATCCCAGAAACTTTCAGAACAACAAGC
The DNA here is from genome assembly GCA_018153365.1 of Drosophila fuyamai. NCBI lineage: Eukaryota > Metazoa > Arthropoda > Insecta > Diptera > Drosophilidae > Drosophila > Drosophila fuyamai. Next base: position 1,955,974 of record JAECXW010000889.1, read on the forward strand.
ATCCACCCAGTCTGCTTGTCTATCCAGAGAAAACAGCAATATTATAGTCGCAGAATGTCCTTCATTTATAATTTGCACTGGCCAGAGTGGGAGGACGATGACTCCTTCCCCGGTTCCCACATCCTAAGCTTATCGAGGCACTATCCCCGGGACCAACTGCTTAACAGTTTGCTGTCTCGCCGGCATGGGCATGTTCAGGGCCAATTTCCAAGAAAGCAACTCAAGAGAATTTCAAGTTTAACTTTTTACGCTTGAAGCGCCTTTCGCTTCAGTCGGAACTCAGGTTCAGGTTCAGGTCCACGACCACGTCCAGGTCCATTGGCCATGCCCCAAACCAAATGCCAAAAATGGCCTCAGGCTCTGGCCAGCTTACACTCAAAAAATAATTAAGGATGTTCTAGAAAAGGTTCACATAACTATGAACTCGTTTTGTTAAAGAACATAGGAAAGGGCATTTTTAAAAAGGAATGTTTAAGTGTTTATCAATTCCGAAGAGCAAGTTAGTTAGTTATCTTTAAGAATTGTAATTTATATTAATAAATTAATAACCACAGCCCATCTCAACTATGTACGAAATATTTAAAGGCAAATTTAAAAAATTTATATTGCATTGAGCTTTATTTTATAATTTCTTATCTTAGTTTAATTTAAAATTATGTGGTCAATTAACATGAAATTTCGATTACTAATTTACTGTAACAAGTAACATTGTTTTATTTCTCAGTGTATATCGTTACCCCTTCTTTCCACGTCTTTCTTTCAGGCTCAGACATCACCCTGCTCCTTATGCATAATTTCTCCTCCATTCCGGCCTCCTGCTCCCCCCTCCCTTTCCCTTTCCCTTGCCAGTTCCAACTTCTCCGACTCCTTTATCCCCTCCTTTCCAATCGCCCCATACTCCGTTTGCTTAGTTGGAAGTTTGGCCTGGCACTGCTGCTGTTTTTTCCGCTTTCTGCTGAGAAATCTGTTTTTAAGTTTCAGCAATTTAATATTTTAAGTCCACAAATTGTTGCCGGCAAGGATTACTGATGGTGTGCATTCTAATAAGCTGCTAATTGGTTGCCGTTGCAGACGGGCGACAACGACAACAACGACGACATTGTTGCTATAGCTGTAGCTATAGCTAACGGTAAAGCTATACCGCCACCTAAAACCCATACCTCGCTGGTCGCTGGCAGGCTCAAATGCTTTTAGTTTAAAATTTCATTCTGCGAATTAAGAACTTAATAGCTTGTGGACGCGTTTTTCTCGCAGGCAAACTATTAAGCTTTTCCATCATAAATGTCCTCCATCTCCCCTTAATTTCTCCCTGTCTGAGGTTTAATTTGAATTTGGATTCCCCTACAGCAACGCCAACCCGATTTGAGCTCATCTGGTAATTTAAAATTACTGAAATTGATAGCCGACGACCTTAACGGATTTCGATTTTCTACGCCCCAGCTGCTGGTTGGTTCCCATCCTCTATTGAACTGCAATTCGATCGCTCATCTTTAACTATACACCGGATATGGGCGTTTTTCTTACGGCTGACGAAAGTCCCTTTAAGTGGTTAAGACCTTTTGAATACCAAATCGGATCATTTCAATGTTGAAGATGACAGATAACGCTGCTAAAAGGCCACCACAGCTCACAGGGTTCTTTGTGACGCCCGATCGCAATCTGAAAGAAATCCAGCCTCTCATGTGCACATCCTATTTTCATGGTGCCTGCACAACAAAATGCTGTCTCATCATTTGACTTCAAAGAAGTCATTTTCACAATACTTTCTTCTCCGCATCTCTGCATTCGCGTTGTTCGCTAAGGAAGGAAGTCGGCGGAAGTTCTGTTCATTATGTCCTTGGCAAACAGTTCCTTGACATGAAACGCTGGACATCCCTAATTTGCTTCCATTCAGTGTTTGTCTGCCTTTAAGAGCCAAATATTTAACTGTTTAACTTTAGAAGTAAGCTGAAATTTATTTTAAATTTATGTAATCTCCTTTGTGCATTTTTTTGTTATTTAAAAAGAGCTGAAATGTTTGTGTTTGACTACAATTGGTGAAGAAGCAATAAAGCCGTTAGGGAAACGGTTTCACAAGAAAGCGAAAAACTGCAAGTTATCATTAAGGAAGATGCTAGGCGGGTATTCCTCTCGTTTTTAAAAGGGAACTGAGTCCCCACCAAATGGCTTGGCCTGCAACTGACGGCTGCAGGATGCGAAGGATACGGAAAGTGAGGGGAAAGAAAGCGAAACAGGAACAGGACCCTCGCTTGCTCTTTTGGCCGCCGCCAATGTTGATTGAAATGCGATTAGGGTCGGGGTCGGGCGAATCATTCAGGGAGAATCAGAAGCGAGATTTGGCCACTGGCGCATAACAATGCCAGTGATGAGGGCAGACAGTTGGGTGCTGCACGGCACAGAACCATCATAAAGGTCGGTAATACCTACATACACACATACCCACTTACCCACAAATTGATGATGTGCAGGGAGCGCACAAATCATCTGTGCGGCGGATTATGTGAGGTCCGTCTGTCCCGCAATAGCTGCCTCCTCCTTCATTTGCTTGAACTGGAAATACGCGAGTTAATTGGCATTTTGTGCGATGGTCCCGCCGCTCCGCTCGAAATATTATAATTATTGGAGCTTTAATCGGGCTTATTACGCTCTCCCGAACCCACTAACACACCGCAAACGAGCCGGGAATCATCGCCGTCATCATCGGGATCAGCAGTTACCATTGACATCGAGGCGGTTTCAATTATAATCGAAATTCGGGGGCGGACAGGCCAGTAATTAAAGGCAGTGGAGTTGAGTGATGAAATCGAGGGTTGATTAAATAGATATTCCATTGTTTTTTTTTTTGATGGGTTTCATTACTCCGATTGTTGAGTTTACGAAGTTTTTGGCTGGAACAGTTCATTTGATTGATGGTTAATCGGTAATAGCGGCTATTTCCGGGAATTTTGTCGACTCACATAGACCCTTTTCAAAGGGTTTTCATTGCTAATGACTGGTCGCAGGAAAGTATATATCATCATTAGGCACGGGCCAAGCGAAACAAGTATCAGCTTACCTCTCGGCCACTCTCTCACATTTCCCAACTAATTAAACCCCAATTTGGGGCACATTTTACAATTCATTGCACAATAACGCGCCAAAAAACGCGGAAACTCCCATCGAGGAGTCGAATGGCCAATCTCCTATATCGCTCTCCGCCTGCCAAGTTCAATATCGCAGCTCGATAATCAGCCAAGACAAGATTCCGGGGAAGAGGGGCTGGTCCGGACAGACGGACAGACGGACAGACGGACAGTGTGATATTGACAGCCATGGACAGGGGCAACAACGAATGGTCAGTCGGTCGGGGCACATAAATCAATTCCACTTCGAGTTGCCGCAGCGGGACGGAGAGCAATCGAATCGACCCGACTTGATTTTGCTTTGGATACACTAGAGACTAGGGTACTTTGGGTTTGTTGTTCATAGTCACACTCAAAACGACTATTTAACAGCAGAAAAAAATAATTTTTAAGGACGAATAAACATGCTTTAGCAACGTTCTATAAGCAAAGGTTTAAAAATTAATAATTATTAAATTATAGATTCATCCGCATAAATTTTTCGTAACCTTTAAATAATGGCCACATTTTTTTTTTTTTAATTAAACAAACCAAAAAGGACTCAAAAAAATTGTTTATTGTCTTTCCATTTTTATAAATCTTAATATTTAAGCAAAAATATAAAAAAGTCTATTTACTTAAAGTTAGGGCATTCAAGCTTCGTTTTGAGCTAAGTAAGCTTTATCGCTGGCTGATATTTATTTCGCTTTAATTTGCGATTGAAAATCTGGGCGTAAAGCGAAACATGTTTGGCAATTAATTGGTTAATCAAAATGATTAATTTGCATGAGCCCGAAGCACACTTTTTCCATTCACCATTCGCAGCTAAATTAAAACCGAATTTATGCGCATGGAAAAGCTGTGGAAAATGAACAAGAACGAGAAAATGGAATGGGGTATGGGGAAACAAGAAAAAATGTCTCATTGGAGACCATAAAAATGTCTGAGAAGTTGACCAGCCGGATAAGTTGGGTTTTGTGTAAGTGCGAGTGCTTTTTTGTTTTGGGGCATTCGTTCAGAGGGTTCGATAAGTAATAAGTAATTTGTTGCTATGACAAATGAGCCACAAAAGATGATAAGAGTACCGATTGTCAGGAGTGAACAAAGCTAAGTTTGAGAATTGAAGGCTTCTCGCATCCTGTGCAATTAAAATCTAATTAAATCGAATTAAAATGGTATTAAGTATACGCCATGTTGGAGCGAAAATGCCCCCAAAACGGCGCGTTTAAAGCCAGCAAAGAAAAATGAATGAAAATGAAAAATACTGGCATGAAAAATTCAAAGGACAGACGGATGAATAAAGGAGGACCTGGGAGCTTTGGCGATTGGGTGCGCTGATAAAAAGTGAAATAAGAGCAGAGGAGAAGGCAGGCTCAAGTGGATGAGTGGGTGGGCAAGTGAATGGATGACTGTCTGTCTGTCCGCCTGTCTGTCTGTCTGCCTTTCTGTCTTTCCGACTGACTCCACTGTCTGATGGCCCCAGCGAAAGGGGTGTGCCATTGAGTGAGTTGTGCGAGCTCAGGCCTTTGCTTTGTAGGCGCAAAATGCGACACACAAATGACACTTCATAAAAATGAAGACAACGATAATGTTGATGATGATGATGATGATGACGAAGCGAGGGTGCGATTGTGTGTGTGAGTGGGATAATAATGATTTCAAATGTTTCCACTGCTGTCGTCAGTTTTGGTCCGTTTGCTCCCTTAGAAAAAAAAAAGAAACGAGGAATACTGGGGGTGCCAAAGTAATGTTTTAAATTAAGTAATTTGCATACGAACATTGGACTACCGCCCAGAACAATGCTTCCCTTCCAGATGCTTTGAATATCGCGCAACGAGGCAGAAGAGGTTGGATTTAATAGAAATGCCGTCCACGTCATTTTTTTACTTTTGCATTTGCATACAAATATGACGAAATCAAATCAACTGCTGTAGTTTGGCGAATTTTATAGGAGCTTTTATATGGCTTCACTCGAAAAAATAATTTAAACAAAAATTCTCATTTCAAACAATTTTTTTGTCCTACAAAATGAAATCTTTTATTTTGTATAAACAAAAAAACCAAAAATCAAATAATAAACAATTATTAATAGCAATTTTATAAACCATTTTATTGTTAATTTTTTTTAAAATTCTACTTTGTAATATATGAATTGAAATGTATGTATTTTGCAGATACTTTTTTAGAGTCGCAAAAAACGTTTGTAAAACTTTTTCATTGAATATCATAGGTTTGTAAACAAAAAAATAAGTTTAAAAATTATTTTATAATTTATATAATTACTTAGACGGGTGCGCTTTAACTTTAATTAATTTTCACGAATTCACCTTTTTCAACGAGACAGTGATTAGATGATATTTAAAGAGAAAGCCTCTTGATTTTTTACATAAATTTAAAGATTGTAAAAATTCTGTAATAGCGAGAGCATATCCGACAGTTTTCTTAAAAGGAAGCTGTGAAAAACAAATGTTTTTGCAAGAAAATTAAGGATTATTTGTTTACGTGCCGGACCTCACCATTGATTTAAAGGTTTTCACAATATAAAGAACACTGGGCTGAGTTTTGGACCCCAATGGGCAATATATCAAGCCAACCGCCTCAATTTGCCAAGCCCCAAAACCAGCTGCCCAAAGCCACCTGAGGATTAGATTTACTGCTTAACTTTCGCCTGTGCTTCAGTTTCAGCCCCAGAATCTGCTCTTTGGATTCCACAAAGGCACAATAGGCAATCCTCAAGTAGGTGTATTTTGTTGCTGCCGTGCCGCATAATTAAAAAAGTCAAGTGAAAAATCACATTTTAACGCAAATTTGGAGGGTGTGGGGCGAGTCGGAAAGAATGAATGAAATTTTTGCGCTTGAAAGCAGACTAAAGTAATAAGTTAACGCTGAAGGCGCCGCGGATGAAGCAAAGGGGGTAATGTGGGTAAAAAGGGGGTTGGGGTGACGCCGCATACCACACCAAATTACGTCAAATGCAAATGCGTCCATTGTGCTTAAAGCCATAAACAAACGGGCTGCAAGCGGCATTCCAAGGAAGGCAAGGATCAGGCATTTCTGCTCCTTCCTTTGGCCAGGAAAAGAGGTTGGACGTTTTTCCAAGACCCCCACCACAAACACTTGAGGCACGGCGACGGCAGAGTGGAAAATTCAAAGCTGCAGCCGAAGGAACGCTATTTTCCTCCGGCTCGCTTTGTTTTTTGCACACCCAGCAACTTGCATAGCAGCCCCAAAAAGTGGCAGCAACATGCCTACCCAGGACCTACGGCATTATGCAATTAAATATTTAAAGTTATGCCAAACCATGTCCGGCCAGTAAAGTACGGTATTAAAAACATAAGGAACAGGTCTGAAGCACAAGATGCCCAAAATAAAATGTGTGTGGTTGTAACAAAATGAGTTGAAAATGCTTTAGAGCGTCAACAAAACATTTCATTTAGTACCAATCAGAATAAAGGGAATAAATACCGTTTACATAATTCTTGTTAAAGTTAATTAATTATTATGTTCACCTTTGTTTTGATAAAAATAATTTACGGAATGTTTAAATTCCGGTTTGGCAGCTGCTACCAAAATTCTGTTAAACATTTTGAATTAATGTTTGTAAATATAAAATACAAACCACAAATTCACGTTTAATTAAGCTAATTTGTATGTTTATTATACAGAAAATATACCCACTTTATTATTAACTGGTTAACGTAAATTTAACTTAACATCATCCGCCAGATTCTAAATTTTTCTAACAAATCCCAAAATCAATTTAAATTTTGTTTACTTCCAAAACCGAAGCAAACTTAAAGTAATCTTCCTTCCACATTCAACACAGTTGAAGTGAAGACCCGGCAAGTCAGTGCCTCCGTTAAGTGCTTACAAATTTCACTTTTCCGTTCTAAGCATTCCCCCATTGAATTGGAGATTTCGAGTTGTTGCTGCCGCTGTTCTCGTTGGAAGCTTAAGTATTTCTACTTTTTTAATTTCATGCAAATTTTCTTTTTCAAGATTAATGTCTGCGCCAAAAAAAGTTTTCCGAGGCTCGTAAGAAGAAATGTTCAGAAGTTGGCAAATGAGAAGCCACTTAATAATGAAGAGCTCGAAGCTTTTAATGCCCTTTTTCCAGGTAATCAAGAATGTTTTGTTAGTTAAGAAGAATTTTAATTAAAACAAAATATAATAATTTTCTCAGTGCAATATTTAATGTAGTCGTTTTTTTTTAAATACACACTAATATTAAAAATGTAGGATTAATTGGTGATTGAAAAGAGAACGACTTTTAACATACAGCTTATTGTACTCTTGCAGAGGGTATTATAATTTTTGTGAAAAGTTTGTAGCTCAGTGAATGATTCATAAACTACATACATGGAATGTATATTCCTAATCAGCAACACTAGACAAGTTAATATGAACTTTTCCTTATGGCTTATACCTTTTGCAATCTTAGTTAATCTTTTGAAACATTTCCAAATCAAAATATCATTAGCAACTCGTTTTTATTTTTATTTGGAATATTTTTATTTAAAGAAAATAAATAAAGATTATACTGTTCGTACTAAAACAATGCTAGTAAATTTAAATTTACACATAGCTATAAATGCAGTGACAAATTGTTATTTGAGTACCGGGTATCTGATTGTCGGTTTTTGTTTTTTTCCCAGACGGAATATATATTTAAACTTTTGCCCATGTAGGCGTGGCAAGGGCGTTGGCAGGGTTGACGGTTAAGTTATATCTGTCTGTCTGTATCCCATTCGTAAGCCGAAAAAAAAACAATACAAACAACCAAGACATTTAAAATGAATTTCAAAGAATTTTTTCTGCTCCCTGTGAGTGCATTGAAATTTAATTAAAGCTCACCCGCATAACCCTTAAAATATGGCAGTTTGAGGGAAATAAATTCATTCTCATTTCGGCACTCGTAATTTAGACGCTTAATCCTTAATCCCAGCTTCAAAGCCAGTTGGTAAAAACTTTTTAATTGATTTCACTTATTTTGAAGCAGCAAATTGGTGCTCTTCCTTTTCACTTTTGTTTCAAATTGTTCTTTTTTAATTTTCCCTTTTTTCTTGGCACGCTTTGTCGCCTTCGAATTGTGGATGGAGATAATGATTTTCTTTAAGATAAATTTGACTAAAGCTATAAGGTTGGAAATTATTCTGGCTGCAGGGAGATTTGTGTAGTCTAATGGCTGAACAAAATGTTCGATTTGACTTGAAAAGTTTTTAATGGAATAGATTTCTTTAGGCCATAAAGACTTAAAAGCAGTCGAAATATTTTTGTATGACACCTAGAATTAATATTGGCTTAAGTAATATTTCCCCGATACTCTTGATTGTAATGGCTTCACTTTTAACTATATGTTATTACACAATCTACCAACCATTATACATTTTTCAGACAATCATCATACCACAAATAACCGTGAAAAACTCGGTGGCAAGGAAGACTGAATCTGCTGGCAACAAAATAAATAAATCCGTTGCCGAACCCACGCGTTGGTTTTCGCAGAGGCTTAATGACGACAGTAAAATGACTTAAATCGCTGTCAATGTTGACACTTTAACAAATTTTTTCACTTATGCGCTTTTAAATGCAACGCCGTCGACGGATGGACAAATGGACGGATACGGATCCTCCCGAGAAGGGGGAACATGGAAAATAATTATGCGAAATTTTTCAGCACACTTTATCCATTGTGGCCGTTGTGTTGCTTTTGCAACTCGCCTCAGCACAACTTTATTTTGCTTTGTTTTATTTTCGTTTTTTGTTTGGTTTCGGTTTGGTTTGGTTTCGGTTCCATGGCAAAAGTTTGTACAAAAATGTGTGTTTATTAAAAAAACAAGAAAGGAAAGCTAACTTCGGGCGGAGCCGAAGTTGATATACCCTTGCAGAATATTCTGTAAATAATATTCTCCAAAATTATTCATATGATGCATTCTTAATACTAATAAAAATCCCAACTTCCTAACTTTAAAAACACCAAAGTTATGGCAATTTCAATCGTTCAGTTATATGGCAGCTATAGGATATAGTCGGCCGATCCCTATAAAATTTGGTAGGTCGGATTGATTGGCCAAATATAAAACCCATAGAAAATCCCAACTTCCTAACTCTAAAAACACCAAAGTTATGCTATTTCCTATCGTTATATGGGAGCTATAGGATATAGTCGGCCGATCCTTATGAAATTTGGTAGGTCGAATTGATTGGCCAAATAAAGAAGCCATAGAAAATCCCAACTTCCTAACTTTACAAACAGCAGAGTTATGGCATTTCCTATCGTTCAGTTATATGGCAGCTATAGGATATAGTCGGCCGATCCCGGCCGTTCCGACTTATATACTGCGTGCAAAGGAAAGAAGGGTGTGTGCAAAGTTTCAATTCGATAGCTTTAAAACTGAGAGACTAGTTCGCGTAGAAACAGACAGACGGACAGACAGACGGACAGACAGACGGACAGACGGACAGACGGACATGGCTATATCAACTCAGGAGGTGATCCTGATCAAGAATATATATACTTTATAGGGTCGGAGATGTCTCCTTCACTGCGTTGCACACTTTTGACCAAAATTATAATACCCTCTGCAAGGGTATAAAAACGTGCAAAATATTGTTGTTGTTGCTGGGAGTTGTTTTTGTTATTTCTGTAGGTATTGTTGTTGTTCCTGGAGTTGTTGCATCCTGACAACGTTGTTGTTGTTGATGATGATGATGATGACGATGGTTAAGTCGTCATCATTGTTATTGTTGCTGACTGCCTGACTGCCTGGCGGGCGTGTTCATTCAACCGCATATAAATCGCAGCAGCGATCCCATGGACGGACATTGAAAAATGCAACGGAAACGCAAAATGCGCGACGGGGGCGTGGCACGATGGCTTTTTGGAGGGGCGGGTGGCAGGCGGCACCCAAAAACATCAGCAAACAGCCACAACTACAACAACAACAACAACAACAGTTCGAAGAGCCGTGTTGCAACCAGTTGATTGGGGACTTTAGGAGGAACATGCCCCTTTGATGGAGGTGGTGGGTAGGAGCCCTGGAGCTTTAGTTGTTTGACTGACTGACTCGACTGGTTAAGGGGCACACACCGAGGGGTGTGTGTGTGTGTGTGTGGGGCATGGCCTGCGGTTATCCGCGGGCAGCAGGTGAGCGCCCTGCCCCTGCCCCCCCGCTACGATCCAAGCCTTTCGCTTTTATCTCTTGATAAAGCGCGACTTGCAACGCGTTGCGTGGTGGAAGCTCCACTCGGATTCCCCGCTCCATCGCGGAATTATGAGAGCACGCTTCGTAAACGTGAGGAACTGGAACTGGAATGGGAACTGGAATGGGGATTGGAATTGGAGGGCAAGGTGCACCGCCTGCTGCTTCATATTTTTCATACGAAGTGCGCTACACTTGATGTGTGTGGGCATGCTGGATTGGATTGCTACATCGGCATATGGCTTTAGTTTCGGTGGGTGGTTGATTAAAGGGAGTGGTTGCGGCGACGATGAAGTCATTACATGGCGCGGCATAGTCTATACGATTAGACGATGTTAGTATCCATTTCATTGCATTTTTATATTGGCTATAACAAAATTCAATTTATATCCAATTAAAATTAAATTAAAATTTAAGATAATAATAAATCAGTTAAAAGTTGTAGACATGTTTTAATGAGGAAATAGGCATTTATTATATATATAATACTTTTAAAGTTATCTAACTATGCACAATTTAAAATTTTTCGTAAATCAATTAAGTTGTAAATATTAATGACGATTATTATGTCTGCTTTAAATCTTTGCAATCTTTGGCATTTTTTAAATCTATTTGGTATATTTTTAACAATCAATACGATCGATGGAGATGTTCTGGCTGCTAAGTATCATACCAGGCCATTAACTGATATCTCTGACCATGCCATCATAATCCGTTCCATTGTGTTGCTATTCATTGGATTCCATCTGATTCCAGGACATCCCATTCAATACTATCCTTTTCCCCCTTCCTCGTTAGCAACCCATTTGAACCCTGCTTTCTCGTTTAGCCTTTCCATTTCCATTCAGCTAATCGGATTGTGGTCTAGGCCTGCAGACCTTCCCTAAGTAGGGCACCCGTTGTTCGGAGTGACCCGAGATTGCCGCATCTTTGACTGTCATACATCAGGCACTATCAGCATCTCCTCCCCCCCGCACCCCCAAAAACCCAACTCCATGCACCACTCATAATCTTCTTCTCTGCATCGGCTGCACCGACTTCTCCGCCGGTTCCCCTTCTCCTTTTTCATGTAATTGAATTGTTGCTGTTGTTGTAATTGCTTTGCTACCGTTTTTAAAATCAACCAGCATACCGGGGCAACGCATGTGGACTCCCCACCACCGATACCCCAGCCCTTGCCCCTGCCACTGCCACTGCCCCTGCTCTTGCCTCTGCCCCTGCCCCAAAACCGCCTACCTTTTGCCCTGCAGCAGGGCACTTAGCTTCATTTAATGCGCTGTCTGCTGCTGCCTCTTTGCCAATTTTGCGAATTTTAAACTGGTTTTTCACTGCCGCATTTTGTTTTTTTTTTTTTTTTTTTTGCTTTACACATAGCTCGTCGCATATTTCTGCTGTCGGTGCGTATTAATTTCAATACACCTTGCCCCTGCCCCGAATCGCCATGCAATCCCATTTTTGGGCACCTGGTGCGCGTGCGCTCGCATGCGTAATGAGGCAAGGGTTACGCATACGCCGGACAGCGGACAACGGACAGCGGACAACAGACAACGGACCTCAGACATCGTACATGGGACATCGACCATGGATGATGATGATATGATGGCACTCGCTGCCGCACTCGTGTCGCCTGCACCTGTCGATCGATCGAACGGGCGTCATGTGCCGCTCGTCGCTTGTAAATAATTCATGTTGACAACTATTTTAGCCGGTCGCAGCTCTAGTTGGTCGCGGCTGACAAACGACGGCAGCGACTGCGATTGACGGTGTATTAAATTATGATTGACACATTGACTGCCTGCCTGCCCGACTGAATGACTAACTAACCAACAAACCGAGTGAGTGAGTGCGGACGAGCTCTTATCTTCATTAGAGCATATATGAGCATTGGAGTGGACCTCATCTGTATGTGAACCTTGTCTACTAAGAGTCATTGAAGAAGAAATGGTTGGGTTAGTTGGCTTTATGGAAGGGATACCATCAAAGAGGTTCTCTTAAATGGGTCTACTTGGAATAGGGTGGGGCAAAACCGACCGGTGGTTTTAGGCCGATTCGTCAGTACCTCAAAGACGAAGCTGCAGACAGAATAAATGATACTTTATATTCACTCAAGCAAAGGCCAGTTTTATAAATTTATTAAAAGTTAAAACTTTAAACGGGTCCACCCAAATGCACAGGCATATATACATATTTAACTCGTTATCAGGCAACGCTGGTGTTATTGACCTTAGCTTGAAGGGGAGTTTCATAATGTTTACACTTGGAGTTTCAGCTGTTGACTTTGGATATGAAGGCAAACAAGACTCTCCTCAGAGGTTTGTGAATTAAAAATTGATCCCATCCAGGAACTTGCGGTGACACCCCCTGGACTCACCGCGTTTTGTTTTCTTATCGGATTTAGCATATTAACGTCTGGTCGAACCCTTACCTGCAATGAAATCAAAAGTGAGCAAGAAAACATGTTAATTAAAAACTTTTTTTGCAGACGGAAAGGGAGCGGATTAAATGGATGGATGAAGCAAGTAATGGACCAACAATTAACAATTAGCAAGTTTATTGCCGAACTGCACAAATCATGTCTGGGCCAAAAGGGAAGTCGCTCCAATGAAGCGTGACGCTAAAAAGGTCGTAAGGGGATGATAACGCTCAAAGTTAGGGCTGCAGTACCGTACTGGGAAATCCCTTCATATTTCGACATAGTTTCTTGCTGCCCTGGCACTCCACCTTCAAATTTAACTTGGCCAAGAGGGATGGCCAAAATAAACAGCCCGCAAGAAAACGCAGTAGGAAAAAAGCAAAACAAATGCAAAAGTTTTCTAATTAAAATCGCGTAAGTTTTGCGCCAGTCTCGTTAAATTTGCTGTAACCCAAGCTATCCTGCATGAGAGCCGCTTTCCCGTTTTCCTCGCTTTTCCCACAGCCAGGACATTCTGGTTGTGCCCCCTGCGTAACCATCTTCATCTTAGTTTCATGTTCGTCGTAATTGTTTGTTAATGCCTTGGCAAATGAGCGGCCGTAAATAGGAAAAGAGCCCGAGGAAAAGCAGAAAGCTGCCACCATTTTCTCGCGGTGTCATCGGCACACACAATATAACGTAAAGGAAAAAAAATAAAGTGCGGAACCAAAGGGGGAAAATTAAATTAAGAGCTCAACACGCAAGGCGGAAATCACGCGTGACACGAGAAGAGAGGCGGCAACAGGCGTCTGTTGGGGTCGAGGTTCATTTTATCGTTATTATTATTATATTCCATATTTATAGTTGTACCTACAGCTGGGATGGTGGTGGCGGTGATGATGATGATGTCGGTAATGAATAAGCCAAGTCGGGCCAAGGACTCGGTGCTCGGGAGCAGTCCTTGCCGTCGTCTAGACAAACAAAACAAACATAAAACGAAGCCGAGCGATGCGAGCAGCCCCACATAGACGTATATGTATGTCCTGGCCTCCCCGCTCCCCCCTCCCACACACACACTATCCTCTAGAATAAACTTAACGCCTCTTTAAACTTTTGAAACATTGTATCCTGCGAGACTCTCCGCCAGGCTCCAATCCTTCTCCCTGGGTTGGCTACTCCGCCGTTGTGTGGTGCAAAGTTTTAAATTCTATTTCAGAAATGAATTTTTGATTGTATACCTCCTTTTGTAGGGTTGCCACACTGAATCAAAACGTAAAACATCTGGCAGCTCCTTTGCGGAGAAAGGAGATATTGTGCAGAGAAAAAATGAAAAGGAGGCGTGATGGAAACTACCTTATCAGCAGCAGCCGAAAAGGATATGAAGTGGAAAAAGCATCACACAACTTGACAGGGGAGTGTTAAAGTCGACTTATGACATACCTTAACTTTGAAAAATAAGGTTTTCGAAAATAAATATTAGAGTTACAATGTGTTTATAAGGTGGAATATCTTCCTAGCTATGTGTTAAAAGTTCCCTGTCCAAAACGATAACATCGTGAGAAAGTACGAAATGAAGGCACATAACTAATTTTAATATTTGGCTATTAGAGCTAAGTGTATTTAAAATATCTACAAATGTAACAGGTATATTCAGATTAACTTTATAACCTTGAATTTCGAAGAGGAGACTTTCAGTAATCAAAGTTCGATTGTAGGTCTATTTTGATTAAATCAATTAAAGCTTCTCTTAGACTACCTAAAACATTCGAATAAAGCGTTCTTCCTTAAAGCTAAAATTACCAAAGACATTTAATTTTTTAATTTAAAGAGAGCATTCTTTAGCCGATGTTGAACCCTTGGGTATTAAACACAGAGCGGAATAAAAAAATCAGCAAAAAAGTGAGCACGAAACCGGAAGGAAGGAAGACACACACACATACACACACACAAGGGGTCGGAGGGCGAGAAGGATACTCACTCACACAACGATAGACAGAGGGAGCAGAGTACACACACACACACACACGTAAACATACACACACACATATACATACATAACGACAGTAAAGTGCCAAGCGACTTTTACAAGGGTCGACAAATATGAGGCAGGCTCTCGTGGCAGCAAACGAACGAAGTCGCCGGGTGGCCAAAAAGGGAAGTGGGGCTGCGGCGGGGTGGTAACGAGAAAAGGCAACACATTGAGCACTTTAATATAACCTACCCACCACCCCACCCCACCCCTCCCCCTTCCTGTGGTACTCCCACGAATCCTCCCCCTGCCCCTGCCCCTGCCCATCGAGCGTCGCCCTTTAAGGCCGTCTGCCTGTCTGGCCTCGGGGGTCGCTGCGCACCCCTCTGGCCACCGCTGTGTTAACTTAAATATTTTATGGGGTGTCAGCATTGTCGATGTTGGCGCGATTGTCTCTGCCAACCCCCTCGGCCCTTCGTAATACCCCCGAAATCCACCTCATTCGTGTGAAACGTTCGTTCCTCTTCTTCTACCTTATCGGGTGCGTGGCTTGTCTTTTGTGTTCGGGGCTAAAGTAATTTCAAATTGATAAGCATCGCTACCGAGGTGGATGTTTGGGTGTTTTTTTTTTATTTGGTGTGTGGCTCTAGTTTCGGAGATGGCACGGGGTCGGGGGCATATTAAACTGATTTGTTCCGTGAAGAAATCGAAGCAGTCAACGTCGCACGCTTTTCAAAGTCAATTGAAATTAAGTAACAGATTTTCGCCGAGAGTGGGATACATTTGCGTTGAGGATAATAAGGAAAGGGAATCTGAAGCTGCGAGAGGTGAGGAATGTAATTCCATTCAACTTGAGTATCTCTGCTGCTGAAACTTTCGCCAGCCACTTGAGCGAAGGAGGAGCTGCAGCCCATCAGCAACAGAATGCAGAATTCAGAATGCACAAATTTGCATAAGTTTATTAAGAGTCCAGACCTGGGGCTAAGCCACTCGAGAGTGCAGCCAGCTGGCCAGGAACACAGAGGCAGACAAAGTCGTCTGACAGACGGACTTCAAGTAGCCAGAAATCGGCAAGACAAGAACTGCAGCAACAACAGATACACAGAGAAAAACTCATCGGGGGAAATTTATTATATTTTCATTTTCAACCTAGAAGTACAAGTAACACCACTATAGCCTTTAACATTTCAGCATAAGAAAATATTAAGGATCGTTATTCTATAGAGGTTCTCTCTTCCATTTTCCGTATAAATATACTTATATATTTTTTGTGTTATAAAAAAACTAGTTTCAATAAAATTTAATAACATTAAAATAAAGCGATTCAAAAGGATTGAAAGGATTATTTCGTTAAAGGTCATTTAGAAATAACTATCGGATTATGGCACTAAAGCTCTTTCATTCTTGATTTAATGAAATTATATTAAATGGCAGGCATTAATAAAAACAAAAAAGGACAGACAAGTTTTTATTGAAAAGAACTTAAAATTGCTGTAATGCTCCCTTAATTGTGGAAATCAGAATACATACATTATTTCAATATCATTATTTTATTATGATTTTTGGTTCTTAATGAAATTTTTAGAAATACGAATTAGATAAGGCACAATTAAACCTGAAGCCGTTCTACATATATGGAAGGTAAGATTCTATACCGCTATTTTTTGTATTTTCCTCCGTGTACAACCGCAATGAGGACAGCCACTCCGGCAGCTGTTTTTGGCTTGTTGAGCCTTCGTCAGCACCTTCAGCTGCAGCTGGTGGAGCGGCGAACGTTGCGTATGCGTATTATCAGGAGTCGACAATAAATTATGTGTCAATTACAAGAGTCAATTGCATTAATCATCGCAGCGACTTGGCTGCAAAGATAAAAAGGCGCCTGCCATCTGTTTTGCTTGTCAAGAACGAGGGCGTGGCCACTCGGACCGCAGCTGCAGCCCCTCCGCCCCCCTTTTATTCAACGTCCTATAGATTGAAGTGCAGAAATTAGAAGGAAACCCGTTTGCCAGCTACTTCTTTCCCCAGTTATATGCGTAGATTGTCATAAATTTAACGCAGTCGACATGGAGTTGCAAACTTTTTGGCAGCAGCCACTCCAAGAGCCCCTTGCCCCGCCAAGTGTCATGTAAATGTGCAACAGCCCGGAGACGTTTGCTGTCGACATTACGTTGGAATGGTTTCGGTGGAGAAAGGGGGAAAAGGGGGAAAAGGGTGAAAAGGGGGGAGAGAACCCAAAACACGACCGTGCTCGCAAAGCCGCCAACTGCTTTTAACTGTCATTAATTATGTCAAAATAAGATTTAAATGCTTTTTGTCTGTGCAAACAAACATTGAAGGAGGTTGCTGGGGACAACCCCTAGACAAAGGCTCCTTCCAAAAACAAAGTTCTTAGTCTAACTAAGCTGGCACAGCATAAATATCATTTGTTTAGTAAAACCCCAGGACCTTCTGCTTCTTAGAGGACTTTCGACATCACCGCCGAGGTGTGGTCTCAATTTGGTAGATTTTTTCTTGGGTTTGGGGGCCAAATCGGCCAGCTGTACAAACACAAACTTTCATTAATTATGCGCATTCGACGATGGACTGGTCTGGAATAATGAGCAGAAATCGGCTTAGGCGGCTGCCCTTTGTTGAACTTGGCTAATAGAATTTTGAATAAGTTATCAATTGGCAATAACAAAGGCATGCAATTGTTTCTGCAGCGTCAACAAATCACCGATTCATGTCTCACAAGAGAGAGCCGTATCCTGCCGCTGAACAATGTATTTGTCCTCACTGCAGCAGAAAGCACAATTCAATTGTGGCTGCCATTGTAATGTAAGCCACTTCTGCTGCTGTCAGTCAGAAGGAGTTCCCCCGATTCCCCCCATTTCCACTTCATTCGAGTCGAGGCACTTAATGCAACATGGCCAATTAATTACACAACAGCATGGCACACTGCAACCCACCACAACCGCCTCCACTTCCAGATATTCCCACCCACCGAAAGCCGACCACAGTGACCGCAGCATTCAAGTGCCTAACCCACACACCTGGCCAACGCGGCGTATACTCTATACTCCGGCTGAATTCGATTCTCGCCCTCCAAACGTCCGGTTTTCTTTCAGTGTCTCTTTTTTTTAATTTGCATAAATTACGGAGCAAGGCAGCCGTGCCATTGTGGACTGGAGGTATTTTCATTGAAAAGCGCGCTTCATTAAAATTAAATTTAAAAGCATACAAAAATTGCGATTCAATTGGTGGAAAGTCCCTCCTACTTTTTCCACGCTTTTGCATAGTTACAGTCTGGTCACCCCTCTCGTCGGAGGCCCTTGAAAAGCCCATCCACCGCTGAAGGTTGGAAAATTTCAATGATTTTGCCGCCCAGCGCGATTGCAGTTTGCATTTTAATTCTACCATCCGACCGTTCGACCGTCCGCCCGCCCGCCAACATTCAACATCCGGAGACCGGGCTAATCAGGGTCCGCCAATGCTTCCGGGCAGAGCACGATTGCACGATTTATGTCGTCATTATTGTGAAAGAGTCACCGGATCGGGTTAAAGCTGACTTTAAGCCGACAGAGTTCACAAACAGCTTGGGTTACTCACCCAAAGTCAAATCAAAAAGAAAAATATTTTATCATTCACTCCAATATAATTAAAATTTTAAGCAATTTAATTTGAAATTGCCATTTTCTCTTGTGCAAAATTTAATTTAAAACTAATTGTAAAGTGAAGAGTTTTCAATTAATATGTCCCAGTTTTCTTTTGACTATTTTGGGTAGCCTGGTAACTTTGAAGTGTTTTTAAAACGGTTGCTACAATCTTTGAGCAACTTTTACACTTTCTTGAAGATTCTTGTGAGGTTCCTTCTGGAGTCTCTTAATTTGGCATTGCACTTTTTCGCTTGGACGTAAGCCAACAACTTTGTCATCAGTCTTCCTTTGGCAGTGGACTTCTTAACTCGCCGACTCACTCCCTTTTCCCGTCTAATTGGCCGCTCTTTGGCTCATTTATCTTGCTCGAACTCGGACTCATTGACGTTCTTCGGCCCTCTGGCTTGTCCACTTTTAATTTGGGTGAAATTTTCCTTATTTATAAGGTTTTTCACTTCATTGCATTCGGTCGTCGCCCGGTTTTTCCGCCCGGCACTAGACGATTCCGAAGCTTTGTCCACTGGCTTCGACTGTGGTATCATGTCACTAAATCAGCACAAATTGCTCAACTGATTTATACATTTTTTGGCCATGTGCCAGCGATATAATCTCATTGCTTGTAGTTTTGGCCAACACGGACCCACCAACCCCACTCCCCCGCTGCCATTTACATCATCGCCGCCGTTGTTGCTTTGTCTGTTGCCATTCTGCCTTTATAAATGCTACCAAATATGTCAACGGGCTGCTCTGAAGAGTTTCTCTCTTTTTGTTTTCCCTGTGCTCTGTGTTCTGTGTGCTGTTTGGCTTCGGTTTTGAGGTCATCTGGCCAAAGCTGTAAATAGATTTTCCTGTCCGAATCTTAAGCCTTTCAGACTTGGCCCAGGAAGTTGGCTCGTTATGGGATCGATAAAAGTGGCCAACTTAGCACTCGTCACTGGCTGATTGCTTTTACACTTATTGTAGCTCGCCCTTTAATTCCCTTGCCAAGTTGTTATTAAAATGCATGACTAATCCCTTGTATCACCTCGACCAGAACCGCATTCTGCAACAATTATCTTTTGGCTTCAACTTTTAAATGTACTTTCCAAAAACTCATAGCGCGACCTTCAGCCAAAACCGGCAAACCAACCAACAATTCCAGCCAACTGGCCAAACAGCCAACAAACACCACGGAAAAATTGCATAGAAAAACCAAAAAGTATATGCATAGATATGGTATTTGTTATAGTGTTCACAAAATCAACTAAAAACGGCAGACAAAGTTAGAATTCAACGGCGAGGGATACTGTTAAATGCAGTCAATATGCTCGAATAATGCAGTTTGTGATTCGACTACAATATGCCTTAAACGTGGAATTATATTTATTTCATAGCATTTGATTACGATATAATGCTTAAATCGAACAAAATTTAAAGATCGCTTGGGATTTTTATTATTCATAACTTTAAGTAAAGTTTTGTTTTGGTTCATGAAAATGTTTACTTACACTTACATTTATTAGCTTGTATCTCCTCAAAAAGCTTTGTGAATTTAATTTGGGAGTACAATTCAGAAAGGTATTTAAAAGGGATTTTTATTAAATAAAGAAATGTACTAGAATTTAAAAATAAATTAATAAAAATTATTTATTTCTTACTTAAACCTATCATACCTTGTAAAAAGGGTACAAAAATATTCCCACAGCTATAATCCCCTTCGCATATCCGTTCTCCCCTTCGCTTCCGCTTTGCTGTGGGTACCAGTTGATAGTTTTGACCATTTTGTGCGTTGTTTTCAAATAAATTTCGTTGGCTAAAAACTTTTTAATTCGCATGCAGCAGCAGCAGCTGCACAAGCTTTGCATGTTTATGGTAATTGCATTTCCAAGTGGGCTGCGGGGCAACTTCGCTGCAAAGCTTCATATGGGAAGGGGTAAAGCGGCTTGGCTCAGAAATCCCACTCGAACCGCTTGTTTATTGCAAATGCATTGATGATAAGTGACTGCACACATTTAAATTGAGGTCCAAGTGCAGACATGCGGGCCAAGCTCATCATTTAATTGAACTGAAGCCCCAATTGAATAATAACCAGATCGCAAACATGAGTACAACACAGCTCGGGGCTGCAAACTAAAACAAATTGTTTCTCGAAATGGAAAAAAAACCACAGTCGAACTTCTTTAATTTAAAATTTCTCTGGCAGATTTTAAGAAATTGTATGCTAAGGAAGACGTAATATTAAGACAACTAATCGCATTTCTATCAAGGATGTCATCTAAGCAAACTTTCACCCTTTGAGCCTTAAACAACACTTAAAAATTATGAAACTCTTTTAGTTTATCGCAACATTACAAGCATTTTCTCTTTTTAACTAATTTCGTTTAAAAACTAGCTTAAATTAAAATTAAAATGTTATATTAGTATCACATAAAACGTTTAATTGTAAGTTTAGTCGTACATAATTAATAATTATCTGATTAAATTTCCAAGTCTAGTTAATTACTTGAATGTAATTTAAACTAATATTTGATTTATTTTTGTACATTTATTGAAATATTTATTGATGTCGATGACAAATCGATACATAGAATTGAACCCTATTTATTTATATTTTAGTTAAACAATCGTTTGAAATAGGCGTTTCGCTCAGTTGGCATGGGGTTCGCTTTTTGTCGACGTTCCACACAATTGACGGGGTTTGGGCTTGGGGTGCTCTAGGGCAAAGGACCCCCGGCTGGGTTTTTTTGGGCCCCGCATTTTTCTGCATGAGCGGCGACAGGAGCGCGCTACGTATTCAAAGGAGCGTGCGGCGTTTTCAGTCGCCTGTTGAGGTGCCCTTTGGGAAATGGGTGGGGGTTTTCCGAGAGAGTGTGGAAGGGGAGAGGAGGTGGTGGCGAGATGCCTGTCACCGGAAAGCAATCAGCAAAATAATCGAGTAAGCCCAAAGCCTGGTGCGAGTGTGTGTGTGTGTGTGTGTGAATGAAATTGGCCCTTGGGGTTCTGATTGTGACATGTGTGTGCAGGCACAGTGAGAGCTATAAGTCAGTCAACGGCTGGCGGACAACAGCAAACACTTGTCGCGAAATGTTCGATCTTTGAGCGGAATTTAAAATCAGCTTAATAGAAATACGTAGCAATAAGTGCCTGGGGAATTATTATTATTATTATTGGCTTTCATAGAAAGCTCATTCTAACTTAAGTTTGGATATAACCAATATGAAGTAACTTGTTATTAGGAATTATCTTGGAAAAAATGTCTGCATAGACTTTAAATGATTGACTTCTCTGCTGAGGTCTCAAAGACAATAACAATAACAATATTGTCTTCAGGGATTATTCAGATTTTAGGATTGTATAAAATACCAACATGGACTTTAAATGATTAGCTTTTCTGCTAAGGTCTTAAAGAATTTTCAAGATGATCTGTCTTATGTTCTTGGCAAACCAACTCTTCCCACCTATTTGCCGCACTTGCCGCTTATTAACTGCCACACGCTTAACCCCCACTTGCCCACTGGGGTCTGTGGGTACTTATTCGAAAATCGCTTCTTACACTTTAATTGCTAACAGTGCGGAAAATGTACTCCCCTTTTCGACGTTTTCTTTTTGTTTCTTTCTCTTTCGCTTGATGATCCCCTTGTGCGATTCTCGTTTCCATTTGTTCCATTTGCCAACTTGAAATGCAATACAATGGGCATTAAGTAATTGTTGCTGTCGTTGTTGTTCTTGTTGCTACTGCTACTGCAGCTTGTTGACAAATCCGCACATTTTTCATAAGCTCGGCCAAGTACTTGCACACAGCACTCACACAAACAAACCACCCGTACTTGTTCTTTGCATACCCTGTGGACCATGAGGGTTAAGGGTATATTAGGTCCTACTAAAACTGTCAATAAAAATAAAATAAATTCAATAAGAGAAGAAAATTAGCTATTTTTCTGTTGCGATCAAAATGTCTTAGACTCTTTATGAATTATTTCAGTTGAATGGTTATCGTAAATGACAACTTCTATAACTAACTCAAAAATAAATTAAAATTTTGGAAGGATTTTTAGGATGGAGAATTACCTTATCTTTATTTAGAAATGTTTATTTAAATCCTTAAGAAATGTTACTGCGAAACGAAAAAAAATACCTTTCTATGTGAAACATATATTTCATGAATAAAAATTTTATCAATTTCACCAGCCCAATTTCAAATTATTCTGAGTGAGCTTTGGAACATTTTTTTCTATTTATTTAAACCTATATTTGCCTACAAAACTCCAGGCTAAGCATTTTTTATTTCAATATATTTTCCATGGTATCCCAAAGCCTAACCTTCAAAGTTGTCGCATATGCTGGCAGGCGATTTTCATTTTCGTTTTGACTGTCGTGCAGTTTTTTGCGCCGATTATGACGCGGACGTGGTCGCGACGCTTCAATTGGAGTGGAGTGCCTCCCATTCTCGTACCCATTCCCGTTCCCAGTCCCATTCCCACTCCCATCCCCTTGCCTTTTTCAGACCCACTCCCATGGCCATTTATGAGGGCACATTATGCCATTTATCGCAGCTTAAATGCCGCTCATAAAGCCGATGCAGGCCTTCCTCGTCCTCGGATTATTGGCTTCTTGGAGGGCAGGGCATGGACAGAGCTCACGGAACAGACCCTACCCTCATGTGGCACCCGGCGGAGGTTGCAGAGTCTTAAACTTGGGTTGAACCGCCGAGCTGGCCCTGCTGGGGGTCCACTGCTAAAAATAGTGCTCGGTTTATCATTGCAATCAATTAATTGAAATTATTATTTTGCCAGGCATTCGGATTTCGGTTGCCATTAATAATTTTGCTTAGAATTTTTCATTTATTATGATTGCCAATTGTTGCTGGCTTTAAATGCGACTCGTAATTGCTTCCTTGGTTTTGAGCAAAATAAAGAATGAATAATTGTGCAGTCACCTTGTCTTTTGCATCTGAGCATACTTAATAATTAGATAATGACGGCATGAACAGCAACGGCCACAATGGAACCATTAACAATGAAATTGCAGCGCGGCAAGCCACAAAAATATAAATGTTTTCAACCTTTTGCATTTGTTTTTTGCTCGTTTCTATTTTTTTTTTTTTTGCAAAACTAATTCGCAGAAAAGCGAAAAAAAATTAACTTGGCAAAAAGCATACAAAATGATGTGGATAACCTTGAGTTTTTCTTTTTTATTTTGCTATCCAAATGCAACAAACGAACAAAAATCCGAAAAGCGCCTTAAAGTCTACGGGGGATGGAGTTGAAGCCACATTATCTATGGCTTTTAGAATCGGGGTGTGTAGAGTCAACAATGATCGGATCTTGATTTCGCATGGTGATTTAAGTTCAGCGCAAGGCTCCAATTTTGTGAAGGGGTTACTCTAATGCAAATAGTTTATGTCTTTATTATTTAATTCCTAAGGCGATATAAAACATATAACACAATGTAACCCAAAGTACAATTTATTCACTAGCAGTTTTTTATTGAATATGCCACTCGTGCATCTTTAGGATTTGCTACATGACCGAAACAGTAAAATAAATACTATGCCATATATACCTTTAACTTTTAGTGTCAGTTATTACAAGTAGTTCAGCAGTAATGTTAAATATAAAAAAAATATGTATAAGTCATTTATTTAAAACAAAAAATCCGATGTAGTAAGTAAATTATATGTATTTTATTTAGACAGAAACGATGGTGCTACAGAAATCTCTCCCAAACTAATTTCAACCGAATTTGGATGGAGTTTCGTTTGAAATATAGTTATAAGAGATTTAATTAGGACCCCCGGCTAAATCAAGCTTTCAAAGTTATTTAATTATAGGGTTTAATTTCTTCAAGCAATCTACCTTTTAAAGTTTATTCGTCTGGCTGCATTTTTGGATATCTAGGTAAATATTTTTAAGACAAACTAATTTTGCTTTCATTAGAGATGGATGTGCCTTTGTGACTTTGACGATTTGTGGGAACGGCAGGGGCATACCCAACATTTGAAACGAATATTTCTTGAGTGGGCGTGCATCTAATCTAAAATTCATGATAATTCCAATCAAGATACTCCTAATTGTTAATGAGCATCTGATAAAATTCCACACAGGTATTCAGATCTGGTGTCAGACCCCAATCAGTTTTTATTCAGCATCATAGAAATTTTTAGCGCCTGATTTTACGACAGACTCGCAGAAAAGAATATTGAGGATATGTGTCTAATAAAATTATACTTCTTTTTAATTACACGCACAAATTGGGTAAATGAAATGAATTCAAATGAGTTTCATTTGCATTATTTCTCGCCCCTCACACACAATAGAGTCCTAAAATTGTCATAAAAGCGTTAGAAAAGAACCGAAAAAAAACATAAAAACTGTTTGGCTTTGGTCAACACGGAGTCGTTAAAGTTATGAAGTTATGGGACCCTCGTCTCTGAGCTAGAAAATTAAGTTTAATGAACATTTTATGCGTCACAGCAGGGGACACTTCGAACATGGAGTATTTATAGATTGATTTATTTTATTTCCTAGCAGCGAAACATAAAATTAGAGATGGTCCAAGTAGGAGGAGAAAAGAAACTGATTGACGGAAGTCTGTGACTCACGATCGCCTCCAGATGCAGTGTTGTTCGAGAGATACAAGTTTGCGTTTACGTAATTGCAATGCCACAGTGTTGCATGCAACGCAATATGTTGTTGCCAAAAAAACATTGGTGGGGGCAAGCGAGTGGCAACATATGCAAAATTATGAAACTTTTTGGCTGCTGCACCGCCGCCAAGCTGCCAATATGTTGCAACATCAGTCGATGATTATTATTTATATGCGACTTTGGCCAGAAGTTCTGTTTGCCATACCCTCGATGTATATGTTTGGCTGGCTGGCAAACTGTGCCAAACTTGAAATTTATTGCTGCCGCAAAAGTTTCATTGCCAATTTGCAGGGGATAGAGCTGGAGTAAGGGGGGGGGGGCAGCCCCCCTCCCCCGGCCGAAGCTATCAAAAGTGCTTAGGAACTTTGCGAAGATTGCAATATCGATGCAGGGCAAAGCCAGGATAAATAAACACGACGACAGAAAGAGTTTCTCAGATGCCTTGATTGGGGTTTAGTCAAAACGGGATTGGATTGGGTGAAAACTAATAAAATGAAAGATACTCGGAGGCACAAGTAGAGCCGATACAATTGGGATTATGTTTGCCTGCTAACTTTCAACCTTTTTCCAGATCTCTGAGTTCTCAGCACCAGGGGCTTAGTCAACTGCCCTCCGGGAATTCTGGTTGTGGCCACGAAGCTCTTAATCACATTGATGTCCAGCACTGAAGGTCTGGCTGGCTGACCGATTTTAACTCCGTCCCCGATCTGAATCGCGTTTCCAATTCCAATCTGAAGAACGCCCACAGACAAATGCCGGCAATCAACGCCATCTAGATAAAAACAAATATAAACAAATAGCGGGCAGCGTTTCTGTTCATTTTCAACATTTTTACATAAAATTCCAAGCAAATGCAAATGCAAAAGCAAAAGCAAAACCGAACCGAGGGCGAGGGCGAGGGCGAGGAAAGGGAAAGGGAAGTGGCCATTTTATTTATTGTTATTTCATTTCGACCGCAAATTAAAAGCTATGAATAAAAGCGCCAAGTGGAGCACGAAAAAGGGAAGAGCAAACAGCGGAGGAGCGCAACAAGGTGCAGCGGGTGGGGGAGGAGCTGCGGAGAGGGGTTGGGGGGAACGCGGCATAAAAAGCACCCAGTGAAACATGCTGAAAAACGGAAATAAAAGCTTATTAAAGCCAACACAAAATGGATATGAAAAGCGGCCAAGGAATGATGACTTAACGGGGGGCGGTGGGGTGTGAAAGACAGAGACAGGATGAACGAAACGGAAGCGCAGAGCTAAAAAACAAACACTAAATCAAACATTACACCCGACGAAAGTGGGAAGAGCAAGAGCAAAGCCAGCAAATATATAAAAACGTACAAAGGAAAAACGTGCAGAAGGAAAAGATGAAAAATCTCGGGAAAATAGCAGAAGGAAAGCTGCCCCGGGGAGAAAGGCGCCACGCTTTTTATGCTCGCCATCGCGATACGCAGGCAGTGAAAACTCTTTTTTCGAACAGATGGAACGACCGAATGTCATCTTAAAATATATATAGATTATTTCGGATTTGTAAAAGTAACATGATGATCGGTAGATCTATTTAAAATTTTAAGATTACTATTAATATATTTTAATATTTAGTTGTAGTGTTTTTAATTTTAACCTAAGTAAAACATAAATATGTACACCATTTATAAAGTGATCGGTTAGTTTGATTTTTGTAACTATCAGCAAGCTTCAAATATTTAGAAATTAACAAACTTTTAGGAGGTTTTCCAAAACAAGAATCTGAAATGCCTAAGAATAAATACAAATTAGACTTTTGGGAATACCTTTACTTACTTATTAAACCCACAAATACTTTCACTACTTACTAATTCACTAAAATTAGTACATATTAAAATTAGAACATTTTATCGGGTGGACAATTTTTATTCTGGTAGAACTATAAACTCGAAGTATTTAGTGTAAAAACTGAGTAATACAATACAAATTAGACTTTTAGGAATACCTTTACTTACTTAACCCACAAATACTTTCACTACTTACTAATTTACCTTTATTAGTACATATTACGATTAGTACATTTTATCAACTAGGCAAATTTTACTGAGGAAAAAAGGAGGAGTATTTAAATTAAAAAGTAGTGAGTAGTAGGTATTTAAAGGTCGTGACACTTTCTCTCTCAGCAGTTTTGTTATATTCATTTTAAAGCGCATAGAGCAAATGCAAGGACTTGAGTAAACATCAGGCCAAAGGAAAGTGGGAGCAAGACAAATGTGGGCGCCACCGCGACGTCGACCCCCCTCCCCCATACACACACACACACCCCCGGAACCCCATCGAATGAACCCCTCTAAGCCAGTTCGGCATCCTTTTTGCAATATTAAACGCGGCAATGACACCCATGGGGTGCAGGGCCGCCTGCGGGTTAAACACTGCCTCGGTGTGGGTGAGGATTTCTAGACAACTGAATATATACACCTAGTTATTTGTTGGCATTTGCCTGCTTTTTGCGGCTTTTGTTGACACGACAGGTGGAGGGAGGGGGGAAGGGGAGCACAGGACGACGGCGGCAAACAAAGTGAAATATCAAGGGAATTAAAGACATGGCTCGGATTAGCGATGAATGCCCGGCAGAACATGAATGGAACACTACCCAGGAAAGAAATAGAGTTATACTTTATAGACTGTATAGCTTTAAATTTCACCTAGTACAGAGATCCCATCATTAGATCAACTTTCGCTAGGAACTTAACTTGTTCCATTTCTTAATCCACTAACCCTTTCTTTTTATTCACACACCGCTGGCAAAAAACCTAATCCCATGCAAAGTGCTTTAGTTTTGTGTAATATGAGAGAGAGAAATGTATAGCCCAAAGGAGAAGGCACGCTTTTAGCTGGATAAGCCAGAAGGATAACGATATGTGTGAGCCCCACCCCCTTTCCATTTTCGTTCACCGCCGAGCCCCCTTTTCCGTTTTCCTTGCAACAATGCCAGCAGAGAGCTTTTTGTCATAGCATTCCGCAGAAGAAAAGAAAGCGGGGTAGGAATTAGACTACAAAAAGCAAAGGCAACATGAAAAGTTTAGTCTAGCCCGAGCTCAAGCACCAGCTCAAACGTCGAGCCAAGTTTTCCGCCCGCTTTTCCAGCCCACCACCTCCGCTTCCCCCGCCCTCGAAGTCATTTGAATGGTGCCAAGCGGCCACCGCTCGAAGGCATTTCCATGATTACAAGCAAAGGACATGAGCCCCAGAACAGCAAAGCAGCACTTTGAAATTGAAGCTGCTAAAAAAAAAAAGGGATAAGCGTATGTATGAGATGGCAGGCACCCGATTCTGAAGTACTCTCAAGCCAAATTAAAGTCTCGGCACCCCCAACGTCAGAACCCTCTTCAAAGTGGTCCGAAAAGATCTTGGCCCACTGCCAAGCATCAGGAGCTATCAAGCCTAATAACCATAAGTGAAATGGATCAACTACAAGCCCTTGGATCCCGCTTAATTTACTAGAAGTGCAAGGCAATTGAGTGACACGAAACAGGGGTATATGGAAATGTAACCTGTAAGTCATAAAAATATCACACATAACTATAAGGAGGACTTTGCTTTAAACCAAGGTAAATTAAATACATTATTGATTTTATTTTTGTTTTGTCTTTCAATACAGATTTTAACACAAAGCGTTTGTGAGGAATACATATTAATCTGCAATTGGATTTACTTAAATTGAACTGATTGCCCGTGTTTTTAGGTCTTCTTCAACACAAACCTGTCTATCAATCTGAGCATTTCCCGGTAATAGAAAAAGGAATAGATACTAAGAGACGGGTGGGTAATTGGAAACTGGTAAATGGCAATGGGAAGGAGGGCTATCTGGTGGCATGGCACCTCCAGGAAATGTCTCATGCGGTTATCAGGGCCGGTAATCTTATCAGTGACCGCAGGCACTCGAAGCTGACAAATGTTAGACGTAGAAGTGCATTTCTGGCCCGATAGTGTTTGTGGGGGAAACAAAGAGGACATTGACTGCAACTTTTGAGGCAAACAAGAAGGGCTAGTTGCTCTGTGGCGGGAAGGGGGGGAGGGGAAGGGGGAGGGTGTGGAGCCCAGCAGAGGTACCATGTGGCGGAGTCAATAAAACAAATATGACAGGCCAGCGGATGTCGGCAAACGACGTAAGTGTAATGATAATAAAAGTTTATGACAGCAGCTCATGAGCTTGTAAGGCTAATGTCAACGTGCCATTTACGGAGGGGGGGCTTGAGGGGGTGAAGCTCTTTGCAAGTGCAAGTGTGAAAGCGCTTTCGCGCTCCACTGAGCTTTTGGCAGCGCAATGAAGCAAGATTTCACACTAGCTCGACTCCAAGGAGGGACGTTGATAAAGGCGTTGCCGACAAAAGAAAGTCTTGTGGCACCTTTTTGAAAAGACCATCTGGAATGGGCCTTAAAGCCTTCGCTCGGTCATCAAAGAGCGCTGAACCCTGGCCCTAATCACCGATGAAAATCCCTTTACTAAGCCCTTAGATATTAAAGGAAAACATGGTTTATCGGCTGGTTTCTATGATAAAACACATTTTTTCTTTACTCCACAATATGATTACTTATTACCAAATCTACAGTTGCCTAGAATGTTTCTGACCTTGCGATAGATACTTTTCAATTACAAAAATAAATTCGAATTTTGGTATATTAATCAGGAGACTACCGAAAAATCCGACCTCTAGAACCACTTGAAAATATACCGAAAAAGAAATTTAACACATTCCCAAAAATATCCAAATGCAAAACTCAGCTTTAGTGAGAAAGAGTCATAAGTGAGAAAACATTTCGTTTCATCTTCCAAGAAAACAAATGTTTTTTTTAGATGTAATGAATAATAAATCCCTTCCTTCAATTTGATTAACTGTTACAAGTACTTCGATTGAAGCAGTTCCAATTAGCTCCGATAATTGGTTTCACTTGCCGCAAAGCTGCTAACGCAACCGATCGACTTAATAAATGCAAATCAAATATTTAATGGTCACTGCAATAATAACCCGTTCGCTGCAGACCTCTGTGGCAAGTGTATAATTAAAGGCACAAACACACACACACACACTCACACATGCATATGGAGGCAATGGCCAAGTGCCGGGCAGAATTTGTAATGGCCCGAAGAGAAACAATAAAGAGAAACACGCACAAACAGTGGGCCTGGAAAAGGGGGAGCAGGCCAAGAACTGGTTGCTGAATAATTCACACTCGTGCACTGGGAGTCAACAAAATAACGGTTCATTGCACAAACTAATAATTACATAATGAAGCAAAACACAAGTTAAACTTTGACCCTGCTGAAGAGAGGAGCCGGAAGTTCCAGCCAACTTTTGTCTTGTGTTTGTGTGTTTGTTTGGAGAAGGAAAATATTAGGGGTTCGTAGGGTAAGCCATTAGCTTGAATCTATGTAAATAGCTTTTAACAATATGCAACAATTGCTTGATAACATAATGAGAGATTCAGAATAATTTGCTAATGCAATGCAATTAAAAGTTGGACAAGTTAAGGTAATCTTATGCTTAGTACTCTCTGTTTTCACAATACGGTTTCAATTACTGCTACAACGATACCCATTGACCTAGAAAGAAAGTTTCCATATTTTCCAACTCCCAACGCCTTCCCTATTCACAGAACACAAAGAGTGTCATGAACTCCGGAAGGGATAAGCCGACTTTGGCCATATGTTGTGACTTAGCCAAGTCCTAAGCAGCTTGCACTTGCCTTTAAAACTGCACCAGCACGCATTATATACACTCTATCCTTGGGGTATTGGCCTGCACACTTTTGTGGTCAGCAAACATAAGCCAACTTCAATAGGCATTCTCCAAAACATTGTCTTTGCTATTTCCCTTTACCAAAGACTAGAGGCGGGAGTCGCGAAGGGGAAGCAGACACGAGAGTTGCAGTTACAATTGGCCATGTGTGCGGAGGTCAATGACAATGAGCCGAGGCCTCGGAGCTCCAAGTCCAGGCCCAAGTCCAAGCCCAACTCCGGTCTAAACCCAGACCCAAGCCCAAGACGCAGGCCAACGAAGCATGCATACTAAGCACTAGCAGCAGGGTCTGCCGGGAATCGGGATCGGAGGGGTTTGGCGGCAGGGGACCAGCTATGTGTGACCATTGGCCAGGTCCCAAACCCTGTCCCAGAGCTACACTGGAAAAAATTTCAAGCTGAATCCGAAAGAAAGATTAAAAAACTGCAGCTACTTAGTTTTTCTTATGCAGTTTTACAGCAAAACGATTAACACAAAAGTAATATGAATAAAATATTTCTTAAACCAAGAGATAACCGTATATTCTTTACAATTGTTAAAAGACTTATATGTTATAATTAAAACCTTATATTAAGTATCGTTTTCTATTAAAGAATATTATTTCGGAATATTAAAACCATTTAGATATGTAGTTTAGTTATTGCTCTCAGCTTTATGCGAAATACTGCTAAGTGTTAATAGAAAATCCAACTGATTAACTGTCTAAAACCAGCTTATAAACAGCCGTGATTAAAGTGGGCTAATGGAAAGGCAAGTATCAATAAAACTGAGGTAAAGCACGTGTCCTTAAGTGTTGCTTTCTCGCTCCTCACTTTTTAAAGCAAAAACACAAAAACTTTTGAACGGTTTTAGCAAGAGAGCAATTAAACTTTAAAGAATGATACTTATTTTTACGATGACTAATTTGGAAGATCAATAAAATCATTTATAACAAAGAAACCTTTGTCTCGAAATTAAATTCTTCTAATTTAATGGTAATTATTTCTCAGTGGAGTTCCAGTCGCATACACAAGCCAAATGCATTCGTGCGTACGCCAATGACGATGACGACGCTGCCAGTTAACAACACGATTTGTTATTGTTGCAGCTTCCCCCCAGAGCCCCCCTACGGCCCCTCAGCCCCACTTAGCCCCCTTCCTCCGTCTAAAACCTTTGGCAGGCAGAACCTTAAGCCTAGCAACCTGCTGGCTTTGCTGAATTTATTAGCAGGCCGTCCGCAGTCCGGAGTTGGCAGTCGTCAGTCGGCAGTCCATAGTCCACTGGCCGCAGCCAGTGCAGCAGCTCCAAGTCAGACGGATAATGGGGGGGGGGTGTGTGATACCAAAGAGGGGCGGGGGAGCCAGAAATACAGACCACGGGGTTATGTAGAGGAGGACAGAGGAGTTATTCTCGCCAGAAACACCGCATGATGCACCGCATTCCACGGCAATCGATGAGTAAATAATGGCCAACGCAACGCAGCCAAAATAGGGCGAACAGGAGGGGGCGTGGCAGAGGAGTCGATGAGAGGGGGGGTCGAGAGGGACGTCTGCTTTGTGGGTAGCCCCCATCGGTGCTTGTGTTGTTGTTGTTGTAATCACACTCAGCATGCATTTCAACATGCCACTGCCCCCTTCCCTCCCCACACGCCCCTTTAAATCCACAGAAATCCATTCAATTCCCCCGCTTAGCATATCTTGTGGTTTCTTATCGAGGTTCTGGAGGGAGCACCAGAAAGCATGGCAATGATTCAGAGGAGCGTATAATACGTATCAGTAAAGCTTAATTAATAGTTGAAATTTGGTAATTTCCTAGAATTCTTAAAAAATAATTCAAAATTTCACTTTCGAAAATTTTATAAAATTCCAATACATTTTTAATAACATAAAAAATCCCTGTTGATTATATTGTATTATCTGCAAAATAATTAGTTAAACATTTTCTTAAGAAACTCAAATGATAACTTATAAATTTAAGAAAATCTAACTGTTTTAACCCGTTGTTCAGACTATTTCGTTCCATAAAGTATATTTATTCTAGATTAGGATCAAGACTTTCTGTCGTATGCGCAATATACAATTTTTTTATAAGGTGTAATATTATTCGATTTAGAAGTTTAGAAATTAAACGATTATATCGGAACTTATTAAGAAAATAGGTTTAACGTCGTCAATGTAAGCAAAGAAATACACCTTTCTTATGGTTTTAAATAATTTTACAAATGTTTATTCATCTAATCGGAGTTTTACTGTAATTATTACCCCTTCTGCCTTATTAAGCCTCGGATTTGTACGATTTTATGTTCCTTTCGAGTTCTCAATAACGTTTCACTGCATTTGTTGTCAGGCACTTGCATTTACGCCTATTGTTATGAAACAGGAGAAAGGAGTGAGTTGGAGATAGCGTACACTGCGTCCAGCCTAGTCGCCCCATTATAATTAGAGTTAATTACGTATTTTAGCTATATAAATATTTCATTTATCATGCATGCATGCAGTTAGCCGTTCCCTGCACTCGACTCCATTCATGGGCCTCGTGGAGCGGTGTCCAAAGAAAGGGGAGTACAACAATAACAGTGGTTCGCCACCGCAGAGTAAACAAATTTTTGGCTTGCGCTGCACACGACCTTTGAACCCACCCCCCACACACGCCCCCTTTGGCAGCACGCGTAATTGAATATGAATTTATTATGTGCCAGGGAGATGCATGGTTGCTGTGCTAGTTTACGAGCGGAGGAAGGCTCAAATAGGGCGAATGGGGTAACTAGGTTGGCAAATAGAATTATAAACAGGATGCACGCCCACTGCCATATCCCAAAAGCAATCTTCGGGAGCGAAAGGCCCCAAGGGTGTGGTCCATATGAGAGAAGGAGCAAGTCAACAATAAACAAGGATCCGGCTTCATTTGATTGGCATTAAGCCCTGGCCAATCGCCTCAGATAAATGAAGCGAAATATTTTTAATGGATTCTCCAATGATGGGCGAGGATGGGTTGGGTGGTACATTTTGAATGAGCTGTTGAAATCAATGGGCAGGAAATTCAATTCAGAAAGACAAATTATTAGAGTAAAATGGAAGGGAGGAATATCGAATTTCCTACTGATAAACTAAATCACAAGAGAATACAGTATTATTTGTTGTAAACTTTGTTAAAATGTATTTCCCTAAAGTGAAAGTTCTGATTTTAAAAGAGATATCAAACAAGCAGTTTGTTTCGCACCTCAATTAGACTCCCAAAGCGAAAATCGTCGGGCTAATTGCATAAATCTGTCATTCGGCATCCTGGACCATATACCCTCATTAGGGAAGTGCAACTGGCCACAAGGAAAGGAGTGGCTCTCCCCCTTTCCGAAGTTCCTACTTCGGGAGACAACTTAATTAACAATTTGCCCCTGGCCTTTGCCATCGCCATTTCCCTGAAAACACCCCTTTGCCGGGGCTTGTATTACGTGGCCAGCAACAAATTGCTCCGCCAAAGAACAGGGAGCGAGGAGACCGAAAACAGAAACTGAAACAGAAATTTTCACACGCTCCCAGGGCGCAAATTCTGACCAACTCCGACCGATGGCCATTAGCACTCCAGGGCGAGGAAGTTGGGTTTGGGCCCGGGGAACCTTTGGCATCCGAGGTGCAACTGCCTGGTGCAGCAATTGCCACTGCCACAACAGCTGCAGCAGCAATAATAATAATGGGAAATGCAAATACTACAGTGGTTTTTCGTGGCGTTACCTGTTGCTATTGACAATGGCCAAGTCCAGCTGGCCATTAAACAGTAGCCGTAGCCCAGTCAAGATACAGGGACAGTCGCTCGGCATGCCTTGCAAATTAGACCAAATTAACGCTGCCAGGCAGAAATATGTATTTACCTGCAACGAGAGAGGAGAAAGAGACATGAGAATGCAGTGCGGATTAGTTGGATGAAGCTGGTATATTTGCCCAAGAAATTGGCCTGGACAAGGCAAGTCTCCGAGTGGTGACTAATTGGAGACGCGCCGGAAAGGCAAACTTTGCTGGGCGCGCTTCCCCGACGTCGGGTTCAATGAACTGACCAGGCTCTACAGCCTGCACATTGAGATAAACTTTTTAGCACCAACTCCTGGCTACAAAATACTACTTTAAATGTATTTACTGTATTTAGAAAATAAAAAAATGTACCTAATATTTAAAAAAAAAATGTATAAGTAATGCTATTTTGCTTGAAGTTATGACTATAAAACAGATTTATAAGTAAAGATTGAATTATGGTTGACCAAAATTTGGCCGTAATTTTGTAATACAGTTTAGCCAATAATTTAATATCTAGTTATAGACATAAGACAATACAATAAAAAATTTTAAGAACCTGTTTATTTGTGGCTAAAATTTAAAAAATAGTTTCTTTAACATTCTCTTAAAATAGCTTTCCATTAAATTGGTTGATTCAAAACAGTCTGAAACAATCTAAAATATAATAATATATTGACAAGAACACCATTAGTATTATTCGTTTTTTTTTAGTTCAGAAGTTTCACTAATCGTTTTGATCTGAATTCGTGCCAAACTCCAGACCTCAAAACCAAATTATCCCCTTAAATATCCCATTATGGTCCTTATCAGTAAAGGCTTTTCCAACCCCAATAGCAAAAAAAAAGAAAACAGGCGACAATGAACTGTGAAAAGGAAATTAAAAACCATTCCTGTAAGGGCAACATCTTGCCGCCTGAACGAGGTCTGATAAAGTGGAAAAAGCCAAAGAAATAGAAATCCGTGTGCAGCGTAAATGGCGACCACAAATCTAAATTACTTCGACCGTGCACTAAATCAAATGCCTTGGAACCCGGGACTTGGACAGCCCGAAAGGGAAACCCAAGAGCCACCGCAACGGCAACAATAGTGGGCAAAGGTATACATTAAACAAGCGGCGAGCGGCATGCGGCATGTGGCATGTGGCATGCGGCAAAGCCGAATGGAAATTCAACTAGTTACGCTAGAAGTGTGGCCCCACAACGGCGAAGGAGACCGCATTTTGGCGCCCTGGGGGGATGATTGCCATGGTCGATGGCGATGTGCTTGGCTGGCTCTTCGGTCCTAGCCCCTTGGCCCTCTGATTTTTTGTTGTCTTGGCTCCAGTCCACCACTGCCCAAACCCCTTCGACTGAGCTTGTAATTAGCCATAATTCACTTGCCTAGACCGAAGACAGAATGAAGCATAAAATATTTACGCACTGGCCAGCCAGGCACCGGAAATATGCAATTTGACGCAATTTGCATGCAAACCCCGCCAGACAGCGACTTCTTGCCACTTCCACTTGCCACTTGCAACTTGCAACTTGCAACTTGCAGCTCGCAAACGCAGTCTGCAGTGAGTGGCACGTGGTTGTGTTAGGTGATGCAATCATTTCCGCTCTGGCCTATTGATGCAGATTGCCAATGTTCTGGCAGAAATCAATTTCCGTTTCGTAGTCGACTGGTAAGCCCTTCAGTGCGTTCTAAATGTGATCACTTAAGGACGATAATCGCCGAAGTTCTGATGATTCAAAGTGAATTGCTTTTTAGGACCATTTCTTAATCTAAAGTACTTAATAGGTATAGATCATAAATAATTATATATGTGTTTCAAATAAATTAACAAAATTAGAAAGTCTGTCCTTTTGTATTTTAAAATCAAAATTTGGTTATGCCATTATAAGATAGTCCTTAAATATTTTATACATTTTTTTCACCCGATAACTGGTTATGAAAAAATTTTGAATTATACACTTTATTTTGCCTTACGGGGAAAAAGAAAAAAATCAAAGCTTCGTTGTTTCTTAACATATATAAATTTATATCGCAACATATTATTATTTAGTAGTTTAAGAAATATGTTCTTACTTTTAGCTTTGCCAAATATAGGAACAATAAAAACTTTTAGCAGAATATTTAATTTTTGTAAGAGCTGTAAGGGTATATAAACATCAGTTTGCCGAAGATGTCTTTCATTGTTGCTAAAATCTTAATAAATCTTAAAAACAAGATTCAATTAAAGTCACTTCACAAAATTCATTGATAAAGTAAAAATCAGAACAGACCCGTATTTTTATCTTATCTCCACCTATAAATAATCATAATGACTCAAATAACTGATTCATAAATTCCAAGAACCGGACTTTGCTACATCCATTAGTTTATGGCTCAGATTAATAGAGTAGAACTGATTTCAGAACGCATGCTATAAAAAAAAAAAACTTTGATATCATATCAGCTGCTCATTAGCTGGTAATCAGATCGCATTCACCGTAAACCGGAATTCTCATGTGTATGTAATATCAGCTTAACGTATTTAAAGTTTAATCTGTGTTCCTTTTTTTTTTTTGATCGGCTGTGTAAACGAAACCTGCTTTGCCAGGCAATGTTGTAAAAATCAAATGCTCTCCACACGGGCATGTTACGTATATCTGTGGACTTTCCTCCCAGTCTCCGAAAATCCCCTCTGGCCAACTATGTTGCACTTCTGGTGGTGCAAACATTTTCTTTTCATTAATTCATAAAGCATATTTTTATTGAGTGGCAACACATGAGTCAAGCGGGGCACGGGGAAAAGGGAGGAGGCAGGAGGGCATGGCCTGTAGTCATCATGGGGCATTAAAAAGTTGCAGTAATGGAAATTGTTTTGTGAAAACTGCAAACTGCCAGTTAGCTTGTTGCCATCGAGTGGTGAAAAGTGGGGGAAAATGGGAAAAGCGGGTCTTTGTGGGGACTTGGGGAATGTGCTTGGAAGTTGTTTTGGGCACGCTTCGTTTGCCACGGAAACTTCAAATAGAATACAAGTTGACTTGATGCTGCTGATAATTTCCTCTCATTTCAGTAAGTTTATTTCCCAGCTTTCTCAAATTGTTGCGGCTGATGAGATAACGGCGGAATGTATTAAAGAGGGTTCACTTTAATTCTTTGCTTTCAAAATGGGTTTAGAATACAGTGAATAACCTTTAGCTTTAAATGTAAGATACATTTAATCTGTTTTTACAAT
This sequence comes from Drosophila fuyamai, assembly GCA_018153365.1. Classification (NCBI taxonomy): domain Eukaryota; kingdom Metazoa; phylum Arthropoda; class Insecta; order Diptera; family Drosophilidae; genus Drosophila; species Drosophila fuyamai. Next base: position 1,993,616 of record JAECXW010000889.1, read on the forward strand.
CTTTAGATGTTTATTTTATTGATTATAACGATAGATATGTCGAAATCTATATTTTATTAAAGTGCTTACACCACATTCCTTATTAAGGCAATTACTATACTATCTATTGTCAACTTTCCAAGTTTTCACATATTTGAACCACTTCTTCAGTACATATTCCTACGGCAAATATATTCCTTCTTTAAGTGTTTACACTCTTTGCTAACTGACTGCTCTCCTTTGACGCCCCAGTGCACTCAGCTCATCTTTGGCGACTTTTCGTTCAAATTAGTTGTATCTTCGCCTCCAGGCGGCTTTTTATTCCACTCCGGGGCATTTCAGCTCTCCCGAGGCAATTCGAGTTCCGAAAAAAAAGGAAAGAAAACTCCCTCAATTGTTTATCTAACAAACACACCAATTCGGGAAACAACATTTTGTGTACAGAGGGATAGAATGTTTATTTTGATTTGTTCCCACTCCCCACGAGCTATTTGTTCTATCCGCAGCACTGCCCCGCGGCCCTTATCCAAACCTCCATACGTTACACTTATCTAAGTTTCCGAGGGAAAGGGAATATGGGTATGGGTACATGGGATCTTCAGGCCACATACGGCTTGGTCCATAATTTTGTTTATTTAATTTTTATGTCATGAACCGTTCGGACGCTTGTCGCTTGTCGGCTGTCGTTGTTGGCTCTTTCGTCAAATAAGCCGCCGGAGATTGGTAGACTAGAGACTGGGAGGCGGAGGGGAAGGCGGGGGAAGAACTAGACGGACGAGGAGTGGCTAGGATTGAAGCGTGCTCTAGCCACCCCCGTCCCAAGATGCATTATCATCATCATCGTCATCATAGCCATCATTGGCAGCAACTTCTATGGCCTGCTCCTGGCATAAAGTTGTCATGCCTCAGTTGTTTGATTGCCTCTGCTCGCTTGCAGTGCGGCCCCCAAGGCGGTGGATGGTTGGATAGATATAGATCCCCTAGCCCACCGCTCACCACCCAGGTACAGTTGTTTGCAAGCAAATAGTATCGGTATTCATACAAATTAATAAATAGATACTAATATAGATTGGTTTTTGCTTACTAGAATTGATCTTTTTTGAAAACTTTTGAAATTTGTTATATAGAAACAAATATAGATTGGGTTTTGCACCTTTTCAAACCACAATTTTTCAAGTTGGTTTAACAGAATGTAAGTGTTTTTAAATACTTTTAAATTCGCGAACTGAAATGGTCATATATTTTATTTTGTATTTTAGTTTATTTATAATAGTGAGGTCTATGTTTGGTCTAATATTTTAAGTGATACCAATGTTAGTTTTAAATGATTAGTTGGTTACACGTGGTCATACGAATTTTCTATTATATCAGAAAAATCAAAGAAATAGTGAGTTATTGCTTACTTGAACAAGTCTCTAATATGCATGATAAAGAATACATATACCTAATACGGTCGAATATCACAATACATAAAGGTTCTTACAAAAAAAAGTAATGATTTTTTTATAACTCCCTATTTCGCTTTCCTTGACCGTATTTCGGAGTATTCCCCAGCTGAACGTTCCTTGTATTTCCCACACACACCCAGGGAGTCGAGTCGCCTGCTCTTGGCTCGTAGGAAGGTACTCGCAGACAATTTTATTTTCATTTTCCATTTGGAATTCTTCGGCTTCGTTTCGTTTCGTTTTCTTTGCCGCTTCTTTTTTTTTTTATTTCGGTGTATCTATTTCTCTCGTTTCTAATTTTAAATCTTGGTTGGTTGATGGCCCGGGCTGAAGCGCGTTGTTTACGGAAGTTTTTCATGTACCCCCCCATTGCTGTGCCCCTCCTCGTCTGAGTGCATTGCCATGTTCCATAGGCGACCAACTTCATTGTCGTCTTCTTCTCAGTTGTTGCCATTGCTTTTGCTGTCGCTGTCTGGATGGCTCTTGTATCTTTGCATCCGAGTATCTGAGTATCTGTGTATCTGTGTATCTGTGTATCTGCAGCTTGAAGTCAACTTGTTGTTGAGTCAAGTCAATGTCGTTCTTCGACCAACTTTGTCGACTGCGGCACAAACTTTAATTTCAAATCTATTAGACAGACTGTAAACTGCCATCCGCTAGCCCGCTTTGCCAACTTCTAAGGTTGCTGCATCGTTTGTTATTAATTGATTTCCTTATTAAGCCGTGCTGGCCAGACAGAGAGGTAAATGCATCTGGACAGGGAGAGCGGCATCCGGACTCGTCGACGTAGTTTGGCTAATTAGAATGTGATTAAAATTTGTCTGGTCGCCCGGATCTCAGTCAAACGGAGCAGCACAAGTTGAAAGTTGTTTAAAGTGGACACTGTCACTGGCCTTTTGCCATTTGCCTTTTGCATTCAGAAGAGTTTCCTGGCTTACAATGTCAACATTTTCTTGCAAAATGTATGCATGAACTGTATCTTAGCTCTTTGATAGTTGAATTTTCTTCTTGACTGGATGAAGTTATTTGAAGAAATAAATAGGAGACTTTTCTATTGAAAATCTACCTAAAAAAGGAAAATTACTGTTTTAAATATTATCCTACAGTAATGTGTCAACAGTGTTGAAGATGTTGCCAAAGGTCAAAGGTCTCAATTGCAGTTTGGACAAATATCTAAACTGTCATCAAACACTTGCTCATAATTATGTTGGATATCCACAAGTAAGCAATTTGATAGGATAGGATGCTTTTCATGTGAATCCTTTTGCCAAGCAGCCATTCCATTACACACATTCGGATTACAAACTGTCCTTGTATTGTTTGCCCTGCTGGAAAACCCTTTTATTGCCATGGACATTTAGCCCTGAATATTTTCATAATATCAAGAATGTTGGCCCCTGCTTCCTTCCGGTGCCGTTGATTTGTTGATTTTCAATACACCCTCGAGCGGTGAGCCCACTTAATGTTATTGCAATCTGAAGTCCAAAACAGTCAGCCCGAATAACACATACATAAAGGCGAAGTGCTATTGCATAACACTCGGGGTAGAGTGTGAATTATATATATGTGCAATATCTTCTTCCATTTTCAATAACAAAAATTATTTTAAAGTACTTTGGCCCGGCGGGTCCATTGAACTTTGCTTTTGATTAATGAAACAAAATCAGCAGCAGCGAAATCTGGCGGGTAAGCCAGTATAAAGTTATACTCAACTGATTAGCATTTTTGTTGATGCCGTCGCATTAAAATAAAAAGAATATTTGTTCGCGTCGGGCGAAATGCAATTTAAATTTTAATGCGCTGTCTTTTAGCAACGTTCGAAAGCGGCGGCAGCGGAAAAATAAAAAATATATGTATATAAAATTCGAAATAAAGCAGCAAAAAACTTCAGCACACATGGTAAATTGCTAATGGACGAAGGGGAGAGCTTGGTGCTTGTGGTGGGGGGTTGCAGTGGCAGTTGCATGCAATTTCAGCCTTTTTGTTGCCCCGAAGCCCAACACGGTCCACTCAAATCACCCCCCTCCCTTCGGTTCCACTGGCTCTATGCCGAACTGCAAACACGCACTGCAACTTTTTACAATGTATTACATTTAATTTGCCCGATTCCGCACGCAGTGTTTCTGCCGGCCGACCTGGCAAATGTCAAAAGTTAGCATCGAACGCAACTCATTAAGCTGGCCAAAGTGTATCTGGCAGATACATTTTCAATCTGCGCCAGATAAAAGCCTCCCAATGAAATCCAGCACGAAAATAAGTCAGCTTTAACGTGACTTGCAATGCCATTAAACTTTGCCTTAAAAAAGTGAACTTTTTTGAGAAATGTAAGCTATATTTCTAAGCCCTCTCAATGGATGATAAAGTTACGAAGGGAGCAAACCATTTAATATATTAATTTTCTTGATTCGATTTAAGCATGACAATTAACATACATCATTTCTTGATCAATATTATCAGGCGATTTAACGAAATCATGTCCGTTTGTCCGTTCGCTTGTTTGTCCGTTCGTATGTTTGTCGCTTTGTATGTTTGTCCGTTTGTCAGACTGTCCGTTATATGATCTCATTTCTTACTATATATTTTAGCAGGAAACATGCCGAAGATAACATCATCTAATTTCATCTTTCTAAGTTTAAAGAAATAACAAACACTTGAAGAATGCCGAAATATGCAAACATATATGATTGTTTGATTTTAATTAAGTTTGCCAACATCTCTAGTTTGCAATCCCGTTAATTTCCGACTTTAAAGTGACTTGCCCATGAGCAAACAGACTTTCCTCTATTAAAAACTCATCTCCTCCGAAGTGGACACCATGCCAGATACCAGGATTCGCCTGGCACAGCTTGACCCACTTACGCGACTTCCTTCTCTCGTTGGCAAACGAAATCTGCCGCCACTCAGAACCCAGAGCTTTGGCCATCCGGGAGTCTCAGCTCTTGGCCCGGAGTAGCTGGCTCCGGGTCGCTCTCTTGCCACGCATTAATCATGACAACTCTGCCATGTCAACGTCGGCACCATGCAAATCCAACAAACTGTCACTAAATGTGCGACTTTAAGCGCTCTTATCCTGCTCCACTCGGAGATGGGGAGATCCGCAGTGTGTTTTTTGTCGCAGGCTGCCCCACTCATCCCCTCCTTCCCATTCCGTCCGTCACCCGGTTCCTGTCCTGCTGCAATATTTCCTGGGCGCGATTCCGACAGCCCGAATGTGCGCGAGAGTTTTTCCCAGCCCAAAAACCAAAGCGAGACACATCATCCACATCCGTTTGGCTTTTTTGCCATCACCCATGTTGGTTTTGTTTTGCTACCGAGCTCTTTGAATATTTCACACGATTGCATTGCGGCACAGTGGGGCGATTATCAGGTAGGGCACTAAAAATACCTTAATGCAATTTTAGGGGTCTTATTTCTTATTTCCGTCAACCAAAATATTTGGTACCCCTTGAAAATGTATTGCATAAATTAAGAGCAAGTTTATTTATCAAAAAATAAAATCAACTGAAGAGTGTATTATAGTAAAAAAAATGGATGTTTAATTGATTTAATTAAAAATGTCTCTTAAGACCCAACTGACCTATTAATAAGATAATTTACTACCTACTTCCCATTCTAAAAAAAAAGTGTTTTACCCAATTAAGTCTATTCGATTTTATAAGTCTATACTTTTTATAAAATTTGTATATTTTTATTTTTTTTACAAAATATTTAATAGCCAAAAAATGTATTAATTAAAAATTACATTTTGTTTCTTGTTATATTCAGCAAAAGGGTTCTGTACTAGCAAAATAATTGTATCCATAGTCTTAAAGGTCTTATTACATCTTTACATCTTGATCTTGTGAAGTTGAGCAAAAATGGAAGCGACTAGAGCTCTCTACTGGATACTTTAAACCTGTTAAATGGTAAAATTGCGTTGTTTCTCTGCTTAGTTTACTATCTAAGTAACGGTAAAGGTCGTTTGTGAATTGCCTTCAAAACGGCAGCCCACTGTACCCACTTCGTTGCTCCGGCCGAGTGAAAAATAGTGTAATTTGCAGCGCAGAACAGAGTGTTCGGGGCTGTGCAGCTCAAAAATGCAGCCCAGGGTGAACAGAGCCAAAGTTAATTTGTAGCGACGGCGAAACAAGCTATTAGCAGGTTGCACACAGGCGACAAGGGGACAGTGTCCGCAGTGGGGAGGGGGTGAAAGGCAGATTTCAGTGGGGCCGGGGGGCGGCAGTTGAGGATGAGGGCGGGGTCGATGTTCCTTCTGCTTTCTGGCTGCATGTGTGTTACTTGTTCTGGCCACAACTCGTTTTTTTCCAGCATTTCGGCTGGCCATGGGCGCTGATGAACGTGAGCAGCACGTTGACGCTTTAATGCTCTTCACAAGGCACCCCCCGTAACCCCCCATCACCCCTCTGAACCCCATTCACCCCCGTCACTCCCATCACCCCACGGCTTAACACAGCTACTGCAGTTACACCGAAAGAAAAGCTTAAAGAAAAATGTATACTTGTAGGTAAAGTCCTCAATAAAGCAAACAGCTTAATTAGTATTTTAATAACATTTGTTTACTATATAACAAATTCATAAATTAATATTAACGATGAATTAGATATTGTTTAATGATATGTACAATTTTGAGGTCCAAAACACATAACAAAACCCTACCTTCACTAGTTTAATAAACATTAAACACAATGCGCAGGCCAAGAATCGCATGTTTTACCTAGCACATAATATAATAATAATACCATTAATACCAATAAATTTTATCTGATCAAAAATGATGGGGAAAATCATCAAAGTCCTTAAATTAATTTCTCTACGTGCATGAACCTCGTACGTGTGTGCCTGCGCCGGCGTATCTGTCAGATACTTTAGCACAAGTGCTGCAAAACTTTGTAAATAATGCCCGGCTGGGGAACTCCCCTGCCTGCCCTCCCCCACTCCCGACAGGCTGTGTGCATTCAACATGTCATGAATGAATAATTAGCCAAGGCAAGGCAACCCTGGCAGGGGCAGGGGGCAGGGGCAGGGGTATGGGAGAGGGGGGTAAACTAGGAAGCCGAATGCATCCATCCACACATGGCAACACGTAAAATGTTTCCACACACTGCGCTGCTTTAATTAATTTAAGTTGAGTCGAGTTCAGTTATGTCGACGGTGGCTCAGTTCTCAGTTGGCTATCAAACCCCATTCCACCGCCATCGCCACGCAAACTAATTTCATTTTGATTTGTATTACTTTTTCGTAAATATATTTTATTATGCCATCCTCATGCATATTCATAAGTGCCGCTAATGCCCCAAACGGAGTACCGAACCACCCCTCCACCCCCGCCCGTTTTATTAGCCGGAAATGCAAACGTTTGTTATGCTTTTTTGCCCGACTTATCTTTTATTTATGTGCATTTCCATTGCACGCAGGGGAGTGGATTGAACTGGGAACTGGGAACTGGGCTGGGAGCTGACTCTGAAGCTAAAACTGAATCTGGGAGAACGGTTAACAGGTTAATAAACAGCCGAGCCGGCGTCCAAAACCAGTTAAAGACGCATATTTTTGCTTTACTTGTATTTAATATACATGACTTCCTTCGCCAGCTAATTTATGCAAGTTAAGTTTGCTTATCTAAGGCAATCATCTTGGGGCATTTGAAATTCCCGGCTGTGCGGAAGGAAATGGATACCCTAATGGATATTTGAAAACTTATTATACAGAGTGTATAAAAAATGTTTATTAAGATATTTTACAAGCGGCCGTATAAATTAAGAGAAGTAAAAATGTATTTTGATAATTTGGAACTACCTCAATTGATAAGCTCAAAAACTAAGAGCATACAATGATTAAGTCAATCGGTAAGTAAATCTTTAACCAACTCCAAAAAATATATATGTTTGAGATATTTCTTCTGAGATCTTATGTCCTTTGTATGTTAGTTTTCGTGAGAAGGTTTGTTGCAGTAAAATCACACTTTTTCTGTTATTTCATAACTTTTTCATAATTTTAAAAAATTTAAGAATTATTCAGCTTTACTACGTTAGAAAAACTAATTACTCGTTTAGACTTATAAAAAGTTATTTTCAATCTTGGTTCCTGAACTGAAAGTATTTATAATACTTTAATATTATACTTCACTTAACTTAGCTGGCAAAAAGAGGTCTCCAACCCCTCGTAACTTAACTATTTATTCATTCTAACTTATTCTATTTATTCATTCGCCTATCTCCTCAAATAAAATGTTAACAAATTTCGCATGTATCGCAGTTAGTTGCTGATTTCACACGTTCGAACGGCTGTCTCCGAATGCGACATATAAAAGGCCAAAACAATTTCAGTACCGACGACAAAAAAAAAACTGTCTCAATCGTTTACATAAATTTGCCGAGCTGTCTATCAATAAATCTAAGCCAAGATAAATTTATAGCATTTCGCTGTTGTTGCTATCGGTGTCTAACATTTCCCCTATCTTTCTCCAAGTTCGATCCGAAACACGGATTCGTAGTCAAGACTACCTCAATACGAGTTTCGTTTGCCCAAATTAGTTTTTTTTCTCGCTCCCAGCTCGTGGGAATCGAGGGGCGCTTTGGGGTGCGGGAGAAACAAGAATAACAAGCGTGTAGAAATAATAAAAAAAGAGCAGAATCGTTTAGCATATTTTAGCATATTCAGTGAACGCGACAGAGACAGTCGCAGCCTGAGCACCTCTCACTCGCACTCAATTATTACGAAACGCTGGCAGTAGTTGTTGCATAGTTGTTGTAGTTCATTAGCACCTGTCAGTGACAGGTATCTGCTCCCCTTTTTCCCCCTCCCCCCATCGGAAAACAGATCTCGGTTCAATTGCCACAAAGCATTGCCTCAATGAAAGTTTATGGGCCCATTGTGGTTGTTGTTACTGATGATTCCTCATTATAGTTTTTTTCTGCGTTTGCGGGTTCTCTGGTTTTGAAAGTGAATTTATAATTAACTCGGTTAATTTTTAGCGTTCGACGCTCTTTGCTATTAATTAATGTGGGAAGATTTTGAAATGAGGGGATTGTGCATTAAATTTCCAATTAAAATGGCCAATAGAATTGGTTTTGACATTGGCTTTAGAAGTCTGATTTATAGGTTTTTAATCCAGAAATCGGATTTAAATATGTATATATTAATTAAAGTGGTATTTCTTCACCCCAAGTTTTCTATAGTTTAAATTTTAATACACAATTTTGCGATGAAAATCAATTGTTAATAGGCAACAAATTGTAAAAGTTACATACGATTTGCAACTGATTTTTCTTTAGAAAGTTTTTAAAGAAAATCACGACTATCAGACAGCTCTAAGCCATCATAAAAAATTGACTGTTTATAGGTAGTAAAATATATTTATATTCAGAGCACTTTATTCAATTTAATAGCTAATAGATAACACGTAATAAAGTTCTGTCAAAGCAATTACTATAAGAAATAATTCTAATCTAAAAACAACAAACTGACCAAACAAGTTATTACCTTACTAAAATAGTATTCCTCATCTAAACATTATTTTGTGTAACACAGCATTTTTGTATCTATATACATTTCAGCTAATATTTACTTTAATACAATAAATATACTGTTCTATTTATTGAATAACTATTTGCGCCTAAACTTATTTCTTATAACTTTGTTTACATTTATGCGTTATTACTTTGCCCCAACATTATTGTGACTTTATCCTGTTAAATGAGTAAACATTTTCAAAGAAAACAACGTCGTGCTCACTTATTCATAAAGGTGAATAACATTTGCACAGAGACACAACCTCTCCTTTAAATACTTCCCCCGGATTCTTGTCCTTTTCCCATTTACCACCACTCAATGGCATCTGAGGAAATCGCCGACGGGAGAATAAAAACCAAAAAGTAAGACGCTTCGCGAAATCGTATTGTGCTGAATTTGTATTTGGCTAATTCGTCGTCAAGTATGCTCCCCTCCTCTTCGCACTCCTCTTGGCATTTTATTTGTGTTTTTATTTTTATTTATATTTAATTTGATGTGTCACTTAAAATTGTCGACAAGCGGGGGGGACGGCAATGGCAATGTCAACATTGAGCGAGTGAGAAATTAAGATTTATTGTGGGTGAAACAGCCAGGGGCGTAGTGGAGAATATATACAAATGGGGTTATACATATACGAATTCGTGGGTGGCGGTGGAGGTTGGGCTGTCGATTTCAGCTGTTCGCGTGTATCCGCGAATTTGTATCTGTGCATCGGAAACTGTGAGCGAGCGAATTCGAAGGTTGTCAGACTAAAAGCGAAATAAAATGTGTTTGACATGTGCCTCTCGCCCGTCAAACTGATCATAGTTATACGCCGATGCTGCTGCATTTGGGCAATGAACTTGAAAAGCAAATGAAATTTCTGTATTTCTATATTTTTTAGCTGGTAGAGCTTTAAACATGAAAGTGTCTGGGAATGTTTTCAATCAATTAATAGTCCCCAAATATTGAAATACAAATTTATTGGCCATTTAAAGTCAAAGGCACTCAAAGCATTTGTATGGCTTTTGCCCCAAGCTATGCTTTCCTCACGAATAAATTCAATTTAATTTAATTTGCGCCCCTGGTGACTTACAAATTATATATCATTTGGAGCCAGCTGCTAATGACCCAACAGCAGCAAATGTTGTAAAATTTATACGTTTTACGGCTGCCGTGATTATTACAAATTTCTGGTGTGCTTTTGCCCGCAAGAGAAGCACAACATTCGGAATGTTCAAGTGAATTACAATTAATTATGAATGTTAATGATCTCGAAGAAGAACAGAACTTAGGTTAGGAGGAAGGGGTTAAGTCAAAGACGAACCAGGAAGTTTGGCCAAAAAAAAAAAAAAAACATAAAACATGCTCGCAGAAAACCAAGTCAAGTCCAAGCTGCCACAGCTGTTTCTGATGTTAATTTCATGCGTCCAACAGGTTTGCCCCCACCCGAGTACCGAGCCACCATGCCTTGCCGTTTTCTGTGCCATATTTATACCCTTGCAGAGGGTATTATAATTTTGGTCAAAAGTGTGCAACGCAGTGAAGGAGACATCTCCGACCCTATAAAGTATATATATTCTTGATCAGGATCACCTCCTGAGTTCATATAGCCATGTCCGTCTGTCCGTCTGTCCGTCTGTCCGTCTGTCCGTCTGTCCGTCTGTCCGTCTGTCTGTCCGTCTGTCTGTCCGTCTGTCTGTTTCTACGCGAACTAGTCTCTCAGTTTTAAAGCTATCGAATTGAAACTTTGCACACACCCTTCTTTCCTTTGCACGCAGTATATAAGTCGGAACGGCCGGGATCGGCCGACTATATCCTATAGCTGCCATATAACTGAACGATAGGAAATGCCATAACTCTGCTGTTTGTAAAGTTAGGAAGTTGGGATTTTCTATGGCTTCTTTATTTGGCCAATCAATTCGACCTACCAAATTTCATAAGGATCGGCCGACTATATCCTATAGCTCCCATATAACGATAGGAAATAGCATAACTTTGCTGTTTTTAGAGTTAGGAAGTTGGGATTTTCTATGGGTTTTATATTTGGCCAATCAATCCGACCTACCAAATTTTATAGGGATCGGCCGACTATATCCTATAGCTGCCATATAACTGAACGAATGAAAATGCCATAACTTTGGTGTTTTTAAAGTTAGAAAGTTGGGATTTTTTATGAGTGTTAAGAATGCATCATATGAATAATTTTGGAGAATATTATTTACAGAATATTCTGCAAGGGTATATCAACTTCGGCTCCGCCCGAAGTTAGCTTTCCTTTCTTGTTTATTTTAGTTTTAGTAATTTTTCCATTTCGCCACGCTAACTACCACACAGCGTGCACTTAAGTGTCGTCGCTCCGCCTGTGAATGCTGTTGCATGTATCTGCAAGTACGCGTATCTGTATCTCCCAGCCACCAGCATTACTACCACCATCACTTGGAGGCGAAGGCCCGAACCCTGTCTCCGTTTCAGGCTCAGTCTCAGTCCCAATCCCAATCCCAATCCCAGCCTGCCTAACGTTTTGCTGGTTTTAATAGGTTTTTGTGCGCCTCGGGCCAACACACACGCAGAGCCGAGATACCGAGTATCTTGTAGATACTTTATCGGCCACGGTTTCGACTTTAACTCGGAACCGCCTTGACTGGCTTATGTTTAATTACAGTACGCCATTCGCTTGTGAATTAGTTTCGAGACCCGAAGAGCTGTAAACTTGTACTTGCCATAAATAAGAAAAAATACGCGCGAAGGCAATAGATGTTTAGAATTTCTAAGAAAGAACATTGCTGCCCTGTTCTAAACAAAAGGATAATTACCCAATAGTTCGCATTCGAATTGAAAAAATGCTTTCAAGATTTATGGAATATGGTTGAATTCATCTCCACGTTTGCTCTTTATTAAAGCAATAATTTTCCAAATAAAATCAGCAACGAATCTCATTCCTAAAACTTCCACAACTCGAAACTCCATCTGCCAACACAAAATTTCGAGCTACAGAGACTTCGAGATTTTAATAGAGAAAAAACATTAAATTATGTTAAAATATTATTAATAAGATACGATCTTATTAAGCTAAAAGAATTATAAGAAAAAAAAAGCTTTTTGATAATTATATGAAAGTAAATTAATTTTTACCGATTATATTTTTGTCTAGGAAAAATTTGAATTATTTGGAGAAATTTCACTTATGAAAAATTGACTTATGAAGACAAAATTATATGAAGTCGCTAAGTGCTAATGCCACACATTTTGGTTTAAGTTTTAGAAAATTCAATTTATTAAAGTTCGAGTTATGGAAGTTCGAATGAATGTATATTGCTTCCCTAAACAGAAATTTAAATGCAATCAACTGATTTCTGGACATTTTTCCAATGTGAATATATGAAACCACAGCTGCTGCAGCTGGCGGTGTCTTTCAAGCCGGGTCTTAATAAAGATGTGTATGCAAAGAGGGCGAGAGAGTGATTCGGCTGAACGAATATGAGTGCATTCGGGGCGTTCTGCCCAGCGACAACCATCATTTACACCCGGCCCAAGTGCAGTCCTCGATACCTGTTCCCGATCTTCCGCAGAATCCGGACGACGAAGACAAAGGAGCTGCAGCCGCGAACAAAGAAAAGGAAATCATGTTTCCAACTGCGGCTGAGTCACCGACTGACTGGGTGCAAAGAATTCAGCCCGGGTGATGGAGAGCAGTCAGAGTTTATGGGCTGGGCCCGGATTGATATAGGGAAAGGTGCACGAAAAATGGCAGTCATTGGATACATTTAACAGTGCCACAATGAATTTATTAAGGGATACTCTTTAACTGCCCGGCTAGGAGGCCAGGGGGCATCTCGGCTGACACCTTATTTCTGCGACGGAGACAAGAGTCTGATAGCCATAGATAAAGCCCTCTCAGCCACTTGGGGATCTCTGCGAGTTGGCTACAATAAATTGGATTCCGGTGAATTTGTAATGTGCGCTCAAAAGTTCCAAAGAACCAGCAAGAAACACAAAAGTAACAACAAATATTGTGTCTTGTCTGCTCCGAGCAAAGTATTCGGAATACACTTATTCATAGGAAACACGAGGGTCTGAGATATGGCGACCAGACAAGGCGGCAGCCTAGCTGGCATATGTATGTAAAGCCGGCAAAAACTGTCAACAGGCGAACACTGGCAGAAATCAGCAGTCACATTTGATGGGCAGTAGATATGGTATATGTGCCACTATGGTGGACCACTTTTTTTACAGTGTAGCACACTCCGTGTAGTCTGTCCATCAGTCAGTTGTAAATCCACACACACTCTTGCGCGCACAAGTGCTAACTTAATTATTTAGCATGCGAACAGGAACAGCAACAACAAAGGAGTAAGAACAACTTGAAACTTGGCAACAAAGAAAGCCCGCTAGAACCCCATCCCCCTCTTCCTCCTCCTCCTCCCCCCTTTCCAACCATCCAACAAGTGCCGACAAAAGCCAAAATCTCAGCTGAAGCAGCAGCAACGTCGCGAAGTTGAAGTTTCGTTTTGGGCTTTGGTTTTGGTTTAGGTTTTTGGTTTCGGCTCCAGCTCCGACTGCCTTTGCCTTCCCTTTTTGTTTTTTTTTTTGTTTCTCCGTTTTGTTGTTAAGTAGATTTATGCACGTCTAGTCTGAAATTATTTGAAACAAGTTTAAAAGGCATATGGCCAATCTTCAAGGAGAGACCCCTGCGATTCTGCGGCGACTCAGGTAGAGAAAGAAGGGCGTTGCAGACGACGGCGGACCTAAACCAAAAACCACACAGCCAGCGAGCTGGGGACGACGATGGCCACTACATGAAATCGCCATGAAGTATACAAAATACAACGGCAAACACATGTCGACGTCGTCGGCGACGTGCCAAAGATACAGGTAGTGAGATACAGATACAGATACAAATGTATCTGCGCCACTGCAATGGCCCTGATGCTGCTGCCGCTGCTGCTCCCCCGTGACATTGGCAGGGTTCAAGAAGTGCCCCCAAAACGAGGGGTAACCTCTCCATGTCGATTCCACGAATTTCACACTCTTTTGACTCGCTTGATTATGATGATTACGAGAGGCCCACGTTGGCGATGATGAAGGATTAAGATGCCCTGTCTCGGCCTCAGCGAGATACAATGATATGTGTATTTGGCAACATGCGATACTCGGCCAAGATACGACGGCACTTACTACCGCTTCTTTATGGCCCACATTGCTGCCCTGCGATATGAGTTGGTGGGCGTGGCCCCTTAAGAGCCACACTTAAAGGCGCTTGAGATGTGATTCAAAATCAGCGCTTATGGGGTGAATGGTTTTTAAACAGAATGTATCTTCGCAGGAACAACAGGCGCCATCTGTGGAGAAATTCAAGCATTTGTTGGCTGGAAAAACCCTCATCAGGGAACCATGCTGGCCGGGCCAGGATTTTTAATCAAGCGTTGCGAGCAGGGGTGATATCCGCCCCCTGAGAGGGTTTGCGGGCTAAAGCAACCCTTCTGACGGACCGAACACCCTCCTGCGATACATACTCCTCATCGCCTTTTTGCGGAGTCACCGCCGCTGCTCATCAATTGCATTTGGTCAACGCCCCCGAGGACACTCTACCACAACTCTTCATTTTTGTTTTTTATGGGGCTTCCTTTGGCATATCGCGTGACTCGTCAGTCCAACAGGCCAAGCTTCTGAAGGGGCAGGAGGAAATGGGGAGGGAAGGGGGAAAAGAGACCAATACAAGGGCAACGCCTCCGATCGCCTCCAATGGCCGCCAAAGTATCCTCAATTACCTTTACACCGCCATTTAAAGAGGCCCTCAAATAAGTCGCAACAAACAAAAAACCAAACGGAAGTCTACATTTTTGCCTCTTTTCGGTTCATGTAAACTTCTCATTATCCCAAACTTGACTTTTTAACAGCTCACAATGTGAAACGGTGGTGAAAGCGGGGGGGGAGTAGGCAGAAAAAATTAATTTATTATGTTAACAACGGCCACACAAAAGTTTTGTAATGTTTAAGCCCCGGCAATTAAGTGACAGAAATTATCAGCTCCCCGGGATCTTCACATGTGTCAAGGCGGGGGTCTGTCGAGGGTTAAGGCCCGGCTCTATTTAGCCCTTGTCGTAGTCCAGTCCCAGTCCCTTCCCCTTTGCCTCTCCGGTTGCGTGTTTAATAACATTATGATTAAAATCATTTTGTGTCACAGACAATTGTCGCACACACTCGCACTTGTACTTTGGAAGAGGAAACGGACATAGGACATGTCACGACACCAAGGACACGCCCATGGAAACAGAGGAAAAGCCTCCTTAATTTCTGTTTTGATCTAGTGCCCGCTAATGAGCGTTTCTCTGAAATAAAAAACAGAGGGTTAAACAAAAGGACATGCGGATGGCAAGCATCGTAATTGGATAGATTGTTCAAATTTAATTACTGTGCTTTTTTCATCTTTTCGTAAGAGTTGTACTTGCCGGACCAAAATCTGATGAGCTTACAACAAGATTTAGCTTATTGAAGATTACCTAAAAAAAATAAAAAGATGAAATCAGTATTCAGTATTAAGAAAATATTTATTCAGTTTTTTGTCTATTATATGAAAGGGAAATAATGAAAAAGGTTTGTAAAATATCACTATGACGAAACTTCCATTTATTTGTAATAGTTGACGAACTCATGAGCGTGTTAAAAATATTGTATAAATTCCGTTTACTTTGAAATTAGATATAAAAATTATCGCGAAATTAAAAAATAATAAAGTAAAATACTTGATAACGTTTTTTGTCAGAACGCACAGATATTGAAAATAACTATAAGTTTATTTAAACAGGAAATGAACCATATGTAATATAAATTCCTGAAACCTATATCGGCCAGACCTGTCGCGCCACATGGAATTATATGCGACAGCTATATCAAATAAACACTGGATATTAATGAAATGTGGGTTATCAGGTCGTTCAATGCGTCATGGATGGCGTTCGGTTCCTGGTTTCGTCATAGAACATTTGAGTACAGTACATGAAATATGTGATATTTTTATTTTAATTTCTCGTTCTGCTTTACTCATAGCCCCAAATCGATAAGAACTTCGACGCCGTTCCCCACTTGCCGCGACTTATGCAACTATCTGATAAGTTGAGCCCCGGGGAAGAGTGACGCGTAAATGTCACCCTGAGGTGGCTTCCTGTATATATGTATGTAGCTGGGTGCCAACGTTTACCCCTTGATCCCCGCCGCACTCCTCCACCTTGGATGTTTGGTTTTTTTTATGTCTTGGCAAACATTTGATAAAGCAAAAAAAAAGGGGGAAAATGAAACGAAAAATCCCAAGGCAAATATGGAACGAGTAAAAGTTAAACAAACAAATAAATATTTGTTAATTATTTCTGTCACCGACTTTTCTCATTGACTGTGTCCATAACGGCGACGTTTTCTGTCGTTGAACTTTCCGGCATTTGTGTGTCAATTTTAATGAGCGCAGTTAACATTTACAGGTCCAAGAAAAGTTATTCACCACTTGACACTGGGCAAGCGGCAAAATTTAGTGTATTTTCTTTGACATTAATGGTTTGATTTACAACAAACATTTACGACTGACAGCCGCCCAACGAAGGAAACACAGACTCCGCCCACAAACTATGGTATAAAGGGATGTACAAAGAAACGGAGCCAGAAATGAACGAAAAATTCCCTCACGCACTTTCCCACTAAATCGTTTAAGTGTCTTTTAATTAAATAAAAATAAATGTTCAGGGCTTGCTGAATGCCCAGGTCCGAGTTGTAGCGGAGTTCGCGGGGAACTGAAAATATCTGAGGAATGTCAGACGACTTTTGGTCAGGCCATCTCATCTTGGTCAGTTATCAGACATTTTTCTCGTTTCGTTTTCATTTCTTTTTTTTTATAAGTTTAAAGGCATTTTGCAATAAGCACGAAGACAGAAAGCAAAGAGCGATCAACAGAAAAATATAAGGAAAATAAAAAAGATTTTGTTCCTATTTTATTCATAAACTTTTTTTTACACCCCATCAGGAACTTTGAAAACTTTGCTTGAGAACCGGTATTCCGCTGCCTTCCCATCACCACAAATACTATATATAAGGAAAGATATATGTATATATATAGCGGACTGCAGCAGACAGGAGCAGATGAAAAGACAACAGCGACAGACAAGGCTAAAGTCAGAGACAACCAAACCAAACCAAACCGAAAATGTATCTTACGGATACACAAACATGCCGCACGTCTTTGTCTACGTAAATGGCCCATGAAAATGAGACAAGAATATATATAGACAGCACCAGCACCAAAAACAACGAGCAACTCGACAGGAACAACAGCGAAAGGACAAGAGCAGCTCAGCACGATAGTCGCCGTCTTCGACGATTCGCTTCGCTGGCGACATCTTCATAAAATAAAAAT
Organism: Drosophila fuyamai; assembly: GCA_018153365.1. NCBI lineage: Eukaryota > Metazoa > Arthropoda > Insecta > Diptera > Drosophilidae > Drosophila > Drosophila fuyamai. The sequence continues at coordinate 2,010,929 of JAECXW010000889.1, forward strand.
AAAAACAAAAAAGTGACAAAAATCGCGTGTTGATAACAGCGCGTGAAATGGGGGATAGTCCCCCCCCTCCCCCCACTGCGGGCATGGGTGGACTTGGTAGCCCAAAAGGATACAAAAAAGCTGTCAATGAAGTTATTAAAGCTAAGCAAAGGCATGGTTATTTTACAAGAGAGCAAAAAGTAAAAATGGTGTTAAGAATTAAGATCTTTGAAGTGGAATCAACACCGATTGGAGCCTACCTTATCTTTCTATAACTGATAGGCACTCATCCCGAAAATATTCTAGTGAAAGCCAACTTGGGCCGATTGTATTAAAATCTTTATTTGGAGGAATTACTTAAAACATTTTGATAAAAATAAACCAGACTACAAAAAAAAATAAGCCTTTGAATTCCTAATTTAAGCCTCAGTGGAAAACCAGTAATTTAAAAGTCAATGAAGTTATAAAATATTTTAAGAAATTTTACATATGTACATTCCAACGAGTGAAATATAATCTTGTAATCTTTACTCGAAAATGGAATTCAAATACGCCAGCTATTACATCGATGGCGATTGCCATTACAAACTTGAATCATTCGGTATTAAAGTGCGGTAATTGCCACGCTTCGTTTGCACTGATGCAACTTTTATTGCTTCGGTTTTTTGCTGCTTGTTGTGGCGGAAAAGGCAAATTGAATTTCTAATGAACTAAACATGAAAATTTAATCAAAATTCGCTGAATAGAGCGGAAAATATCATATGCATGAGATTTAAAAAAATATAAAAGCACCTCTAATAGTGTTATTAGATTTTAAAGCTTAGAGCTATCTGAAAATATTTACACATCATAAATAATTGATTTGATTTAGGACTAAAGCTATTTAGCAAAATTGGCACTATTCACTATTCACCCATTTTGTTAACTATTAATAAACAAATTTTCAATTTAATTTGCAGGGTAGCTGCAAATCCGTTCTTAAATAAGATGTCATATTTAATTATTAACCAAAATAAGTGAGGTAAACGTTCACCAAAATTGCAACTTCAGATAAACTTTTAATGCCACAATTCGAGCTGGCGCTTTAATTGAATAGTAGACTTTAAAGTATAACTAATTCCGAAACGCTTTTAAGTCGTTGAACCTTTAATTTGTTTGCGAAAATGTCTCTTTTCAAATTAATGTCCAGTTTTGCTGTGTTAATTCAGAAAAAGAGTTCAATTTTGGTGAGTGGAGGGAATGACTGATTGGATGACTGGCTGGCCGATACGCTTCACTGATATGCCATGTGGCCCCTCGGCTCAGCGTTAATTACATTTCCATGCTGAGCAATTAAAACCCAGCTGAACAATGTAAATTATATTAAATCGAAGTTGTTAATACTCTTGCAGTCTTGTTTTTTGGCAATACATTTTTTGTCTTGAGGAATTGAGTTTTATATAATGTTCAAATGGTAATATAAATTTACTTGGTAATTTATATATTTAAATGTAGTCTACAATTGGTAAGTATCTTTAGGGACATGACTTTTATCAAAAAAGCAATTTTTAATTATTATCTTTTTACTTTTATTTATTCTTTAACTTCGAATAAAAAGCAGTTAAGATCCAACATATGATTAAAAACAACATTTCATTAAAAATAAAAAACCATTTTTTTTTATTTTGACAAATTTGTTGTTTGTTTTATTTGAAAAAAATGTATACTTTTTTAAATAATACATAATTACAGATCAGTTAAAAATTAACGCCTTAGGGATATAATTACCCTTTACTTATTTATTAACCGCAAAGTTCTTCCCACCTTACGTCATTCTTCATATACCCCTTGGAAGGGTATTCCGATAGGTTCAAGTGCTCGATTGGACAGCCGACAGCGGGCCTGGTTGTTAAGTGTCGGTGCTTGAGAGTACTGGCTGCCCACCGTGTAATCATAAGCAACATTGTCAATTACTCAATCATTGAAAGAAAAAAATCCACGCGAATAAATGAAACGGTGGCGTCCACTATTATAGTAATTATGCTTTGTCGGCCACTGTGTTTGCCTTTGTGAGTGTGAAAAAGGTCGACAGCGATGATTACTTGCAAAAATACTATAATTTGATTGAAAAGGTGTTAGAGAATTTACGAAATCGAATGAAAGTAGCACCTGTTGCGGGTTAAAAGGACATTTGAAAACATTCAAGCGCTGAATCAACATCCTGAATTCCCTTTTACCTTAATTAACTTTTAATTACCATTTGTTTTTTGGGTTGCGCTTGAATTGCCGCTGGCCGTGCTACCACATGCAATTTAATATGATTTTATTTAAAAATAACTTTATGCAATCAATTTGATTTTATTCCAGCTAATTAGAATTGCACACGCTCTGCACCTCCCGACCGCAAACTAATTTTACGCGCAAACAAAAAGTAATCAAACACAAATAAAAAGGCACACATTTTCAAACCATTTCTGTGACATTGCCTCTGGCTATTTATTAATTAATATATTTTGACACAGAATTTCATGTCTAATCAATGGACCAAACAATGGTCGAGAACCACAACGACCATACCAGCAAATTCTATGAACGACAACTCAAAAATTTCAGTTTCAGTTGACAATTCAATTCACTTTGATCAAATGTCAGACTGACACTTTTTAAGCTGATTATAATGGTTGTTTAGTACGCCACGCTCCCCTCCAATTGTATGCCCCCAAATCACTACCAAAATTGTTTTTATTGTCTGTTTAGTGCGTTGTTATTGTTATTGCTATTGCTATTATTTTCTGCTTCCGACTTTCAATGAACATTCGACCAATTCGCCTTCATTCACTTTTCTTAGCCTCCCTTTTTCGCGCGTCAGCTATTTTTCATTTTTCTATGTAATTAGCTTTGTGATTTGAGCTTTTCTTTAACTTTTTTCCACTCGATTCACGTTTTCAGTTATACTTTTCCTTTTGAGAGCTTATTTTTGGGTGATTTTGTTTCGATTTACTTTGAAGTGGAGCCAGGCACATATCAAGGTCAATGTCAAGCGAGAAAAGCCATGAACAACGGCAGGAAAAATAATAAAGAATGGGAAGAAACCAACGAGTTTCCAAAATTCTGACATTAAGTTGGAAATTTTCAAGGTATTTAACCGAAAACCACTGGATATTGGGTTGAAATTGTTGATATATAAGTGTCTCTTGTCACTCCATTACCGCATCCCACATATATTCAAAATAAATTTATTCCAATTTGCTTAACTTTTGAAACGGCTTGAAACAGTAGGAAGATGGATGACAATCTATAAATTGGACATACTATCAATGATTTCAAAAAATAACACTTTCTTATATTAGTTTTTATACCCGTTACTCGTAGAGTAAAAGGGTATATTGTATTCGTGCAAAAGTATGTAACAGGTAGAAGGAAGCGTTTCCGACCCTATAAAGTATATATATTCTTGTTCAGGATCACTAGCCGAGTCGATCTAGCCATGTCCGTCTGTCCGTCTGTCTGTCCGTCTGTCTGTCCGTATGAACGCTGAGATCTCGGAAACTATAAAAGCTAGAAGATTGGCATTTTGCATGCAGATTCTAGGAGTTCCTACGCAGCGCAAGTTTGTTTCAAAAAGGTGCCACGCCCCCTTTAACGCCCACAATCGCTTATATACGATTTTAAAAATTTAAATATTTCGGAAAAGCAAAAATGCAGTTTTATTGTGTTTATCAATACCTATCGAAATGTAGAAGAAATTTTTCAAATCGGACCATTCGTTAAAAAGTTATGCGTGATCAAAGTTTCTATCTCCATCTCCCTCGCACTCCCTTTACCTGAGTAACGGGTATCTGATAGTCGGGGCACCCGACTATAGCGTTCTCTCTTGTTTTAGCATTTAAATTGTATATTTTGCTGCTTCAGCTTTTCCATTCGGTAAACTTAATGATACGCCATGGTAAATGCGATGTCATTGCATCAAGAGCCTCTCTACCGTTCACACAATGGTTCACTCGATGCCTGTTGCAGATGCTGATGAAACTGCAATTGCTGGGATAGTTGCAGTTCTTGTGCAGCAGAGCAGCGGTAGAATAATTGCCACATGCGCCACAGAATTGAGTTCAGTTGTTGGACTTATCACCGCACGGCCACCATGGCCATCACTCATACGCCATGTTTGTCCAGTCGATGCTTAAAAAGTTAATGACTAATTTTCGCCGGCGCACAGCTCGAAAAAAGCCAATGCCTGCAATGGCCATCAGTTGGTTTTCGGGATGCCTGTCTGGCCAGGGATGTCAGATGCGGATATATGTGAAGAGTATGGGTTTAGCTTTTCGACGTGTTGCACTGCTTTTCTACTGTTATTTCAGCTGCATGCAGAATCAGGGAGGGATGGCTTGTGTCTGCCGGAAAGTACACGATACACTCACAAATAAAGTCGCACAGAAAACTAACAACTTAATTTATAAATTAATATAACAATAAATACTTCCATGACTCGAACTGCAATTAAGTTTTAGGCCTTAAAAGTACATTCGCGCTTTTACAACATATAAACTTAAGGAGATTGGTTCCATGATTTTAGTTAATATCCAATCTGCTAAAGGCATATGGAAAAAAGTTTATTTTTTAGATCATAAACTAAACTATCTATTCATCAGAAATATTTTTTACTAAGAGAAGATGTCATTTGAAAAAATATATTGATGTTATTAAAATAAATACAACTTTCTCTTCACATCCTTTCAAAGAAAATCGTTGTTAAATTTAGAAATCCAGGATATGGCAAAAGAAAGAGTTTCCGAAAACGCTTTCTTCTTTTAATATTTAATATTTAATAATTTAATTTTCATGCGATTAAGAATTTATAATTGTCTTTAATATATAGTATCGACTTGTGGTGGTTATGAAAAATTATAGTTATTTTTAGGAATGTTTATTTGAGCAATTTATTAATTCGTTCTTTAAGTGTAAAACCGAAAGGCAAAAAAGGGAAAGAGTTGGTGGGAGAAGAGACAAGCGTCCATCGCGCGCCGCCTGACGTTATAATTAATGAAAATTTGCCACGATTCAGTATATGCATGCTGTTGGCCGTCCTAAAAGTGCGCTCACAAAATAGATGGGAAATGCGGCATTACAGCAACGGACCACGACGCCGCATGCAGACATTTGGCTAATATGATTTTGATTTTGGTGGCCGGCATTAGAATGCCATTAAGTTGTCGGTTTGTTGGTTTTCTTTCCAACGGGGTTTACACACTGTGATTCTGGCGCGTCGATTTGCGCATGAGATGTGTAAGCGATGCATAAATTATGCATCTGTTGCACAAATGTGCTTATGGGGGCAGGCAGTCCCTAAATGGAATACTTGGGGCGGGTCAACAGACCCATGGGGTCTGGGCACTTACTGCCGTCTGGATGGCATTTCCTGTCTCGAAAGCCCTAATTTAAGAGCTGAATTATGTGTTGGAGCACGGGACTGATTAATTGGCATTTAGATTCACAGTCTAAATTTATCTTGATATGTGAAATAGGGTGTAATGATTTACGATAAATAGCATTATTGGCATTGTATAAAAAGTTAGAACTAATTATAAATGTTAATATAATCTATTGTCCATTTTCGAGTAAAATTTAAAAATACTTTGTCGCCTTCCAACAATTTACATCTCGTAATGCTGGTAAGTGTGGGTTGAATTTGTCATTTAAGCTTATTTTTGCACACTTTTCCTGCCATGTTATACACCTAATTTCCCCTAATAGCGATTTTCACTCCCCTTTTCCTTTGGCTTAACCCAATAAGTCGCTGCTTGAGACCGGCTTTGAGTTTTGCCTTTTTGATTTATGGCCCCGAAAAGTCGCGCACGTATTGCAACTAGTTCGTACCGCCCCCTCTCCGCCCCCCTTTGGCCCTCTAGCCATTGTTTGTAGAGACAAAGTAGCGTGCGAGCAGGGAAAACAACTGCAAACGGCACAAAAAAAAAAATGTCTGCATTCTACAATTGCGAATTGCATTTTCCATGGAACGTAAATAGAAGCTATTTAGCAAAATGTGCACGAAAAACAACAAAAACAACAAGAAGGGAGAAGGGGGTAGCAGCATCCCAGCTAAAAAGATACAGCCAAGAGCGGAGGGGGGGGCGTGGCAGTGGAAGGGGCTGGGGTACGGCGGCTTTGCTCCGTTTTGAGGTCAATGTACAAAGCATGCAGCCAGGCAGCATTTATTACGACTTAATGCGCTCCCCGAGGGAACTTTGGTTGTTGGGATGTGAGCGGTAGGGACGGTAGGGAAAGGCTCTAATTTCGTGTTTAAACTGCTTTTCACACAACCACTCACACATGCGAGGGCATGGTTGGTTGTTGTTCACAAAAAAAAAATATATGAAAACAGAAAACATGAAAAAGAGGATTTTAAGTATCCAAACCGAAAAGATATGCAGAGCCTTCCACAGAAATATCAATCATGGCTAAATAAGTATTTTATAGATAAGCCGTATTATTATTATTTTTATTTAACATTAAAATATCTTTAACTTCAATGGAACAAAATTGTATCTTCTTTACGCCTCATAAAGAGTTAGGAGTCGAGTTCAACTTTCATTAAAATATGGACATTTGTACTATTATTTAAACAAATTTAATTTTGAATTGTACAAACAATACACTATAATAGAGTACCTGAGATCACCACTAAAGTCTTTTGTGTCTTATTAAAAACAATTATATTTACATAGGTTGACTTTCATAGAAATATGTATTTCTACTTCCACTATTTACCTTATAATGTCTTGTTCGTTAAATGGGTAACGAAATCCCTCTTAAGCATAGCATACCCTGCACCAGTAGGGTATCAGAACCTAAACAAAAACAACAACCAACTAACAATCCGGCGAACAAGTGGAAAAAGCAACAAGGGCTGACAGCAGGAGGTGCAACAAAGACGGGCTAAAAGCAGTGGCGGCATGGAAGAGGGGGTTCTACTACAAGCAAAAGAGGAATTGCGGCAATAAACACACACGCGTCTGACTACAACAGAACACAATAAAAAATTTACAAAGAAAACATTAAACAAAATAATAATAAAAAAATGAGTACACGATAAGAAAAAATATCAACATAAAATTTTAAACTATATGGAAATAAATTTCAGTTTTATTGGGCAAATGTACGAGTATATTGGCTATCATACACGCTTGAGTTGCCGGAACTAATTTTATTCGCTGGAAACCCAATTAGGCGATCCTATCAGAACGGAAAAACGCTCTTCTATTTCTTTATATTTTAATTATCAGCACAGGATAGAGTTTGGTGACAAAAATGAACATTAAAATTTTATTCAGAAGTTTGCAAAGCACTAAATGAACATATTTTACCAGATATTTATAATATAAACTATGTTCGTGCCTATTAACACCCGAGATAGGACGACTATATCATCTAGCTGCCATAGGACATAGGTAATGGGTAATTAAAAAAAAAATCATAAAAAATCCATTTTTAATTAAAGTAACTGATCAATATAAAAACGAAATTACCATATTCTCCTGAATCGCATCCAGTTTGGTAAAAAATCATAAAGAAGTTTAAAGAAAGTAAAGTTTAAACTTCTTTATGCTTTTTTACCAAACTGGATGTCATTCAGGAGAATATGGTAAATTCGTTTTTATATTGACTTTATTAAGAAATGTATTAATTAATTTTGAGTGAATATTAATTTACCGACGTCAAAATTATTATAATACTATTTGTTTTACATCGTGTTTAATGTTATTTCGCTTAATTTAAAGTTGGTACAGAGATTGTAAGGAATGCACATTTATAAAAGGTGCAATGGGTGTCTAACTTTGCGACTTGATTAACCACAGTTACTCAAGGCGTTTCCTATTTCTGTCTACTAAGTGGTAGTATTTAGTAGCGTGTTTTAACTTGCCCCTCAAAGTATATATATTTCGATAATCGATGTGCGACCGCCCGTGGACGTGAATGGGTTCACTGTCTACGATAAAGTTGGCCGACAAAAATCGAGAGTGCAGCTTTGGCCCCAAAAACTTGGCAAGCCCCAATGCATAAAAGACCAAAAGGAGCCTCCAAATGGCAATGCCAAGAAATGGCAAATAGCATCAAGAAGCACGACCACTAAAGATACACGACCCACGGCAAGAAACAAGCACTAGCTATTGCAACTTATTATATTACACTTTCAACGTCATCGCGCGATGTTGCCGCTGTCAATGCAATTGCAATTGCTGTTGCAGTTGTTGCTGCTGTTGTTGCTGCTGTTGCAGTTGCTGCCGTTTCGGAGTCACTTAAACGAGATAAATCAACGTGGGCGATTACACAATATCTCAGGGTGATTGTCTCCCTCTCGCTCGCTCGCCCGCGCTCTGCTGTCTCCCTCTATCCGCTGTGCATGACTTGGCGAAAAGTGCAACAGCAACAGCAGTAGCAACATCAACAGCAATAGCCCTCAATCAGCAAAAGACTCGCGCCATTGGAGCAGTGGGTCGCTCTTGGGGTCTTGTGGAAATATGTGGAAAAACGTGGAAAACCTGTAAGACAAAAGTCGACAAAATCAATAGCACACACACTGCCACACGCGGGCGACACTGCAAATAAACAAAAATGATGACAGCAATTGCAGCAGCAACAACAATTGCTGCTGCTGAAGTAGGCAGTTACTCTTGCAGTTGTTGTATTTTCAGCTTTATGAGCGATAATTAAAGTTAAATGCCTTTGCATACGAAGCTGCGGATGTTACTTGCTAGCTCCACTCATTTGTATACACTGGCGCTGGCGAAGACTGCAATTTGCTCGTTTTTCTAAAAAAGAAATACATTTTAATGACTCCCCTCAGTGGCAGTGCAGCGTTTTTTTTTGTGGTTCACGTTCTTTACTTTTTTGCTAAAGTTTAAAACGAGGCAGCGAATCGGGGTCACCGAAAAGAATTGAGTTCGCAACAATCGGAGACTATCGGTGGATCCTAAGGTGATCATCTTGAGCTAAACATGCCGACAAATATACATGTTTAATTTACCCATGGATTTATTTTCAGAGCTGTTGCCAAGATGCAAATGGCATCAAAGCTTCACAGCTCTTCAAAGATTCAGTGCAAAGACTCGCGCAAAAACAAGGCAAATCAAAATAAAAACACGCCAAACTGAAAATAAACAAAAACATGGAAAACCAAAAGCAACCAAAAAAAATTCATGTTTTGTGACGGCGACAAAAAATACTCGAGCACACATACAAAAAAAAAAAGAAAACCAAAAACAAACAAAATAAATAAATCAAAAAGAGTTCAACGACCAAAAGTTAAAATGATTTCCGACTGGCGACGAAGAGGAGCAAACGACGACATCACTCACGAGCCGACGACGAGAAAACGCGAACTTTCTGGCGGTGAGGGGTGGTGGTGGATCTTGATACGGAGGGCGGTGATGAGGCCAATTGACAAAACATTCGCAACGCGTTTAACGTACTGACAGATGGAAAGTATTTGATATGCGCAAGTGGCGCAGGGATAGAAGCAGAACCAGATTAGAAATGGGAGTCCATGGTTAACTAGACCTCTGTATGATGTTCATGATTGAAATGCAAACAGCCTGGCAAAATCAAGAGTTTGCTTACGAGACACATCCAATTTTGAAGTTGCGTTTTGGAACGACCGAATATGTATCTGCATCTACATCTACATCTCAACGCAGCCAGGAAGCCGCCGACATTTGCTCAGCCGCCCACGCGCCGCACATTGAAAATCAGCAGCTAGTGCGGCTCATCAGCGGCCATTTGTGGCTGATAAATGAACGCATGTTGTGCGTATCTGCCAGATACAAATGCCTGCAGTCCGTTGCGGCCTTTGCTTTTCTTTGTTTCCATTTCGCCTCTGCCGCCGCCGCCGCCGCCGTCGCCGTCGCTACTGCGCTGCGCATTTTTAATGAGCGGAAATTAGTTGGCATTGCGGCAAGATGTTTTTGTGGCTGCCCATTTAAGTAGATACAAATGTATCTGTAAGTCATAAATTCACAATCTATGAGGCGCGTGCCTCGTGGGCTCTTCACAAGACTTGGCTTCTCACAGGTACAATTATTGAACCGATTACGTGTCAGATAAATTTAGCGCAAATCGGTTATTAGCGTTCTGCGGATATTTCTGCTCGTTGGAGATTTGATTAATGCATTGATTACAACTTGGATGGTTTGCAGTCTATTTCGGTTTGGTATCTTGTGGATTATGGTTTTGGTTCACTTTTTGGCAGTGCAACGCGTAGATATATTTAGAGAATCCGCATTTAGCTCAGTCTTGGCACGGCCAGCCAGCTCTCAGATACACTCTTGCATTTCCGTTTATAGCCAGCCAGTGCATTCAAGAGATGCATTTGGCAACCTGCATTGTTAGGGCCAGTACATTTAGGACTTTAATGAGGAAAAGTGAAAATGCTATTGATTATTTTGACCCAGTTTAACGTTCATTCGATAGGAATTCCAAAATGTAAAATATGTTGTGCCTAGAAGGTATTTATTCGGCCTTAATAGATGATTAAGTACTATAAACTGCTTAATATGATAAAGCTTTCTTTCACTGTTTAGAAAATAAAAAAAACAGTACAAGTAGACTTCCTTTTCAAACATTTTACAATTACAACTTGAATACGTTTAATGGCTTAATATCCCTTATATTCTTAGATTATTTTTAGCTCAACGAACATATACGTGAACAATACCTGCTTCAATTTGATTGAACAAAACTATTTTGTTATGAAATAACTAAGTGTCTAAATGTAATTTAATATTATACCACCGATTGGTTTTATATTTAGTAGGTGACTAGAAACTAACGAGACTTAATTCCATTAGGTAATTGGAAAGAGCAGCACAGATTCAGTAAAATAGTATTAACGCTTAAAGAGCATTTTTGTAAGGATACAAAATATTTGGGCAACTAATAAAGACTATAAGAAATTAAAATGAAAAGCAAATACAAAAGAGCACGTTATATAGTGATGTTATTTATGTAGACTTTCGAATCTGCCTTAGTCGGTGGGTTTGTGTGTCCAAGCAGTCGCTGCTGAATTGTACACCATTTCCGCATTATAGCCACAACATGGACTCACCTGTCTGATGACTCCGATGAATCGTATCGATCCAGACACCGCTTCTTCGATCCCCTCGTTCCGCGCTCCGCTCCCCCAGTGGTTCTTGGTGCTGTTGTTACGCTTGCTGTTTTGCCGGCTCCCACTCGTGTTGTTGTTGTTGTTGTTGCAGTCTTCCTGGCGCCCTGATAGAGCTGAGATCGCAATGCGTTTATATCCAATTTGGCTGCCTGGCCGCCAGCCCCGCCCCCCACGCCTCCCGCCCCCCGCTTGGTGCCCTGCACGATGCCAATGCTGCTGGGCGTGCTAAAGGGTCGCGCCGGTTTCGCCGGGGGTTTCAGCTCAATATTCGAGGAGGCAGAGGGGGCAGAAGGGGCGATGGGCGGTGCGGGGGCTGACAACAGTGTGGCGGTGGGTGTGGCTTCTGCTGCTGCTGTTGTTGTTGTTGTTGGTGTTGTAGTAGGTGGTGCTGTTTCTGGGTTGCTGTTGTTGCCGACGCCGGCGCCAATTGTCAAACTGTTTAAATTGACGCCGTTTTTCAGCTGATCAAACAATGACAAAGCCGCGTTGGAGGTTAAAGTTTTCTTTCCCGTTGCTGCTGTTGTTTTGACAATGGGCGGGGGCGGGGACAGGGGGGATACCGCTTCGGCTGCCAATTCCTTAGTCTTTAATGCCGTATCCTTTGGCTGAGTGGCTGACATTTTCCCTCGCTTTGTTTGCTGTATGCCTTGAAACTATTTTCCTTTTCTTACTATTGCAATGATGCGCTTAATTGCTCTCAACTGCTGCCATTATTCCAAAGCCCCTTTGCCACACAAATGCTACCTTCTTAGGTTTTATTGTTAGTCGACGGGAAGCCAATCTTAATTGCTCTAATCGGAAAGTTCTTAGTCAGCAATTCGAAACCTCACTGCCTTTAAATGGTATTTCCATTTCGATTTCCCCCATTGGCTTGCATAAATTGGTATTTAAATTTCGCCATGAACTTGCACTTTTCCGGCTTTTGTGGGTCGGGCTCTCGAGTTACGAGTGGTGAAAATGATAATACAAATTAAACAGAAATTCATTTAAATCAATTGCATTTTTGGGCTTTTCACATTTAGCTGCACTTCACTTCTGCACTTATGACACACATTTTTTCGAATCGATTGATATTTCAGACGAGAAATCACTTGATCAGCATTTAATTACTCAACGTTGCGGGATTGATTTTGGTTTTGGGAGGAATTGTCGGATTACGGGCTGCGTTATCAAGTGTTTTACTGTGCTTTATGGCTTTGTGAATGGCTGATTGCTATTTCGTTCTCGTTTGTTTCCGGTGCACACCCGAAACTCATTCTGCAAGACGGACGAAGACGATAAATTCGAGAATTCAAGAAAGCAATGGAACCGAAATAGAAACAGATGCCGAAACGGGTAAGTCAGGTTAACCGGTTCAGCTTTTGTTTAGTGCCAACAATGACAAGTCAGCAAACAAATCGCAATCTAATCAAATGCATTCCACTGTGCCACTCACTCGGCAAACTAGTAATTTGCTTATCACGGGGCCAACTTGTCTGGCAAGCACAATATTAATAATTAATGCAGTGGCTCGTTTGCTACTGCTGTTAATTGCCGCCAATTGCCGTGTAACCAAATTAAACAAAGTCAAAGATGCGATGCACTGCAAACTGCGAATTCCGGAAACCCATCGATTGGCAAGCGAAAAACTGCGATCTCCACACGAAAAAAGCTGCGGGCTGCTCTCGCTCTGCCTGCCGACTGACTGGCGAGTGGGGCCGAGTGGAGTGGGAGTGGGCCGAGCGCCACGGCCCCACCCGAAGCGGGAGCCGACCGCAGCCGAAGCAACGGACCCGAGTGGCTTAGCCAACTAGAACCGGGCACAAATCAAGATACGAAGCACGCGAGGCAAGAACGAAGGCAACGAACTGCCGTTCGTTTACTTGGCGCCCAACGAGGGGCACTCTCGAGCGGGGGGGTGCCTGTGTGCAGAGTGTTCACTTTTGATTTCTGTGCAGCGGCAGCAGGTTTTCAAGAGAGCGAGCAAGAGCTGGACAGAGCGGTTGGGGGAAATTGGGAGAGCTTGTTGCGCCACAATGTGTGTCTGTGTGTGTGTGTATTAGTGTGCGTTTGAACTTCTGGGGAAGTTCAGCAATTCAGTATTTCGGTATTTTAACATTTGGTGGTTTGCCAGTTGGGTCGAAACTTCCGATGTGTCCGCGGGTGTTTGAGTAGGTGGCAAGTTCACTCACACACACGCAGATCGAGGTGCAGCTACCTGTTGATATGTGTGGGAACTAATCAGAATACGAAAGGTTCCTGCGGTTCAGCAAAACTCGAAACCGGTTCACCGAACCGAGCATAATGGTTTTATGGGAGCTTGAATTTGAAGCCGAATACAGATGTGTGGACAATATGCACCCATATTCAATGGTTAATTGTCTTATGGCCCACTCATATCATAAAACCAAAAAAGTCAAGAATTAAAATACAAGAGGCTTGTATAAAATAAAATACAAAAAAGTAAACAAAGACAAGGCAAAACCAAACAATAACAAAACAAAAACAAGGGGAGCTCGCTCACAAACACAATCAACAATCGCAACTGTTATCAAAACCAAATGGAGGAAACAAATAGAGAGAGAGCGATCAACTCACTCACACAACGAGCAAAATCTCGTCATGAAAGCAAAAACAAAACGACCAGAAACTGGGTCTGCGAGAGGAAGAAAGACAGCACAGAGGGGGAAGGTGGGAGTGAGAAATCAAACACAACACGTGCTTTTATTACGTTACAAGCAAGTGTGCGTACGTGTGTGTGATGCAACTGTGGGAGAATGCAAAAACGGGTGGGACAAAGACGACGCATGTTTACGAGGGCCTTTTGCGGGTGTGTGCGAACGCGACATAACTCGTTTGGTGGCTAGCGTTTTTGTTTTTATTCTGCCAAGAATATTTTGGTTCTTATTGGATTTTTTACACTGCACTAAACATGTGGATATCGGGCCAAAAACAATCAGTAAAAACACAAGATACTGTGAAAATTTCAGTTACTTCCGGGGATTAATTCACTGAAGAGCTTACGAATCAACCAATGTTATTATTCTTATTTGTATATTAGACATTCAAAAAATATACAATTGAATTAAAAATACACGATACGCGAATGCACTGCGTGAGAGCGAGAAGCGAACTAAGTTTGAATTTTGCATTTGGAAATGCATTTTCCGCAAGTTAGGTGCAGCAAAGAGAGAGAGAGAGAGGGAGAGTGAGACCGTGATAATATAAAAGGGAGAAAAAATTGCAGAGTAATAGCAAGAGAAGAAAATGCCATGGATTATTTATTAGTTATATAACGAGTATTTGAATTTGGCCCCGCAACATAAATACATAAATTAATTCATGAATTTATAAAATGAATTCAAACAACCGAAAAACTAAAATCCCAATATTAACGCAACATGTTTCCCAGCAACAATTGTTGATCAGGCACATCTGATCATTAGTCATAGCAGTCTGCTTTAGTAAGTGAGCAGGCTGAAACATCTAGTGATCCCGATATGTCTGCTTTTTAGCTTAATGTTGGGCTTTACCAGAGGTTGGCGAACGGAACCTAAATTTGAAAAAAACAGATAAACTTAAAAAAGCAATCGATTTCTTCGACCCCTGTAATTTAAATAAACGAAAAACATCAACGCTAGAGTCAAGAAAAGGATAAAAACTTATGGATAAAATCAGGGCAACAATTATTACAAGACCGTAAAATCAAGAAAATTCACTTAAACAAATTCGGAAAAAATAAAAAATCATGCAGAATTTTATTACATTTACAGCCTGTTTTTGAAAAAATCTTAACAGTGGGTGGAAGGCCATATACCCCAGACACTTACCATGCCTAAATTCATTTCCAAGACAACTACCACAGTGAATCATTGATTGTTGTCTGAGGCTTGAAAAACAACTAAATAATGATGTTGAATTTAAATAATCTTAAACATTAGAGTCAGGATATATATTCTAAGCGGAACTTTAATTACCAAGTCAAAAGAACACTTTCAATTCCCCAAAGTACCAATAGTGGTTAAAAAGCTATGAAATAATTACTAATAAAGAACTAGCGGAAGGTATCGTTTTTCTTTCATCTGTCACATACTTTTGGGCTCCATTTATGGACACGATGCAATAAATTATAAAGACACGAACCTTTTATAGCAAACAGCAACGTACTATAATATAGCAACTCAATTTAGGCAACTCCCTCTGTTGCTAAAATTTATCAACAATAACGGGAAAACTGAGAAATTGGGGACCGACCTGTAATGTTCAGTTTGTTTCGGTCTGGCAGCACTGTTTTTTACACAAGGGTAAAACTCGCGACGGGAAAACTGCAGTATTTTCCATGTTTTGAGGCTTAAACACTTTGCGATGGTGCACCTGCGCGTTCAGGTGGACAAGCACATCCCACAGGGAAATTGGATCCATTTCTAAATATTATCGGGGTACAACAGAAAACACTTGCGTTTTGACATCACTTATGACATTTTGAATTTATAACTCGAAAAAGGAAACTAAAACCAAGTTAGTTTATTGTACTATAATATAATAAATTGGTATCCCCAAATTTTATGTAAACTACCATTATTAAAAGGTATATATAAAATTACTGAATCTTATTACAGTAAAACTCCCTCCCAATGTGTCCTTATTAACAAATTTCAACAGTTTTTTTGTTTGTGTGTATGTATAGCCAAGCCATTTTTATATATTTTTCTTAAACTTTTGATTACACGTTATAGATACAGCTAAAATGATTGCATTCGAAATGGTTTCGTTTCGTTTACAGGGGGTATGCGCATATATATTTAGCTAAGAATCTCTTTAAATAGTAATAAGTTTTTTTTTTAATGGGGTCACATACATAAATATTTACATGCATATGTGCACATACAATTGTAATAATTATTGATCATTATTTATCGCTTTCACGTTCCCAGTTCAGATCCATTTCTAAGGCTCGTCCCAAGCATCCGTCTCCAGCGTCGGAACTCAATCTTGTATCTAATTAAAAAGAGATTATGTCGCATTCATCAATTGCAATTGCAAATCAGACGATAATTACAGCAGATACGGATTTATCAGAATATCAACGGCAATTACAGACGAATACAATCAACTCAACGATTAAAACTCAAACAAAGGCAAGCAGAAGCATTTGCGGTGGATAGCGACAATTAACACATGCACCAGCTAATTAACACATCTGCGACATTTTCGAACTGCGTAACAACTAAACACTAAAGTAAGCTTTAATATCTAACCAGCACCCAGCAACCCGTGCTATCATCCCGCCGGAAGTAGCGCGGCCGATTGTCCCTGAAGACGGTGACGGCGGGAAACTGGTTTTCCTGGATAAACCTTATGGTGGCACGCGTCTGAAATGGTAAAGAGTAATACAATTACACAGTGAGTAATAATAAACTTTGGAAAAAAATAATAACAACTGTATGACCTTGTTTTTTGAGTTCCATTAAGCTGCACAGAAAAATCTGTCTTGGTAAAAAACAAATAATTATACATTTGAAAAGCTCCAACCGATAATCGTCGGTTGAATTTACCGAAAAGTTACTTGAATAATTATGTTATATGTACAATTTTAAAGTTACTTTAAACAAAATTAGCAGTTTAAATTCTTTTAACCACAATAGTTATTAGGACTAACCTTTTACCATTGATTACAGTCAGTCAATAGTTTTACCACAAAAATTGTACTGGAAGTATGCAAATGCTAGCATAAATCAACCTTCTATGTCTTAACTTTGTAGTGTCTTAATTAGAACCAGTTGGTTTACAAGTGGTTATGTAAGCAAACAGCAACGAAATAAATTATCAAGATGAAGTTAGCAACATCAAAATACTTGGACAAGGTGGTAAGCTAAGTAACCATTTTTACGGCTTATTTAACCGTCAATATATTACAAAATGTAAATACAAAATACTTTGTGACATCACTTTACAATAAATTGCAGTACAAGTTTATCTATTATTAAGAATCTTTTTCTTTTGCCAATGCAAACTAAGAAAGCTTTTTCTGTGTGTTTATATCTTAACCAGCTATCAGCGGGGGATTCACACGCAAATGCAAACACACCTGGGGAGCAAAGTGAGGCGGCTCCACGTCGGGACTGGAGGACAGGTGCTGCAGCAGAAAGTCATCCGTCTGGGAAAGCCACAGATCGGCGCCGCGCAACGGATCGTAGTTGAAGGGTCCAATGCGAAGCATACCCAGCGAGGAGTCGTACACATCCAGGACCTACCAAATGAACGGACTCGATTAGCAAGGTTACATATTAGGGTTTAGTTCCCACTTACCGACTGTGCTCCCATAAAAATTCGGGCATCGCGCAACTCCCGATCGGGTCCTCGGTCCGGAAAAGAGGCCGGAAAGATCTCACCAGTCTTGATGTTGACTCCCACGCCGTAGATTATCGGGCAGCTGATCTCGCCCCGCATCATGGTGTTCAGCTCGCCCACGCACGCCTGCGTCAGATCGATTTCAAGAAGGTGATTGTGGAATGATTCTGCAATATCAAATAAATATGAAAACATGGATCCCTTTGGTCCTTCAACGGTTGCCAAACTTGGCCAGTATAAACAACAAAAACGGAAAATAAGCAGAGGAACTAATATGTTTCTAAATTATAAGTGAAATCGGATACAGTGGCTTTAGATTCCATATTTATAATTTTAAAAATATTTTCAAAAAAGTTTGAAATTTGAAAGAGTTTGAATTTGAAATGTTTTAAAAGAACCTACACTAGTTTCTAGTCTATGGACTTCATTAAATTTGTTGTGACAATGATTTTACACAAAAGCTATAAACAATGATATGACAAAAACTCTAAATGGTGTTTATATTAATACGTGTCTATTATTAATTTGTACTTTTTTTAAATTTGTGTATCTTTAAAAAAATAAAAATGGACCTGAATGAAAAGTTATTTTACTAGACTTTAGATAAGTAGAATTTGAGCAGAAATCATTATAAACTCTTTAAATTTCAAACTTTTTCAATATTAAACAGTGAGCCAAGTAAAAAAGAAGTAAACTCACGCATGATGCTGAAGAAGACGTCCTCGCCGTAGCCCTTGGCATCGCGATAGCCACCAATCAACTGCAACTCGATCCGACCCTCCGCGTAGCCGACGGCCAGATCCTGAACCCGCGACACCATGGTGCACACAGCCTCGTCCACGCCGCTGCCATCGAAGTGGGCCAGAGCCACAGCTCCAGATCCTGCCGTGAAATAGATAGAATGAGCCAGGGTTAATGAGCCAAATGAAGCCAATTTATGGGGCGCAGGACATGGACATGGAGAAACTTACCCGAGTGCCGGACCACGACGATAATACAGGTGGTGGCATCGTCGGCGCCGATGATGTTCACGTGCTTGTCGTGCGGAGCGGAGGCGGCCATCTCCCGCTGTCCCACGTAGAGCAGACCCACCGGACCCACCGACTTGGCCTGGATGGAGTGCAGCTGCTGGGCGTAGTCTCTGTAGACGGGATGCTGCAGGAACAGGCTGTTGGTGTCCATGGGACAGTCGTCCTGCAGCACGCCGTTCAGCACGAGCACCATCCTTGCAGTCTGTTGTGTCCCTTCCTCTTGACCCTCTGGCAGGGGTTCGCTTTAAATTACTTGGAGTTTGTCCCGGGCAAGACGAGTAGCAGGCAACTGTGAGAGGTGGAAGGAGAACACAGAATGACTTAGAATCCAAGGGAGATGGGATATTACAACAGCTTCGCTCCCCCCTCCACGAAACTCCAACTTCAACAGAAGCAGCGAGCGGCATAAAAATCAATTTACGATGCCCGCAACCACGGCAGATTTGCATGTTTGATAATAATTTCATGCAGCCCGACTGAGAAATATGTTTACACCTCGATCCCTCCTTGGCTGGCTCGTAAATTTGAACAGCTCTCGAACAAAAAGTGCAAATAAAAATGTCAAAAGTTGTGTCCCTGCGGCTGATTCAATTCCCTGCCCTGCCAATTCACCAATTCACCAGTTAACCAACAATGGACACCCTGAAATTGGTTCGCAGGGGTGTGGTTTCAAAGGGGGTCAACTCGTGGCGATGGAGGGGAAATCTAATAAAACAATTAGAAGGCCATTGGAGGGTCATCAATTTACGGAGTGATACCCACTGCCCATATGGCCGGCAATTGAGGCAAACACCCGAAGTCACAGATGTCACACCAATGTGAGTAGCCATTAAGTGGCCGTCCCAGCGAATTAACCACCAAATGAACAACAAATTTAATAGAATTTAATAATTAAATTTAATACTGCTCAACACCACCCTGCTTTTGAGTGCAATTGCATCTCGAGCTGAGTCAGCTTCGGCGGGTAATTGAATTATTTACCTACGGATGCTGTCTAGTTTCAATTAAGCGGAATAAAGACAAGTTAAAGTTCAAGTATAAGTGCACATACGAGTAATAAAACAACATCGTTGGAGCCTCATAAACATAAATGATTACATGAGCAGCAAACTACAATTGTCAGGGCTAATTCCCGATGCAAAATTCGTTGTCTGGCCAAAAAAAACAAAAAGGTAACAGAAAATAAACAAAAATGCAAACAAAGCCCGAAAGAATCCCAGCCAGAAACAACACTATTAACTCGGCTCGGGCCGGAAAACAATGGAAAACGCTGGGGAAAACTCAAACAGCAAAACGTGAAGAGCTCGGTCTGGATGCTGGATGGTCCAGGAACCCAGCTAGGATGGCAATTGTTATGCTGGTCTTCGGCCTGCCTGCCTGCTCTTGCCTGGAAGCAATTTAGCCGCGATCATGCATGAATCTTGATTAGATATTCAACGAGAAATAATTTGAAAATGATGACAGTTGGCGATAGGCGCGCTCCACTCTTAAACCCAAAGGATGGATGGCCACAGTGAGAAAAAAGGGCTTTATAAAAATCAATAAAAAAGTCATAATCAAATAATTTAACGTATTAGATAGAGTGACTCTTTAATATTCGATATTTAAAATGGAACGGTCTTAAATATGAAAATTATCCTTAGAAGATCCCTAATTTTCTATGCTACTAATTTAGCATTTTTAAAAGGGATAATAAATTAAATAATATTAATATTTAAAGATATTTAAAACAAAGCCTAAGTTTTCTAGACGTTTAGCCAAAATAAAAGCCAAGATAAGATAAGTTTAAAGAGAAGTGAATTGTGATTATAGTACGAAAATCGGCGAAGATTTTTAAAGCCAGATTTAGTTAGCAAAAATATTTTTAATTTTATTTTTTTTAGGTTCTATAACAATAATACTTTTGTTTCATAAATAAAATCATATTACAAAATGTTTTTTGAAATGGAGACAATTCCCGATTTTGTTAGAAAAACCCCTGACTATTTTGAAAATTCAAACCTGATTGTTGCTGTGCAGGAGAACGATCAGGGCAATGGAATGGAGCAGGAAAAGGAGCCGCAGAATGCAGGCGATCTATGTAGGTGAGGCAGGATGACCGAGTTTCCCCCAACTGATTGCTAATCAAAGGCCCAAAAGTTCTGTTGACTCTGGCTGAGCGGGCGGTCTTGCCAGTCACTTCGTGCCTAGGCCAGAGATTCCCTCCACTTGATAGGCCCGAAAACCAGAATCCCAAGAAGGCCCAGCCAACGAGGAGTCCCCAATCCCGGCGTGATCGATGGCAGTCGAACGGATGGATGGATGGATGGCGGCGAAAGAACGCAGCAAACAAGGCCATCAGAAACGATTCAATTCATTAGGCCGGCGACGAGTCTATTACGAGGACTGGTCCGGAGAACTCGTTACGGTTCTGGCTTATAACAATCACAAATTATGGGTTTGTGGCCGAGCGTGGAGAATGATCTTGTAGATTTAACACTGATAGCCAGTGCTCGGGCTCGAAAACAGGTTCCATTTGTCTACTACTGGCCAGGCATTCTTGGCCACATGATTGATTGCAATTTTGACGAGTGCAACGGCGGCAGCAACTGCAACTGACAGCAGCAACAGCTACAACTGCTACTTTTCCTCTTGGATCTGTTCTGGCCAGGTAATTTACACCCAACCACTTCGTTTCTGCTCATCTGTCCAACTGTCCAACTGTCGGAACACGCTGGCCGCACATTTCAAATTCTTTTGGACAGCCCTTTACACGACGACACAATTGTCAACGAGCGCGAAACAAATTTTAAGCCAAAATACGAGCTGCAACACAACTCGTTTTCTGCCTGAAATTCCGGCCAAAATGAAGAAATTGCCGGCGGGAGGAATCCAAAGGCACCACAGGGGAAAAGGAGACCCGAGGTGGAGGAATCAAAGCGACTTGGATCTGGCCAAATCTAAAGCTTCAGTGGAAAGCCCTCTTCCGGGTTCGTGATTTTCCTTTTGTTGCTGCTGCTGTTGCTGTTGCTGATGCAGTTGCTGCAGAAATGGTTGTTGCTGCTGCTGCTGTTGCAGTTGTCATTGTTTTCCACACATTTCATGGCCAGCATGCGGAAATATTGTAAAATTAATT
Source organism: Drosophila fuyamai (assembly GCA_018153365.1). Lineage (NCBI taxonomy): Eukaryota > Metazoa > Arthropoda > Insecta > Diptera > Drosophilidae > Drosophila > Drosophila fuyamai. Next base: position 2,032,521 of record JAECXW010000889.1, read on the forward strand.
TCAATCGTTTGTTAATCGAAAGATAACTTTATACAGTCAGTGGGTTTTGCTCTCCGCGCCGATACCCCAACCCAGTTTCCTCCCATTTAATGCCGCACTGACAATTTAATTTGGCCCAGCTGCAGTGGATTGTTTTGGCCCTGGTCCAAGTCCAGGTCCAATGGTTTTGGCCAAACGTGACTGCCAATTGACTTCCACACAATTTCGCTTTGGCACGCAAATATCGTGAGGACGGCTACCTTCCGAGCTCCCCAAGAAATGGTCACCAAGGCAAAAAAAAATAAAAAAAACAGAAAAAGAAAAAAGGAAATCGAAAGTTTACATTGAGTGGAAGCTGGGCTTCGTGTTCCTCTCTGGCGGTTACAACTTTTCTGGGATGCCAAAATCAGCCGAAAGAAATAACAACAACCGAAGGAACAGACTGAATTGAAGTTGACATTTCTGGCCATGTTTTTCGTGTCGGTTTTTTTGGGTCTAGACCAACGACTTCGTCTTGCCAATACATGTACATATGTCTGGCCAAATCCGAATATCCAAAGTCTAAAGTCGGAGATTTCCTGAATAGCTCTAATTAGAATTGCCGATCGTCGTGCTCCCCGTGGCTCGATGTGTTCAAATCAGCAATTCAATTCTATAATTCTATTTCATCCAGATAATGATTAATGATGATAGGTTCATTATACGCGTACTGTCATCGCCTCATTCAATTATAAATGCAGTAAAATAACTTGAAGTAAGTTATGACTTGGTACTGGGCTGTCAATCACTCAGCAGATTCTACAGGGAAAGGGAGTGTCCATAATAAAGAGTTGACAATAGTAACATGACAATACAAAAAATAAATAAAGAAGATAAAAGTAAAGTACAATTGCCTTTGAAAAGGCCACAAAAAATAGCAAACCTTTCATTATTATCTTGCATAAATAACACATATTTAAGTTATTTTTAGAAGTTGCCAGATAAACACAAAAATTCGGCTACGAGGGGAGTTGCAGAATTTCACATTATTTTCAGAACATTACCTTTTTTGTATATTATTTTCATTTAATATGTTACAAAACTATGCTAGGCTTTTAGGTTTATTTACTTTGATTCTTAAGAAAGACAGTTTAAAATAAAGTTTAGAAAACTTATTTTACTTTGCAATCACTAGCTAACATTTTCAAATTTGGTTATTAAAAATTTTCAAATCACTAAATTAATTTTAAAATAATTAATAACCATTTTTGAAAATGTTATCTAGTTAAATACTATTTTTTTATTTTAAGCTGTTCATCTTTTAAGCGCCAAAAAAGTATAATTTGAAGTTGTTCGGTTTTCAAAATTACCTATCGTAACCAATCTCAAAGCTATTTGAACTCTCAGGATATTTAGTATTGGATTCCCAGGATAAATTACCTATTTAGTGCCATTTACATTGCACAATTTCCCAGACTCAGCCGAAAAGGAAATCTATTTTCACACAGCAGTGAGGACCGGGAAAGGCGAATTCTCACTAAGTCTCTTGTCCCATTACTAAGTTGGGATCGTCTGCTGTTGTTGCTGTCGTGTAGTATCTGCTAAGTTGCCGGTGTCTCTGCCTTTTTTTTTTTAGCGAGTGCCTCCGCCTGCTCCTCAGTCAGCTTTTGTTTCCTTTTTTTGTTTTTTTTTTGTTTTTCCTTATTTTGTTTTTATGGCTGCTTATGCAAATGCAAATGCGACTGTGGCGCGGAGTGTGCGTAAACGTTTGCGCCTTTTGTTCACATGGATGTGGATGTGGAAGTGTGGATGTGTGGTTGTGATTGTGGATGGGGTCCGCCGATTCCAAAAGCGTTGCGCTGCCGTCATGTCCAGTAATTAGCATAGCACACAGTCCCAAACGCAGTCGTTTTCTTTCGCTTGTTTTTGTTTTTTTTTTTTACATTTTTGTTTTGCCGATATTGTTGCTGTTGCTTTTGCTGCTTGACAACCGCGGCACTTTGTTTGTCCTCTCCTCCGCAGTTGCACTCGTCAAACAAACCCGCCGTCGGTTTGCATTAGCTGAAACCAAAGTCTGACTTACTCTAACTAACTTAAACTCGTTTGACTTTTATGGACTGCGCTTTACGTACTAAAAAATGAACTGCAAATTTCTCGGAAAATCGCTGAACTATTATTATGTAGATTATATAGCAACGGAGAATGCGACAAGGATATTGAAACGATTTTAAGAAGTTCTTAGTTTCAAGGATATTCAAATTCAGCGATTTGTAGAAAAAGGTAAATGTTTATATTATAAACTACGACTTTTTGTAATTACGTACATATGCCTATATATTATATTAAATGTCTGTTTTCATAGTTACAACTAGTAAAAATTAGTATTGAAGCTTTTTTGTGAGTTATCTCACTTTTAGAGCTACATTTTGGAATAACTCTTCTTTTTAATAAGAGTTTTGGAATGACATATTAGGAAAGTATTTCTATAAAAATAAAAATAACCAATTTGGAAGCGGTTTCTGCCTAAATATCTTACAATTATTCCAAAATTCCTAAAAATTCCGATCAAGGATTGTCCATTGGATTTGCGTTTGTTTTCTTGTCTGATGCGCCGCCAGCGTAGAATATTTGCCAGCGCAATTGGACATGTTTTCCGTGGGCTCATTTCTGTTTTTATGGCCAAAACACACACCGACATATATACAAAACAACTGCAGCAGCAAGAAACGACAAAATCCACAGCAGTCGGCTGGCATTTACAACATGCCTACAACGTGGTAATGGTAATGGCAGACCAACTGCTGCAGCACCGCTGAACCACACCAGAAAAAAAATATTGGATCATTTTGCAGGTGATTACTAAAGATACAATGATGGAAATTCAATTCCTATAGGTTTTGGGGTTAATTACTTAAAATTAGGTACGGTTATAGAATATTTATGTATTCTTAAGTAGACATTATGGATAGGAAGTAGTTCTAAGATCACAATGAATTCTTTTAAAATAATAATATGCAATAAAAATATGTACATTTATTTTTAAATAAGAATATTTTCCGAACAAATTCATTACAATTACTTGTATCCCTTATTTTGTTGACCTAATTTTGTGTAGTTTTTTTTGTAAGGACATAAAAATAATATTCTATAAAAATATGTAAAATTAATCAATATTTTTTTTCAGTGCCGTACATCAGTGAGGCGGCATGTTGGTCCCGTCTTGGAATACCAAATTTCATAGCGGTACACTGCTAAATATTTTGCAGCAACAGGCAACAGTAACAGGCAACAACAACAGCAACAGCAACCACAACTGCCTACGTGCGGGGGCGGAGGTTTGTTTTTATAGCCGCCCAACCGCCCAATCGACCCTCCCCCTTTTGGTTCGGTGGTATGTAGTATGTGTGCACCACCGGTTTGATCTTGGGCATTCATTCCGCATGCGGCACTATAATTTATAACAACTGCTGAAGGCGCTCGCCGAGTGTGCGACTCTTGCAGCTCCTCGACTCCTCGACTCCATCTCAGCAACTCTTTTCTTTTCTTTTCTCTTCTCTTTTCCTTTATTTTATTTAAGTCTCCGCCCGGCATACGCGCTGCGTTCATCCTTTGTGGTCAGAAATTGCAGCTCATTGTTTGGCTTTGCCTTTTGTATACCCTTTAAAACGGGGGGTATGATGAAATGTCATCATTGTGATGTGATATTAATGGTAGCCCTTATTAAGTTTCATTTTCTAATTTGTCATATTTTATTGTTAAAAAACTTTTTGGGTTTTTGCTAGCATTAAATAATTTAAAATTTGAGTTTATGCCTTCAAGAGATAAGTAAACGATTTTATAAATTACTTTTCAATCCCAAGATAAAGTTGGAATTATTCAAAATTGTAGTGTTCTTTAGTTACTTTTTAAAATGGTGAAGCTACTGAAATGTCTTGTTATAAATATAAACTATAATATAACATATAATAATTTTAGGCTCCTTAATTAGTCATCACAAATTACTTGACAATTCAATATCTTTTCAAAACATTATTGTAGTATAACCCTCTTTCCCTCTTTGGTGAATCTATCTTTTATAGGATCCATTGAATCCAAGACATTTAAATTGATTGATCGTTATGTAAGAGAGCCCCAGGCTTAAGGTCTTTAGAAATCGGTTCATAGCTAGGGTATATTTGTATTTCCTAGGGTATATAGATTTCGCCATAAGATTTGTCACTCCTCGATTTTGTGGAGTGGAGTGGCAGGCACGCCTCTATCTGCAATGTGCGATCTATTGCGACGGGCGCTTTCCTTTGAGCGGAGCAACTTGGCCTGCGATGGCTGTGGAGCTGGCTGGGATTGCATGGCATGGGACTGGATGGCAGGTCTCCAAATCGGAATGGAGCAGTGTGAGCTGGGACTTACCAGGGAGCATCTAATGGCCGGCGGACGCAGCTCCATTTCACCAGAGATTGATAGCAGTTGACGCTCGTTGCGCAGCTATTCGGCTTGCTTTGGTTTTGAAAGCCTTCGAAGGAACTTTTATGATTCGGCCAGGTGAAAGATATATATATGTATATATATTTCTGCCCTGCGCGATGAAATCTGAATAGATTTCTTTCGACGCTGCTGCCCGGTGTGGTGTGTGTCTCTACGGCCTGATTTATAGGAAGCGATTGTGCATTTTGCAAATTACTATGTCTCGGGAGCTCTGGGGATTATTCGCTGCCCGGCATTATTAATACCTAAATGCAGGCACACCGGCAATAACAACATCATCATCGTCGGCTCTTTGGCCCATCCCCATCCCCACCCCCCATCTCCAACTCCTCCTTGCTCCTTTCTCCTTCCGCTGATTGAATCTTTTATGTGTGGATTTAGGAGCCATCAGCGGCAGGAGCAGCAGCAGACAGACCCGGAGTTGAAATTAAATATTTATTAAATCGACAGCACACACACACAATAGCATATAAATCAGCTTAAAAACTATTCAATGAATATTCCAATCAATAGACCATCGCACACAAAATAGAAGGTGAGTTGGTGGGCGATGTTGTTGCCGAAGCTTTAGAAAATCTCTGACCCTTGACAAAGTCGAGGGAGGAAATTAAAATGTTGTCCAAATGAGATGGCTACGGTTCAGCCATAGATTAGTGCAAATTGCATAGAAATCGAAATACTGAGAAAAATATTAAATATCAATTCGAAGAATTGTTTTTAATAATTTCAGTTTTAATAGCAGTTCTCGGAATTATTTGGTTTTAATCTTACAAATACTAGGTAAAGATTGGCAATTGAAATCATTTTCAAGTGCTAACAGATTACCAGATTACCGGCCAAGATATTTTTCCTTGTGTATTTTTCATCCCCGTTTTTTAGTCTCGTCGAAGACATCCTTTTGCTGATGCAACCTTTCAACTTCTGTCGAGAATCTATAGCAGCAATTATGTCCCTTTCTTGTAAGGACCTCTGACGAGTGACCGGCAGACAAGTTGGGGCCAAAAAGGGAGTCGAAGGCAGTCCAAGTCATTGTCCTCGGGTTACACTGACCAATTTCGAAAAGTACAAATTGAGCTGCACTCACCTGGCTGCCAGGGGGCTATGCATTGTGCATTGTTCCGAGCCGAGAGTTAGTTTAATTAATTCAGCATCGAAGGCTGTAAACAAGCCTCGGCCAACAAACAGGCTGTCTTTGACAGCTTACTCGAAAGAGGTGTACAGGCACTTGTCGTCAGTCAGTCGAGCGCTTTTTCGGCCCCCTGCCCCCCTCTGCACATTTTGAGAAAATCACACACAAACCGAAAGAACTTTGACCCTTGACTCGGAGGAGCTGGCTGCTGGGAGAGTCCCCATACGAAGTGGTGAAGTCGCCTTCAATTAGCGCTTTGGACACAGATATTAGTTGGAAAAACAGTTACTCCAATTTTTAATGGCATCTTTTTTTTGGGACATTAAATGTAACAGAGAGAGTTTTGTCTTGGCTGTAAGTTGTTAGAGGTGGCTAACACCTCTATATATCTTGGAGTCTGCCGGTCGCCATAAAAGATCTTCGAGGGAAAAACTAATTACACAAGTCGTAAAGTCTTAGCAAACCTAAAAGGCAAACCAAATGAGATGTTTCGCCATCTGATGGAAGTGGACTTAGTCAATCTGACTCATTCCCATCTATGGGTACATACATGTGCCGACTATCAATAAATTATTAATATTATAAAACAAACAATTGTGTTTTTTATATACAGTAAGCTATAGCGAAAATAAACAAACATTGAATGCCGTTATCTGATGAAAAATTGTTTAATCTTTAACATTATTTATTAGTATTTTTTATATGAGTTTCTTATTTTGAAATATATATGTTTTTTTTTGTGTGAAGAAAACAAATGTGTAAACACTCAATTTGCAATTTATTTGTGCCAATTAAATTTTTTTAAAAACAGTATCACCCCCAAATAGATTTTTAATGTTAATTAATATTGGGGTTTAGCTGATAGCAATGGCATTGTTTTCATGGGATTTTTTAAAAATATTTGTTTGTTTCAACGAATATGTTTTTGTTTAGCTCAATTATATTTGTATTAAATAGCCCACAATCTAGCAGGCTATCGGCTTTAAATTAAACGAACCCATTAAGGTACTTGTTCATCGCTTTTTCCCTTCCACCCATAAAGATAGCCCGAGTACAATTATTTTTAGACCAGCTAATATTGATCATCCAGCCGGGCTTGATTGATCGCCAGGGATAGCAGAGGAGGTGCAGACTCCTTTTCCCAGAGCCCATGATCATCGATTGCACCGACGATCGATCCATTGGCCGGCGAAATAAATTGTTGCTACACGTATAAGACATCGTGTACGACAAGTTAAGACAACGATCTGCTCGCCTCTGCGGCTTCAGACAGAGTCTTGGCCAAGAGTCTCGGTTCTGGCCAGAGATTTGGGCCCAGCGATCTGCATCATGTGGCGTTGCTCGCTGCAGGATCGCCAGTCGCTAGAAGCCAGATCTGCACTCCGATGATCTTCTCCTTTGGTTGCGTGGACACTATTGCGCAGTGTGTCTATATCATTAATTAATTTAATCACTCGTACATGATTTCGCTGTGCGCCTGTTCGCTGCCAGTTCTTCTCACAAAAGTTATTAATTTCGAGGGAAAAGTGATCGATAGCTGGGGAAAACCCGGCGGGAAAATCGAAGATAACGCGTTTGGGATCCCTGCTTGAATGAAGCCGCACAATATAGATCTCTGATGCATATGGCTGGAATAATCAGTTTCGCCAGCTTATCAGCTCCGATCCCATACAGCATCCCATAAATATTAACAGGCAACAGATAAGACGTCATGTTTTTTTTTTTTTGTGTGTGTCTCATAGTCATAATTTGGGAAATGGAATATGGCACCGGACGGGGCTCCAAGATAGATCCAACTCGCTTTCATGGGCAGAATTCATAGACAAAATTATTCAACTGGCGGGGTTATTTAACCTCAAACTACTTTGCAACTATACTGATATTAGAATACACTTAATACGATTTTTAATTGACACTTTTTAAGGCTTTTTATAATTACCTAAATGTTTTATGTCTATATAAAACAGACTCTCTAACCACACCTAAAAGCATTTAATGGCATTTGTCTAGGGTTTACTTCGGGCATTATCTTTTAGAAGGCACGATTATTTTCATTATCTGACCGCCTTTGATGTCGTTTTGCAGACTTTCTTGACATTTAAATGGTATAAATTTAAATAAATATTACATATTTATGTATATGATTTACGTAGGGCATCATCTTCTACAACTTACATTGACTTGCGATTTCTCACTGCTCTTAAGAGTGTTTCTAGATAATAATTATATTTTTAGTCACTTAAATGGTAAGCCTATGTGATAGTTATTTTCACTGTTTGCACTAAGCCGATGGCATTTCTTTAGTACGTTTTTTTGTAAAACTTTTATTTAGGAACTTTGTTTTCCTCGATTTTTAAGGAATTTTATTAATCTAAAACTGCGGGTGCGCTGAATTTACCGCGAGACGACAAGACGCAAACCGGTATGAGACTCAAAAGCGACTGAGCCGAAAGTCCAAGTCGAAGTCGAAAAGACACTCGGCGAGAATAAAAGAGCAGCGCCAGCGCCAAAGCCTTTGGAACAGTTTCCATGTGAGCCTGCGTTGGGCAGAAAGGGAGCGCATGCTTGCTGCCGGCAACCTAATTGGACCCCTACTTGAGACGCTCTCTCTCGCTTTCGCTCTCCTGAGCCGACCTGGAGCCTCTCCCCCACTCTCGCTCTCTCTCTTGGGGAGGTGCGAGCGGGATGGCGAATGGAGCAACACGTGTTCTTATCAGTCGGTCATTGAGTGCTTTTTTAGATGAGTGGCTGCAGTTTGATAGCCATTGAGTGGAGCGTTTATTGTTTGAGTTTGGCTTAATTTCATTTCACTGCGGTAAGTGGTCACTCGTTCGGTTGGGGTTGCACTTCTTTAGGTCTCCTAATTGGTCAGTGGCCGGCGCTTTATGTACTAACAATGCAGTTGGGATGGCCCCTATATTTGCGGTAATTTAATAAAAGTAAAAAGTAAAATACAAGGGGTACCCAAAGGAAATGATGAGTAATGCCACTCTAAAAACCTTCAGAGAAATTGATCTAATTTAGGCCTGTCAATAGTTCATTTAATCATAAAAGACCTATTTGTTAGGTCTTATTTTGTACGAAAATACTACCAATCCGGGTATTTAAAATTGTAACCATTTATAACTTTACTTCAAAAATGAAAGGTGCATAAAGTTTGTAATCATTGTTTTTTTAGGACAAATTTCGACTAGAATTTTTTTGTTAATAGTTTTATGTAACCCAGACATTTAAAACAACTTTTTTTTTCAAATCGAGATATACGAATCTTCAGAATTTTTTTTCGCTGTATTTACCTATGCACATATGTGTATATCTACAGGAAAACTATATTTGTTTGTATGCAACTTTAGTTACAGTTGAACTATCATAACTGAACTATCCTATATCGAAATCTATATAAGTCGATCTAGTTTCATTGACAAAAGAAATTATAAATACTGGTAGAATTCTATAAGTCGAAGTTTTTAGAACTTAAACCTGTTTTAATGGCAAGAAGCTTAGAATTATAAGATTTACCTTTGACTTAAATTTAAATAGGATATATGTTAAACTGTCAAAGCCCTAAAGGTGTATTTGACTTGTCCTCCTGGAACTGTAACCAAAAACACAGCCCTTCATCACTCGAACTCCTTCCTACTCCTAACTCAATTTCTCCAACATTTTTCCCCAAAATGCAACCTTTTCAACCGATACCCCCTCCCCGAATGGCCACTTCATCCTGGAGCTGCCACAAAAGCCATTACGCACCGCTGTGAGATTGTAATCTAAGCTCTCGTTATTGGAGCAGGCTGGGATTTAATTAGACAAATGTCCCACAATTTGTAATGTCATTTTTCTCAGCAGTTGCGGAAAATCCGAATGTAAAACTTTTTGGTGTTGAAAATGCAAAAGGTGAACGAAGATGTGGAAAGGCGAGAAGGAGGGGCGGTAGATAACACCCGAAGTAAGAAGGAAATATGTCTAATTTTGCACCATGTGGACAGTGGTCATTATTTTGGCCTGTGGTGGACTGAGGGGCGTACGGAGAGGAGGGCTTACAGGTACCACCAGAAATCTTTGGCCAAGCCACTATCCCGCCCTCTCTTTCGCTCCCCGTATCCCCATCTCTGTCTGCGAGTGTGTGTGTGAAACAGCATGCGGTCCCTCGACAAAAAATGAGATTTGCTGACCGGTGGTCATTAAAGCACATTTACAATGAGCCAAGCCATGTTGGCTTGTGGCTAACATGGTCTAAGCCAGCCCCTAAGCCCCCTCCCACATCATCCAGCCCACAGCTATGCAAAATGACCAGAGACAAGCGATCAACTCGATGCCGAAATTAATTTATCTTGGCACTGGCTACCAAAATTTGACAAATTGCAAATGTATTTGAAATTGACTGCAAGTTGTCGGATCAAGAGGTTGGGCGGGGGGGAGTTTATCACAGGGGGTACGATATAAATTGAACCAGCTGGTCCTGATAGTTGATTAAATTTACATTCGCCTTTTGCAATATCTGGGCATTTTAATTATGATGTTTAATCACCGAGTATTTTATTATTCAACATAATTTTCAAGTTTTATGCAACTAGCTTTTGGGATTTTCCTTTTAAATCACCTCTTAAAAGTTATGATCCTTCAAATTGCGTCATATAATTTATATTGCTACTGCTGATAATAAATTGTTAATTTATGTACAATTTGTTTGGAAATGTTGTTATTGCTTTAATATTATAAACAAAATTATGTTATAATTATCTTAATACACATTTGTGATTAAAAACAAGAGAGAACGCTATAGTCGGGTGCCCCGACTATCAGATACCCGTTACTCAGGTAAAGGGAGTGCGAGGGAGATGGAGATAGAAACTTTGATCACGCATAACTTTTTAACGAATGGTCCGATTTGAAAAATTTCTTCTACATTTCGATAGGTATTGATAAACACAATAAAACTGCATTTTTACTTTTCCGAAATATTTAAATTTTTAAAATCGTATATAAGCGATTGTGGGCGTTAAAGGGGGCGTGGCACCTTTTTGAAACAAACTTGCGCTGCGTAGGAACTCCTAGAATCTGCATGCAAAATGCCAATCTTCTAGCTTTTATAGTTTCCGAGATCTCAGCGTTCATACGGACAGACAGACGGACAGACGGACATGGCTATATCGACTCGGCTAGTGACCCTGATCAAGAATATATATACTTTATAGGGTCGGAAACGCTTCCTTCTACCTGTTACATACTTTTGCACGAATACAATATACCCTTTTACTCTACGAGTAACGGGTATAAAAATACTCATAAGCAGTATTTCTAGGAATAATCAGTATAAATATACGTTTTTATTGTAAATCGAGAACAATATTCTTAATGATATTATTGTACTGATTCTTAACTTTTTAGGGCCTGCAAAGCAGTTTTAAAATTTTGTATAAGCCACGCAAATAAAATAAACTGTATAACTGAATGTATTAATCCTATTATAAGAATAATATAACTTTTTAAACAATAATTTCAAATTGTTAATTATACCCTATTTGATGAAACGTGTTTTTTATTGTAAATCGAAAACAATATTCCTAATGAAATTATTGTACTGATTCTTAACTTTTTAGGGCCTGCAAAGCAGTTTTAAAATTCTTTATAAACCACGCAAATAAAATAAACTGTATAACTGAATGTCTTAAACATATTATAGGAATAATATAACTTTTTAAACAATAATTTCAAATTGTAAATTATAACCTATTTGATGAAACGTGTTTTTTTTCTTATGAGTTCCTATATTCTTTGAACTGCCCTTTCAGAAGGGAGACCCAGTCAATTAATCTTATCAAGTTTTGAACTCTGTAAGATTTCCCTTGCAATTGTCTATGTTGAGGTCTGATTAAACACAACCCAATGAAGCACCCATCTTTTCCAGCATCCCGCTCCAGAATCTGCACCCACCATCCATCCACCATTCATCCACGCAGTTGATTGCACTAATTGGCAATGAGCGTGACGATCGCTGGCGATGGACATCCACAACTGGACAACGCTGATGAGGAGCTGGATGAGACAATGAGACAAGATTTTCATTCATAAAATACTCGCTCACTGGGCCGGAAGTTCTTATATGATTGTAAATTGTGATAGGTTCCAAGATAGGGTAAGCTGGAGCATATCGGAAGGCTTTTCATTATTTTAGTTTTGAAAGTTCTTCTTTGGATTCGTTGAGAAATCGAAATCTTGAAATTATTGTTATTTATTATATTTGAATTCTCTCTCTGTTAACAATTGTGAAATGCTATTATTTAAATTAGAAATAGAATTGCTTTGAATCAGTGCTCTCTTATCTAATATTGTCATGCCAGTAATTTGCTCTAGTTGAACATTTCATATTAAACATTTCAGATTAAAATTATTCTTGGAAAATAAACAATTACCATTTTTAAATAAGTATATTATGGGCTAAGGATAATTTCACTAAAAAAATGTTTAATCAAACTGTAATTCTGAACAACCGGAAACGAGAAACTTCATCCCCAAATTATATTTTAAGAAGTTATAAGAAGAATGGTATATGACTTGAAGTATGTCTTTGTACTAAAATATGACCTTAAGTAAGTCTAAACTTTGCTTTTTACCTCTTCCTGACATTTTAAGGATGTAGTAAATTCAAATGATAGAGTATCCTCGTTTCCGGTGGTTCACAATAGCAGTTACTTTATTGTTCCTATGCCAACAGTCGCCCAAGTTCAAGAGTGTTAATTAAAGCAAAAGCCTTAATTATTGCTATTTGTTTGTTTACCCTGTCACAGGGGAAGTATTTCCGCCAGGAGTGAGCTAATCCGGTCACAGCTGCCGTCGCTTTGGTCACCGTTTGGGGATCGCATTTCCTCGGCCCAGAGGTCAGAGTTCAAATGCAGGCAGAAATATGTAAATGCAGGGCGCTTGCGTGGAGCGATAAAAACAAATCGAAAAGGGAACCCACTGCTAACCGATTTCCACTTCAATTTCGAGCCGGGTCATAAACTTGCCATCATATTGGAGGAGTTCTGGGCACTCGGTTTGGGAATGGGAATCGGGATGGGGATGGGTCACGAGCTTGGCTTTGGTGCAAGCCAAATGCTTGTTAAAGGGCGGGTTCGCGATTGTTGCTGTTGTGCGGTTGCTTCGTGGCCAACCACAAAAACAAATCAGCCGTAGTGGAGCGGAGCGAGGCATCTGCATCTCCATCTGCATCCCGGCAATTGGCAAATTCGATTTGCAATTTTTGTACAAACGCCGGAGGATCCGCGCAAGAGCTGCTGGGTTGAGCAAACAATTTAGAATGAAGTGCGATCGGGAGTCAGAAAGTTGATTTGCAATTTCATGGCAGCGGCAATTTGCACCTCATCATCATCATTATCCCGGCACATCTTTCTCCGGGTGATGATCTTTCAATCGTTCAATCAGGCGGTCCAGCGAGGCGAGGCACGTGCAGGTTGCAACCTACAACCCGTAACCCGTAACCCCTAAACCGATGTCCATAGCCCACAGCCCACAGGCCGAGAATTACAACGATCTTTAGGATGTCCCACATATTTCTCGCTATCTCCCAACAGAAACAAACTATTCGTATCATTTTGGAATTTCACCGGCTATCGTGGCCGCAGCTGAGCAAACCAGGAAGTCTGCCTGCAACAAGTTGCCGCAGCAATGAGAAAAATTTCGCTAGATAAATAATGCATATCTCACGCACTAGCCTCGCGGACCAAAGTTGAATTAAGGCTCTGTATTACACAGATAAAAATACCGATTTAATTTCAAATTTAATAAATTTTATCACTTATTAATATGCATTCATTCGTTAAAAATAAAGTATATAATAGACTGACAATATACATATGTACATAAGAACTTTAGGCAAAAGAACTCAGTCCAAAGAAAATACCATAAAATCAAAAAAAAAGACAATGTAACCCTGTCTTAAATAATAAACAATAATTATTCTATAATAGCTTTTAAAAACGTTTAAATTTACATTCGAGAAGTCCATGTTAAATCAAAATTAATCTTTGTCATTTAATGATTTATAATCAAATCAAATTTATTACTTGAATTATAAATATTAATGTAACAAATATACATTATTGTTTATGATATTATATCGCTTCGTGGAATTTAAACATATTATAAACGTAATATTATGTGAAGGAAAATAACTTGATCCACATATTTTAAAATGAAAATATATCTACCAAATTTGGTGACATTTTTCTCGGTGCAGCTGAAGTTACTGCTTTTGGCCGTTTAATGAAGGCCTAGATCCGATGCCTGGCCATAATAAGCAATGGCCAACAATGAAATCTTTGGCTCCAGCTCAGGCCAATTTATGCGATGGCTTGCAGTCTGGGTTTCTGGCTTTCTGGCTGCATTTTATTTGGCTCTGCCGCTTTTCAGCTCCCTTCTCGTGGCTGCGTGTTTCGATTTGGCGCGATTGCTTGGTTTAATTTAAGCCCTGAGCTTGCAGCCGCGCCGAAAAGATTCATTAATGTTTGATTTTAGGTGCTTTTCTATTTACTTTTTCCCAAGATCAAGCGAGATTTACGCCAAATTGCCAGTGCCCGGAGCTTGGGCGAAGTATCCGCCGCTGTCCCGCCATCTCCTCAATCTCCTCAATCTCGTATTCCTCCCCCGACTTTTAGTTTTACCGTTTGCGATGCCGTTTTGATAGACAGTACGGCCAACTGCAAAATTGGTTCATTAAATGCAACTGTTTGTTTAGTTGAATTGAAAAATCCCAAGTACAGATAAACATCCCTGTTCTAGTTTTCTACTCCCACGACATTTAAGTGAAATCGAAATTAAGAAACTTTCTTATTCCGATCCAGTATTTCGGAAATACAATTGACTAACCTAAATACTCTATCTAACTGCCGCAATGCTTTGGTTCTGAAAGTTCTACGTAAACTAGATTTCGAATAATAAAATGATTTATGAAATATACATTTTATACAAATGAGAGCTAAGTCCCTTATTTAATAAAATTTATAAAAGGAAAATTAAATACATTTTCTTACTGGCTTCAGAGTTTTAAAGTTTAAAGCATTTGATAAAAATCTAAATGCTTAATTATACAAATAAAATATATTTTTTTCAATTGCTTGGTGTCAAAATGGGTTTAATCTAAAGAAATGACATGATAAATGGAAAGCTCTTTAAAGATTAAGAATTTAAATAATTAATGAAAAAAGAATTTATGTAAAAAAAATTTTTTAATTTTTTGCTCAATCTATGATTTTATGGTTGTCTCGTTTAGGCTGCTATTGAATTTTTGAATCGCGGCAACTTTTAAGTACACTGAATTCTAAACACTAAAGGATCTTTTTATGTAGGGCTTTTTGAACTATACAAATATAAACTATTTTTAAGTTGTTTATAACAAGTTATGCCGTTTTAATTATTAAAAAAGTTACAACAAATCCTGTCCAAAAAAGAGACATGAATGAAGTCGAAAATATGAATTGCTATAGCTCCAAGTGTGTAGATTGGATAGACCTATTTTTTCAGCATTAGATTCACTATATTCCTGGCTTGTTCATGTGAAAAATTTTTAACTGCCTTCACTCAGAATTCCCAAAATAAGGTTGGCAATGACTTTTAACTAGAGTATTAGTTATAACCGGTTTTTAGACATGCCCTTAGCTATGACATCCCTCTGATCCAGCTGCCTGGTTAATTATTGTTTAAACATTTACAAATTGCACCCACATGATGGGCAGCACAAATAATAATTCGATAATGACCAGGAAAAGTCGCGTGGAGTGGGAAATTACAATGTGCAACTCGTCCAAAAGCCACGCGATGAAATGACCGCATTAAATACTGCGGGAAATGTTATAAGCAGGCGGAACCTTTCCCCCCGCTTATTAATATCGTTATTTATTGCCTTTCCATGCCCAAACTTAAGCTGACTAAGCAATCATTAAACATTTGTCAATAGGACAGCCAAAAAGCAACTGGCCGCCCTTTGTTATTGTTTTCGCAAACATAAGGATCTGTTGGGAAATCTATAATTACTCACTTTTACATAGCACCAATTCGTTCCTCGATTTTCACACTTTTGGTTATTCTTCACAATTTTTAGTTTAAGCTCATAGTTTATTGGTTTTTTGCTAATTTTTACTTGCTAGCAGCAATATGTTGTTTATTTCTTGCTTTAAGTGGGACCACACACAGGTATTCCCAAAATACCACCTGAAATACCGACAGTGAACGAATACCAAACAGCTGTTGCCTGCACAGTGATTTGAAAGTACTCAAAAATATTTTGAATTATTTTTTTAATACGTCTATATAATTGGTTTTGAATGATAGTTTAAATTGTAATTAGTTTTAAAGGATAGTTCTAAAACTTATAAAATACTGAAACCAGCGATTACATACCAAATAGTTTTAAGTGTAGAATGTTCAAACCCAAATAATTAAAAAACAATTTAATAACTTTGTAATCAAAAGATTTCAAAATGAAAATCATCAATAACTTAAATACCGCAACATATAAACCATAAATTTGAGATATTAAAGAGCATTTGTAATTTTTTTGTAAAGTGCGTTTATAATGGATTTTGAATAATAGATTTGAAGGTAATAAATAACAACAGCTTCGTTATAATATAAGGGACCAGTACCGCTGATTAGTTGGGATAATGCACGTCTACATAGCCTGCACCAGCATCAGAAGATCTTCTTTTAAGTAGTTAAGATCCGTTTCAGCGGGAGAAGGCACTCCATTTGCGCCAAACAGCAGCAAGGAGTTGGGAATGAGTCTGTCAGAGAGAACATATTATTAATAAAGGAATAAGGAGCTCTGATAATTTTATCCCACTCACTTGCAGTCGAATAATGTCTTTTCCAGGTCTTCCTCGCCCAGTTTGCCCTCGCTGGTGGCCACCAGGCTAAAATCCAGGCTTTCGTCTGCCAGGCAAGATTGCACGAACTCAAACACATCGGCTATTTTCTCGTACACATTGAAAGTGCCCTAAAACATGATTCACTTATTACCCAAATTTCTCATAAATGACATCATCCCTTATAAGCTTACTTGTATAAAGAGTCCGTTGGGAAATTTAACCCTGACTAAAGCGTATCGATACATGCGCAAATTGCGTTGCTCCTCGCGTTCCCGCATGGCCTTGGTCCTTAGCATCTGAGACTGGGCAATGGCCTCCGATCGCAACTGCTGCTCTTTCTTGATCTCCTCCGGCGCCAGGCGATAGAATTCGTCGGGTAAGACCACACGCCGTGCTTGCGATGGCAGCAGGACCTTTATATTTCGATCCAGCTCTAGGGGAATGATCTCCGAGTTCTTGAGAGCCTCAACCAGCGTGGGCAATTCAAGATTCGGTTCCTTCTGCTCCAAGGTCCACAGCAGGAATGGCTCCTCATCGATCTTCACCTCACTGAAGCCAGCTGCTTGCAGAACATCTAGGGCACCCTCCACGTAGCGCACCTTTTCACTGAAGATCTTGTTTGACATGCGTATCTTGCAGAACTTTTCCTCCTCGGGATTCTTGATAAGGTTCTCCAGATATCGGATAAGCGTGGCATTACACTCGTCGGCCTTCTCCTTGACATTGCAATTGTGGATAATAAGGCAAGCGGAGAGGCCGCGATCTGTCTCCATCTGTTGGTACAGGAACTCCTTAATCCTGGCCTTCCACACGCTTTTAGGCAGAATCTCATCGCTAATCATGGGGCAACGGAAAAAGACGCCCTCGCAGGCCAAGTTGCGATGGTCGCCAACGGAAGGCAAAGACACCGTGCTGGTGGTTGAGGCCGTGGCCTCCTCCTCCTCCTTCTGCCGACGCTCTGCCTCCAGTTCCCTTTTAGCCTGAGCCTTCACAGCCGACAGCGAGGTGTTGAAGTCCCTGGAGGTCTTCTTATCAATGCGAGACAGTGCAGCATTTGCAGCTGCCCTGGCCTCGTTACTCAGATCGTTTCGCTTGGGAGGCACATACGCTTCGTACTTTTGGCGGGAACTGCTGGAAGGAGCCTCCTGTTTGGTGGAATTCAACTTATGACCTGCACCCATCGAGCTGCCCGATAGCTTGAGCTGTGAAAGTACAATAAATAAGCAATTGATTTATCTTATTTTGGTAAGGGAAACCACCTTAAAGGCTGCCTCCTCCTTCTTCCGCGAAAAAAACTTCTTGATCTTGGACATGGTTCCTAGATGCGCGGCGAGTGTTCTTTGGGCAACTTCAACTTGGCCACCGACAATTTAAGCTCCTCGATTTCCTTGAGAGTGCCTGAAACGTAGAACATCTCTGTAATAATGGAAGTCAACTCAAACCCCCGAATTCCACCCCGATTCATACTTGGCCTGACAAACTTCTCCGTGATGACTTGGCCGTAGACGGACCACGAATAGCCGGCTAGGACGCAGGTACCCAGGAGCAGGACGATCAGAACCTTTAGAAGAGTAGCCTGCAAGTCGGTAAAGGCAATCGGTCCGTTCTCCCAATGAAAATCACCGGTTAGCGATTCTAGATTTCCACGCAGATCGACAGCTGCTTTCAGTGCAACGCCAGCAAATTGCTCCACTTGATGCGCAATCGACTGCAACGTTGAATTGAATGATTCCACGTAGAAATTGAAACTCATTGCCCGCTGAGAAGTGTCTAATTATAGTTTAAAAACGTTTTTTCGACGCTCCTTTGTTTATATACGCTGCATTATCCTCTTTTTTTTCCTTTTTTGTTTCACGTGTGGCTGTTTTTTGTCTAACTGAAAATACCTCTGATCTTATAAAAATGTACCAGAAGTAAAAATACTAAAAGTAGTTTTATCGATAACTTTTCGGTTTGCTGTAGTGTTGCCAAGTGCGGAAAGGTATGCGTTTTGGCGCCTTCTTTGAATTTGAATTGCTGCTCCAGAAGTATAAATTTATTTAATGCCCCTAAGGACCTGACCTCATTCAATTTGCCTTGATTTTTGCACCCGCATCCTGCAATAAATTAATGCACCTGCCATTGACCTTCTTGGGTTCCTCTTTCAAATTAAAGACTGCACTTAAAAAATACATTCTTTGGATTTATTTATACTTTAAAATTGAATTTATACATATTTCCATTCCTTCAAATGTGTCTCGACTTGAAAGATAATATAAATTTGTTTTCAATTGTAAAATTAATACAAAATCTAGTTATTTTGTAACATTCACAAAAATATATGTATTGATTAATTGAATTTCCAAATCTTAAAGTATCGATCGTAAAACTATACAACATATAAGAAAACAGGAAATATTTTTAATATGACATATTTTTGTTTTGAAACATTGATTTGGTTGAATACAAGACAACTACACATTCTTAATAAAAATAGTACCAGCATAATTTCGATTTGCTAAAGCCATCTGCAAACTGATCTGTTTTTCTCCTGTGTGGTTACATAATTATGTTTCTGGAAGCACACGCCCATTATTTATATGCAGGGCCAGCTGTCGTAATTGAATGATTTTCGATCGTTTCGGCAAGTGCTTTTGCTTCCTGTAATTTTCGGCGATTTGTGCTGGGCATCTCTTCCTTTCGGCGGTGTTCCCTTTTCGCATCTGCGATTGATTTTCGATGGCATCCTTGAACACGTTTCGGGGCAAGTGATTTAGCCAAGGAGGAGGGGGAGGAGGAGGCGGTGGCACCCAGAGGAGGATCACCATCAGCGGGCGGAGATCGCGCTCCAGTGGTGCGCTGCGGGTTCAACAGCCAGCAGAAGCGCCGAAAGTCGAGCGGGGCCAACGAAGAGAAATCTCTTGCAGCTTATGGCTTCCGTATGCGCCATGCCTCGCGCTCCACTGGCTTCGTGGAGACGCAGACATCCCATCTTATTCTGTTTCTCCTCTTTGGCTTGGGTTTTTGTGGCCGTTTGCCTTTACTGTCTATCTGTCTTTCTGGCTTTCTGCAACTTCAATTACACCAGCGACATAGGCAGCAGACACAAATGTCTATTCTATTTCGCTTTGCCTTGGTTTATTTATGCTGGCTCATTTTTCTGTTCACTCTACTCTGCTCTGGTCCGTTGGTTTCTGTTTGCCAGCGCAATCAGCGGTCGGCAGTCTTGGGATTTGAGTCCGGGGCGTGGCTGCTGAATGTTCCATTGGCATATCCATACCCATACCCATACCCATGGCCCATCTTCTCAAGACCACTCTGTCCAGGGCCATTATATCTATCACCATCACGCGATATGTTCTCACTTGCAACCAACCTCCAACTACTAACCATCATTCAACGTCATCCCCAGCCATTGCGGCCCAGCGCATCAGTTGCAATTGCAGTTCGGCTTCTCCGCTGTTTTTGCGCAATTAAAATTCCGCAAATGCCTCGAAGGGAAGGGGCGGCAAGGGGAAGGGGGTTCTGGGCACCCAGAGCCGTCGAAGGAATGCAAGACTGGCGCGCATGCGCCGCAGTCCGACGCCCGACGTCCGACGTCCGTCGTCCGTCGCATTGCAATTGTTGTTATCAGCCATGCGCCGAACCTGAAAAACTAGTTTCGATTGCCAGCTGAAAACGGAGCGGTGTGTGGCCAAGACTGCGAAAGAGAGAGAGAGAAGAAAACTGGGGATCCTAGAGCTCCAGCTCCTGGGGTATGCTGGAATCCAGGAAAATATCTGATTACTTAGTGTGTGTTAAAGTGGGGAGATTTGGACTTTGAAATGATATAGTTCTTTTAACTCAAAGGGCCAATATCAAGTTCAAAGACAGCATATTCCCAATTGGTAATCCCAAGATGCCAAAAATTATTTATTTTCCATATTTAGTATTTTAAAATTAAGAGGCAAGTCGATATTTTATGACTTAATATTTTCATATTTTTGTAAAATGTTAACTAATACAGCTCTCTTTAACAAATCCCGAATCAACATTTATTTTAACTTTAATATGTAAAATACATAAAGAAAACAACATAAAATTGTACAACCTCAAAATATACCTTAATATCTTAAAGTTTCTAAAACTAACTTTCTACAAGTCTCTAGTAAGATACGATTTATTTTTAAGGTTTCAAAACAAAGTAAATAACAAAGTTCATTATTTAAAAAATTCTATAAAAAAAAACTTCAATATGTGAAATTTATAAAGAAAACAACATCAAATTGTACAACCTCAAAATATACCTTAATATAATATATCTTAAAGTTTCTAAAACTAATTTTCTACAAGTCTATCGTATATTACATTTTATTATAAGGTTCCAAAACAAAGTAATGTCTATTCATTATTTAAAAAACATTATTTTGGCAGTAGAAAACTACTTCATTCAACCATCCTTACAAGATATTTCACCTGTCGATCAGTCCGCTCACCTGCATTCCGGCTGGCGTACTTTTTGCGCAAATTTCATGGTTGGGAAAGCCAGTAAAAGCCTCATCCATTTGGCCAATGCCTCGGCTTTTCTTTTGTTTTCTCCCGTGGCCAAAACTGGTTGTGCCAATTTATGGCCAACATTGCCGTGACTTTGTGCACGGCTCGCGAAAGTCAAGGTAAGAGACACTGACGAAGCCAAGGGTTTCCTTTCCTGCTGACTTTTTTCTTTTTTCTTGTTTATTTTCTTATCTTCAATTGATATTGTTGTCTTGATTGGGGGAACGGGGTGGGTGGCGGGGGAGGGGAATCTGGCTCGCTCATTAAAATTTATGCACAGGAAACGGAAATGCGGCAGACGTCGAGCAGACACACAGTTGCGTCTCTAGGCCTCCTTGCTAGCCTGCCCGATGCCACTCCCCCCGCCCCTTTGTGCCACAATCTTTGGCTACGCAAGCGGCGTGACAAACAGGCAGAAAGTGTCACTCAAATTGGCCGCAAAATTGAAAGTGATGACACGCCCACACGGTTGCGTTGCCTTGCATAAGCAAGCAATTGGATGGGAAGTGCAAGAGATTGGGGGACTGCGGATTGGAGGAGTTTAGGGACTACACAAAAAGAAAAAGTGTTTAATTAAACATATTTTATAATTTGTTTTAGAGACGACTTTAAACACAATACTGTGTAACTGAAAACATGTACATTAATAAAATAATCTAATCTGGCCATGTTTTTTAAGAATTAAAACAAGTTAATCTGTGTTCACTTGTTATTGAGTTTTAAAATTGTTTATTTGGCTACGAGCTTATGTCTTCCATTTACAAGAAATTTAAATAATAATAAAGAAGTTTGTTTAATTATATTACGAGATTGAAACCAGATACAAATGGAATACATATTATATTTATATTTTTGTATTAGTATTTTAAATTCGTAAATCATTCTTAATTGTTACTATCAAAACATATAATTTTCTTCTGTGTGAAAGGGTGTTTTCATCTTGATTGCCGTTTGTACAAGGAGCGAATCATGAATGGAGGATTGCATTAATTATCGTATTCATGACTGGAGCTCGTATCTATTAGATGACTGCACTTGTTGCAATGAGGGGGGAGGTTGTCCCCTCACCATCTTGAGCCCCCGCTCCCCCCACCGCCCTGCACCATCCCTTCACACTCGACTTACCCGGGCCACAAAGTTCGTTCCCATGAACTTCCTCTGGTGTGTGGCAATCAGACCGCTCTCTATGCATAATAGTTTCCCAGCCATCTAGCCAAGTGCCCAAGTATCTCCGTCTCTTTGTGTGTGGGTTCTGCTGGCAATGACAGTTTCTTGGGTTGCCCAGCGACTTTTGTCTTGGGCATTTCCCTCTAAATACAAAAAGAAAAAACAATTCACACACAGCTTTTCCAGCTCCCATGAGCGTGGGAGTGAGAAAGAACCCGAAACCCAAAAAAAAAAAACAAACCTAAGAAAAAACGCAGAAATCCAATCCGCTGAACTTCAAGTGCTCTTGAATTCGCTGAGAAATATTATTTCATCTAATGTGGCCGGAAGTCGCCAATGTGATTGTGAGGAAAGAATTTGGCCCCCTGGGAGGACCGTCGCAACATGATTCCTTAACTTGAGATCTGAATTCGAAATTCAGTAATTACGCTCTCAAAATTTGACTTTCCCGCTGTGGACCGCCCGAAGCTTAGAAATACTTTTGAGATCTTCCACCAAGGGGTGTCGTGTTTTCTATTATTCCCAAAACCTGCTAATGGTGTCCAAAACGTCGCCTTATTTCGGTCTTGGGATACTTTATGGCATCCGCTCCTCTTCTGACTCACCTGCGTGGGTCGTAATGATAAGTTTTCCTCCATGCCTTGGTTCGATAAAGGGCTGCGATCATAAATACTTTGATGCTGATGGGCCCCCAAACATGTTTAGCATATTCTTTCGGACCAGAACAAACAAACGAGAAACGAACAACAAGTGGCTAACCCCCAGCATTGTGTGTGGCTCCGAAAACTTTATCCATATACATACATATGTTTTTTTTTTTTTTTTTCTGTTGATTCACTTCATTTGTTTACCCCAAGGGAGATGGAGTTTCGTGGGAAATATCGCGCCAGTGCAGGCAATGAACTAATTAAAAAATATAACATTGCCCCGGAGTTCTGGAGTCTTTCGATTGTGCAATTGAAAACCCATCCTATCGAGCTTCCTGCGACCGAGCCACTTGAAGACGGAGTGAAAAGATCTTTTTGGCTTAGTCATTTCCTCCCCGAAACGAAATTCAATTACGGCGCCGGAAAAGCGGAAAAAGCATTTCGATAAATTGGCAAAATACCGAAGACTGAAGCCCGGTAGCCGGTCTATGTGGTCTATGTGGTCAATGGAATTATGTGGCATTGGTCGGAAAACAGTATTACGATCGTCGTCGTCGTCGGTTTCCGTCCCTGTCCACTTCCGTCCGTTTTTATTGTTTTCGCACCTCGCCTTCCGTTCGCCTGCCAGCGGATATTCTACTTTACATAAGCGGCATTTCCTCAATTTTCCCGGTCTTTATATGATTTACTTGATTTGTTAGTTTGTTGTGCTCGCCGCATTCGCCACAGTTCAATATATCTTGCTGATCGGTCATAGAAAGTAGTTATGGTGGCCGCACTCAATCAGAATAAAGACACTGCAGGCCAAGAGGAAAACACTGAGTGCCAGGGACATGTATTGTTCTAGACATTTTTTGAAATTGAAATGAAATAGGTTTCTTTAAGAACATAGACCCTTACTCACTGATCTCTCTCAGGGGTAGAGCTTCCCTAACATCCGTTTTAGAGGGTTCCTCGTACAGCTTTCGGTATTCTTCAAGCAAAGTCTCCGATTTGAGACGCACTGGCTCTCTGTAATCCTCATCATCGTCGTCCGTGGAATTCCGGCTTAGGTCCATCTGGATTAACCGATTCTCCTGCGATTTATGGAGAATCTCGCGGGCTTCAATCTGCCGTTTTTCAAATTCGTCGGGATAAAGTGCCTCATCGATAGCGGAAACCAAGGCTTGTTCGATCACTAATCTCTGATCGCAATTCGGCGGAATAAAGTTCCGCGGTAACTTCGATATGCAGGTCAAATATAACGAACTAGCCGATTGGTAAAGCTTTACAGGAATAAAGCTGATACGTAAAAAGGACATTAAAGTTTAGTACAGAGAAGATATTTATTGCAGCTCATCATACTTCTTAAAATAATCCCCTCTTGACTGCATTTTGGAATTTGGCTCTTTTTTTGTGTATCTTGTTGAAAAGGAATACAAAAGTGTTGTTTTGATTTTAATATCCAGGCTCCTTTGTTCCTTTTTCAATTTAAGTAATTTTGTTACTCGTGGATAATATTAAGAAAAGGGAAATTTTTAAACTTGGAGTTCTTTAATGTTTAATTTAAAAAATTCTATTTTAAAAAGACAATGCATTGTGAAAAATGTATATATATTTATACATATATATGTATTATACATATACATTATACATTTTAATAAAAAATTTCATAAGTTCAACGAAATAAAAAGTTTTTTATAGTCATGTCATTAAATAAAAATATATACACAGAAAAGTTTAAATATTTGTTTATATAGAATGCATGTCTAATCTAATAAACTGCTGAACCTAGGAATTTCTAAGTATGTATGTATATAAGCTATCAGAAAGTTTCCGTTTTGATTAAAATTCAAAGGCATATTTAAAAAATATTAATTACGATTTTTGAATTTTATTAGTTACCATTAAGATCCCTTTTTATAAGTTAAGACCACGATTTAAGGAAATTCTAAATAAATGGAATTTGGAATTATGAATGCACAATTTAAATAAGTAAGAACTTACTTTTAATAATCATTAAGTGTACACTCATAGTAATCTTAAAAAATATTATAATTTAAACTCAAAATATTAACAGTAAATCGAAAAATGAAGAGGAAATTCCATGAACTTGTGTGCCTTTTATTTATTTCTATTGGTTTGTTTTAACAGAGAACTTGACCTGTCCAAATTTGAGTTATTCAGGTTCTCCTGAATTGTAATAAGAGTTCAAATTCCTGTTGTGCCTTTTTTGAGGTCTTCGGATGCAGAGGCGTCAGCTGGTGGACATGATCGTGGACTGTGCCCCTGGCCGTGGCATGTGTCAGGTTGCGACATCTGTTTGCCGCCTCGGTTTGTATTTGGGTTTCTGTTTTACAAGGTAACAACCGACCAGGGAGCTCGGGTCTGGCTCATTTGTCTCACTTCCTTTACCTTTAACTACATCCCGGATGCTCCCGAAAAACCGACAAGCGAACTGCACTAAATGCAAACTTACAAAACCCAGCGACAATGAGCCACATGGAGCGAAAAAGCAGAAGCAGGCAGCAGCAGCAGCAGCAGGAAGAGCATCCAAATGTATCTGTATCTGTATCTGTAAATGTATCTGCGTATCTATGCATCTGTGTATCTGCCCATTCATAGGAGGCACAAAAAGAAAAACCCAAATGAAATGAGCGGATGCACGGGCGGATGGAGCGCTTTGAATTTGTATATATGCCATCGCTCTCTCACTCGCCCACACACGGATGTATCTTTCTATCTATCCGGGTTCTATTTGACTACCGATGCTGATTATCGTTATCCGTTATTGTTATTGTTATTCTTATTGTCATAATTGTTCCGCTGCGTTTTTTTGCAACAGCTGAAATTTAAATGGGAAACATTTTGGATGCATCACGAATAAATTGCCGGAAGAGTTCCGTTTTTTTTTTTTTTTTTTTGTTTTCCCTTTTTACTGGAAAGTATTAATAATTTTAAAAATAAATATCGCTTTTGAATTTTTTCATATATTACCTTGAACCCTATATTTTTCTATGTTAATACGTATGAACAATTTGTAAGCCACAATTAATGGATTTAAATTCTTCTTTTACCATTTTAAAATTTAGAATAAGCAAATGGATTCTTCTCTTTAAATTCCCTTATAAAAATAATGATCAAACAAATTTAGATCCTAAATTAAATAGATTTATTGCAGTATAAATCTACTTTACTTACCACATTATAAATAGTGAACCGGCTTTAAATTAATAACCAAACTTGATTGGATTTTTCTCCCAATTATTTACCTTAATTGGTAATATGGTGCCATATTATTTACTAAGAGAAACTCCAGCTTCCCCAGAGCCTCTTACATTTCATTTTCGACTATTTGATTTCCCTTATTTTCTATGAAGTAACTCCAGTTTTCCCCCGATTTCTCCACCCTCATTAATCACACACACGAGAAAAGTCTTTGAAAAATAAACACTTTCTGGTGATCTATGTATGGCCTGGGCCTAAACAAATGTTAGCACTAACTTCTGGCCTGCAATAACAAAGAGTTTATTGCACTTGTCTGTGTGTGAGTGTGAGTAGTGTGGGGCTCATCTTCGTACCCCTTCCCATCCAAATTTTCAACTCGGAGCATTTGTTGGGACTTAATGATGTGCTAATTGGGTAAGCGTATATTTCACTTGTCAATGTGAGTTCGTCTGGGGGAATTGTGAAAGACATAAACAGAACATTAAGTCCCAAAGAGAGCGGAATTACTAAAGACCCGTGCGGAATCGTTTTTTGGGATTACTCAAGAAGTGTCTGCTGGCCAAGGAGCCAAAGATCAGAGATAAAAGAAACTTAAAAGGTTGGCACCTCATGCAGGGCCTTAATAAACCCCTTTGACATACGTTTTGTTTGCAAAAACTCATACATTTTTTAAAAAATGTGTATATAATTAATACATTTTTTATTTTTGTTAACAATATCTACATGCTTCTGGCATTACCTTTTTTTTGGCATTTGGGAGTAACCACTTTTGTAGCGGTCTAAATTTTAAAAAATCAAATCTTTGAGATATTTTTTAAAATAAAATAAGTTAAAAAAAGATAAGTCTTTTTTCATTAAGAGCTAGTTTTATTCCTATATCGAAAAATAATTTTAACATGCCTGCCAAGTATTTATGGTCACGCATTTAAAGTTTCTATTCAGTGAAATATTGAACAGATTCATCTCTTTCAAAACTACTACTGCTGATTACTAAGCAAACTGATAAGCGAAAACAGCGGAAAACTACAAACTAATTTTATAAAATTTTAAAAATTCGGTATTTTTCCCTTTAAATATTCATTCATAAAAATACATTCTTTATATTTATAGAAAATATTTAAGCTATAAAAATAAAATATTCTACTGAAACCTTGATGTTTTAACATATTTTCATATTTTTACAGTCCACATCTACCATTACCTTTCGTTTCCAGTAAAAACACAAAATTGTTCAGTTATAAAATTTCATTTTATATTTTTTTTTGTATCAGATGCGAACTTAATTAACTAATAGGACAGCATTTTAACTTCACTCTTTTTTCCGTTTTATTCAACTCAATTGGTTCGCCTTTCGTATGATATGGGAACTCAGAGCAATCTTTGACAATATTGAAATGCAGTATATTATGGCTAAGTCTTAACTAACGAGAGCACTAGCGACTAGGCATTACAACTAGCAGAACTAGGCTAATCTAACCGAATCCTAGAGATATGTACAACCAGAGAGGGGTTTGCATAGGTGAGCTACCTGTACTGGTATCTACGAGAGCACGGCCATTGCCCGGGCGAGTCGCACCCGGAAATCCCGGTAGAGCATCTTGCCGCCCACGGGAACTCGGCACAGGTACATGTCCAGGCTCATCAGGCACAGGGCCTTCCCGTTCATGGGGAACTTCTGAGGCAGCTCGGCGGTGACCTCCAGTCCCTCGGAAACAGCCATTTTGATGAGCCACTTCCACACATCTGCTCGCGTCCAATCCCGCGGATCCAAGGGCAGACCATCGGAGCCCATCGGATGCAGCAGACTTGTGGTCCCATCCTCGCTCAACAGTCGATTGTTGTTGTCATCGGAGGAGGCGGTGGCGGAGGATGCGGATGCACTGATCAGGGTGACTCCGCCGCGGCACTTGTCCAGCATTTGGTAGGGATGGTGGAGCAGGTGGCGCCTGGCGGATGGGGTGCTGGACCCATTGCCGGTGCCCCACAAGTCCTGACCTCCATTCACCTGCGAGAGGTCCAAAGGTGGCACACGTCCGGCGTATTTCGGGTAGCTGGCCTCCACTTGCATTTCGCTTCCGTTCGCTGAGTTCTGGTTCTGGAATTGGAGTAGAAATTGCTGATTAATGGATGTGACTCATAGTTGGTGGCGAAAGAGGGGCAGTGGGGAAGTTAGTACAACGGAAGTGCTTTCACAAGCCGGCAATTGTTTTAATCGCTGCAACAGAATCAGCAAAAAAACAAAACCGCCATATAAATACTAATGCGAACAATAATACGCATACGCCGAGTTGTGCACATCGTAAGTATGATGACCCCCTCTTAAACGATTAAAGGGTATGGCTATGGCATTACTCACGAGGTGTGATTAGCTCAACAAGTTATAAAGCAAACAATTTTAAGTTTTCAAAATTTGTGGTTTCCTGCCCTTTTAGGAATGCAGCAAATAAAATGATTATAGTTTCATTATAACAGAGATTAATATTTTTTGTTGGTAATTAATAGTTCAATTTTGAATATGATTGATAACCTAACATTATTGATTAATAATAATTTGAATATTTTATAATATTGTATAAGGTATAGTAAAGTAATAAGTAATAACATTATTGATTAATAAGTTGAATATTTATAATATTGTATGAGTGATATTAAAGTAATATCAACTCAGAATTGCTAAAATTGTCTCGGCAAAGACTATGCTATAAAAGTGTCAACAAGTGTATCTAGAATTCGACTGACCGTTTTATGACTTCCTTTTCGAATTTATATTTTGTTATTAAATCTGACCTTGTTGCCGGAATGGGCGTCGTCAGCGGATTGAGGCGTATTGAGGCGGATCGCATGCGAAAGGAACCGCTGAATAATCTTTAACAAGCGGCTGTCATATCGATCGCGCCGGTCACATATGAAGGGGTGATTCGGGGGCGGGGCTGGGGGCGTGGCTGGCGGCATGTGGCTGACATAGAAACACAGGCCAAGCTTCGATTACGATTACAAACAACATGGCCGGAGATGAGGGGAATCCGGGCCCGGGGAAGTGAGGTCAAAACAGAGTGGAGCGGAAATAATTACCAGCCCAATTGGCAGCTGCGAATGTGGCGAGCAAAACAAAGAGCCACCGAAATGGGAATATGGCAAGGGATCGGGGGCATTAAAAAAATAAAAACAGCAAGCGAAACATCCGCCGACGGATCATAAAAGGTGTCAATGCGAATGTGGGTAAGAATGGGAATGGGAATGGGATTGCAAATGGAAATGGCAAATGGCAAATAGGAAGCGAAGTGAAGCCAGCGGAAGCCCAGCGTTGAGATTTCAAGCTCGCCAAAAGGGAACCTTAATAGTTTTCCGGACTGAACTCCCGAGAGCTTCCGTTCAAGGAAATGCGTAAGGAGTCGCAGCGGTTTTAATTACACAGTTCATTGCCAGCGAAACAAAAATTCCCACGAAACGTTATTCATACTAACAAAAGGAAACGGGGTTGGGTATCACAATAAATAAAATTTTTAAAAAATAAACATAATTGATAAAGAAAGAACCAGTAATAGTGCTTAGTATATTTCTACTAAAGACCCCTTACAACTTATTTAAATAGTTATTCATTTCTCGACCCAAAAGAAATTTTGTGAATTTTTTGGTTCCTTATCAAAATTCAAGTTAATGTTAATCAAGAAGAGAAAGCCTACGCCTATCAAAACGAAAGGTGAGTCAAACAGCGGATACCATAAACTATTCGAAAACCATGTAGGGCGACATTTTAGACACCATTAGATAGAAATAACAAAGGTCTAAAACAAACCCCCTGGTGGAGAATGACCCATAAATAATCTCAAAGTCTTGCCGATCTTCAGGCGGTCCACAGCAGGTGAACTACATAATTGTAGCCGCTCTATGAATTCAATTATTTCATTTTAATTTTGGTTCATAAAACAGGGTAGCCCACCCATGAGGCAGACACAAAAAGAAAAAAATTTAATAAACATAGTTATATTTCAGATTCTATTACTCAATTTCTACTTCAGTTTGATTCAAAATTCTATAAACCATAATTTTAACCCTGATATTAGTAAGATTTACAATAATATTATTATTAATCACTCAAAAACATACAAAACTATATTTATGAGGCATTCTAAAATGATATTTTTGAAATTGCAATTTCATATTTTTACGTTAATTAAGCGTTTTAATGATCGATGTTTTATCACATCTTGTTGATCACTTTTGATAATATTTTGTTTTATGTACATCCACTTCCGCCCACGTTTGAGGCCAATCAAAGCACTTGAAGTTCATTTCGGTTTCCCACTCCCACGCCCGGGAAAAGCGTGTGAAAAGCGGAAAAACGGAGCGGATTAGTCAGCAACTGGCAAATGGATCTGTCTGCGAGGCTTCCGCCGACTTCACCCCACCCACAACCGCTCGAATTGGGTTCGAAATGATTGATTCGTGTTGTCAGGGGAATGCACTATAGCATATGTATATAGCATATGGCATTGACATTCGAGTTGATCGGTAGCTCGTGCTGAGCACGCGTTGTTTTCACGCTTCGCTTTGTTTTCGGTGGATGGTGATGGGCAATGGTGGAAATGGAAATGGAAAAAGGAAAGGGAAATGGTTTTCAGTTACTATTTGGTTGACAAAAGTCATTGGCAGGAAGTCGAGTTGTCGGTGCAACGTTCGCATATCCGCCTGCGCACTCACACAGGATGCACTCCCCCACCATTTGTCCCTTTTTTTCAAGGAAATGCCCGCAAATACACTCGCACAAATAAATGAGGAAATGCGCCAGTTTTAATTACATTCACGAAAATATCGCGTTCTGTGTTCGCTCTTCTCATGCTACTTAGTAGCTGCCACTAAACCAATACGAACACACACTCGCCGACTTTCGACTTTAAGTGTGCAGAAGACAACGAAACGTAAAAAATCGTAATTTGAAGTTCGTAAAAATGACGCGTTTCCTGTCATTTGGCGAGCACTTTAAGTGCGTAATTTGCTATCCGCCAAATATATGTGATTCTCCGGGTCTGAGTGTGTATCTTGTCTGTTTTGTCGACGGGTGTTTATGCCCCACAATTTCCTCTTTCTCCAGGGTTCCTTTTCATCTTCCGCACGGCTTCCGCTGAACGAAACAGATTCTCCTGCGCGGATCGCAGTTTTTGTGAATTTATCTGGGCGACCGGCACGACATATAGTTCCCCACAATTTTACAAAATTAATGTTTATTTAGTATAGTTTACTCAAATTATGAATAAAGTCAAAATAGGTCAAATATATTAGTCTTCATTTTATAAATAACAACCTTGTAATATGTATGATAATATCCCGAATAATAATAAGTTGTGGTTATTAAATGTGCAATAAATATTAACTTATTATTAAAAGCCACAACATAGTAATTACATGATGAATAATTTAAATCTAAATAAATTTTAAAGCTACTTTTCATTCCTCTAAATATTCCTATATGATCACTCGGTTGATTGTTAATTTGTTTAAATTATATTCTAATTTTCTTGGCTAGCTTTCAAGGCAATAAACTTGTCCATTCATCGGAGTGCAGCAGACGACAGATGATAATCTGCTGAATATTGTTAAAAATAAACATTTTTTGCCCGTCTGGCAGTCGGGCAACCGAACCGGATTCCATTTATGCACATGCTGCTCTTGCCATGGTTGTTGTTGTGACGTATGTTTGCTGATATTACAAATCATGTAACGCTATCGAGGCAGCGAAAATGCATCGTCTGCCTGACGTCTGCTATCGCCGTCTCATTCGCTGCCTCTGTCCCCCTGTCTCGCCGTCTCTGTCTGCCCCCAACAGCCCCCATTCATCATTTCCCCTACACAGAGAAAGAAATACCCATTGTTTGCATGATATAAATCTTAAATCATATAAAGCAATAAAACCATTAAAGAACAAAAGATGTGGATTACTTACAGATTGTGTTTTTAGAACCTAAAATATAAATCATTAAAGTCCTTCAGTTAATTAAACATAAAAAAACATTCTTATCGAGTTTGAAATATTTAAAATAATAGAGGAAAAACAATAATTTATTTACTTCAAATTACATACATTTATCACTTAAGAAATAATTTTATTATCAGATTCCATAACAAAATGTTAAAAAAAATGAAATGTCAATAAATTAATTATTATAGGAAAAACACATTTTCAAAATACAACTTTTCCTGTTTGAGTGATTTTAATTTTCCTAAGCTCAAGTTTTCTCCCAGTGTCTGGCACTGTGGCCCCCAATGTGTGATGGACGGATATGTGACGACTTTCGGTCTTGTTGTCGGTGATGCGTTTAAAAATATAAGTACTGTGCGGCCAAATGGCGCCAAATGCATTTCGAATCGCTTTGAGTCTTGTCAAATGTGCAGAAGTAAAGTAAATTAAAATGAAAGGAAAAGAAAAGAAAAGAAGCAGGGAGGCGGGGCCTCCTAAGAAAGGAGGGGTTAGGGTGCAGTGTGTTCACGCCTCGCACGTGTCACCGCGAAGTGAGGCATAGCAGCCGAGCTCCAGCTCCCGGCTCCAACTCCTCGCCCTTGGGTCAGCAGGAAGTGCCCCCTCAAACGCTTATCAAAAAGTGGCATAGTCAGAGGTTTGTCATTTCCCTCTTTGCTTGGTGGTGGAGAACCGGAGCTGAGTCAGCTGGGAAATTAATTAAGCGGGCGAGGCCAGGTGCAGATCGTTCGGTTCACGGTTTCAGTCCTGCAGCTGCAAAGATTACACAGAATACCTTCTGCAACCCTCGACGCCTATGTAGCCATATCCTTTGCGCATGCGCGCGCATTCAATGAGCGGCCGAAGAACAGAACAAACGAGAAACAGGGCAATAACTGGGGAAACCACGAAACCCATCCAGCCGAATGCATCTTTATCGACTTGGCCACAAAATTTCTGTTTGCAGCTGCTGTCTTGGCATTTTAAGTGTCGCTTTGTTAGTGCACAGGACAAAATAATATGGTGTTTTGGGATCAGTAGACG
Organism: Drosophila fuyamai; assembly: GCA_018153365.1. Lineage (NCBI taxonomy): Eukaryota > Metazoa > Arthropoda > Insecta > Diptera > Drosophilidae > Drosophila > Drosophila fuyamai. The sequence goes on from JAECXW010000889.1 coordinate 2,065,485, forward strand.
AGTTTGAGGTGGTCTTCCTTTAGAAACTGTTCCATTTTAAAAGCAGCTTAACTTTGATATTATTTTCATTGTTACCTTCGAATGTAAGTTAAACTTACTAGACCTAAAGGTTTTCTTCAATCGTAAGGTAGATTAGCTTAAGATAAGATAAGTTCTTGCTTTATTTTATAGGAAATAAAAAGAAATATATCCAACAAAATATAAATACAATTTTAAAAAGTTTCTCTATTACTTTTTCCTATCCACTTCAAAAATAACATTTCTTCATGCAAATGCTATCTAGAGGCATTTCTTAAGGCCTGGTTGAAAAACTCTTTATAAACTTTCAATTTGCTACTACTACTCAGTTTCGTTTTGGCTCAATTATGAAAACACAAGTTTGGAGGTCAATTAGCCAGAGTCACATCAAAACAGACAGACAACTTTTATCGGTTTGACTGCAATACGACAGCAAGCAACTATAAAAGCCAAGTCAACTTAAACCTTCGGAATGTTTTTTGGTTTTTTTTTTTATTATTTAGCTTGGAGTGTTAATGAGGGCCATAAAAAATATGTAAACCGACTTACCTTGATCGAAAAAATGTTAATCCAACAATAGTTTGTCTTGCGAATACTCGTCGAGGTTGGGTTGTTGCGTATTTTCAATTTTTCAGCCTTTATTATTTGTTTGGTTTTGGATGATTTTATAGGTATGTTTTTAATTGTGTTTGCCTGAGGAAATTGCACTTTGCTTAGGCCGCTCTCGCTCTCCCAATGGGTTTGTATCTCTCGGATACGTTTCACAACTTTTGCAGCAAGTAACGTATTTTTCACGCTCTGAACTACTTTTTCTATTTCGCTATGGCTCGGGTTTTGAAAGTTTTTTGTTGCTGCTGCAATTGGCTTCGTTTTTCACTTAACACGAGTTGTAGTTGTAGGTATTGTTTTGGTTTTTTTTTTTGTAATTTTTTGGGTGGTAAATCCAGTTTGCCAGTTGCAATCGTCTGGCGCACTGCGAAATGTATCTTCGTATCTGGCGGATGAGTGAGTAATGCGCACTGCAAATGTATCTGAATTCCAAAAGGTATTGTATCGCTATCTGAGTTCTGTTCACGCGCGCTCCACGTTCTCAACTGATTGCGATCGTGCTCGTGCAGCGGGTTTTGTTGACTGGGCTCTCCCTCTCCGAGTTTTCTCTTTGCGCATGCTCTCTCGCTTTTCTCCCCGGTTTCTCTCAGCTCACTCTCTCTCAGCCGACAGCTGTGGACATATTTGTAGATCGTAAACTGAAAAAAATTTGGACAAAAGAGTAAATATCGCATATATAAACTTATCTGAAGTTGAAAAAAATTGCTATCGGCTTTAAAAGACAAAAGTTTAAATATAAGTGTTATTTCTTCACCTTAGCTAAGCTACTCTGGAGAATAAACATTCAAGATAATTAGGGGACAGATGATTACATATTTGTAGATAGTATACTAAAAAAATTATGATAAAACAATTAAAATTGCTTAAAATTATCATGAAATTTGTTTAAAAATATATATTTTTTTCGGGGGTGATTCAGAAAATTTTTAGGTTGAAATTCGGTAGGAATAATGTCCATACAAATTTCAACCGAATTTAAACAAAAGTTAGCCTATCATAACTTTAGATTTTATTAGTCAAGCTTCTTTAAAGATTAAAGCTCATATTAATGCTAAACTTTGATATCAAATATTAATACCCAGAATTTGTGTCAATATCTTTTTTCCTGTGTACCATCAGACCCGCATCTCGGCCAGTTGGCGATGCTGATTGAGTCAACAACAGAGGTCAATGAAAAAAAGGTTTCCCGAGGTTGAAAAAGGAGGAAACAGATATAAAAACTCTCCCTTGGCCTACAAAAATATGGGTTAACTTGAGCTGGCAGCGCGCACTTTTTGTTCAAGGATTAAGGGATTTTAAAACAGACTTTAGGCATTTGCTTTCTTATTTATAGGGGGATTTGGAAAAAGAATATACGGAAAGAGAGAAAGGCAATCCCCTGGGTTAATCCCTGCATCCAAATGTTCCAAAATTCTTTTTCGATGCTTTCATCAAGTACTGATTAGTTTTTAGCTTCGAAACACCCTCGGTGTGATATTTCTGTTTTCTGATTGGTTTATAAATATGTTTTAAAACTAAGTATTCTTTTTGTTCAACGAATTGTGGGTACGTTTAAAATGTTTTCTAAAATTCCTTTTAAATCGTTGTTGACACTAGGTCTTACCGAAATATGTTGATATATACTTATATTTTTATGTATTTCGATTGCAAAATATTGTAATTAAATTTGAATAGGTGGAATACCTAGAATTTTCTCACCTTATGGTTATTTTTGAAACAATAAGAAATCCTTTAGGTTGGCACTTCAAATTATATTAAATTTAAATTGCACAGTGTTATTTTCAGATTTTGTACTTTCTTTAATTCTTACGAAAGTTTTTTGACTATTCCCCGCTGAGTTTACAACTCATCGCCTTGACTTGTCAACTAATTTATACCCATTTTCATTAACAATTTTCAAAGATTTATCATTTTACACATGCACTTGGGCATTCATTTATCCTTTGAGTAACTGAATCATTAATTTCTTCGAGCAAACCTAATTATTCAGCCAGCACTGATCGCCGAGTAATTACAGGAAATCCCTTTCCTGCCGCGCACTGAAAAGCATTTCAATGTTTTGCGGCTGGCACGCATGCCATTCGATTTCTGGATATCTCTGGAGATCCTTTTTGGGGATCGTGATCGCAACATATGGCATGTATGTACTTTGGGTCAGCCATGTGTCGAGAGCTGTCAAGTGCGTGCCCGAATCCTTTTGCTCCTCGCGTGAAGCGGGATCAGGCCGATGATCGAGTTACGCCAGCTTCCTTGGAAATTTTATCAGCACTTGCAGGACCACGCCCCCGCCCACGGGCACGCGTACGCCCTCCAAAGGTGCGGATGGAGGATCGGTACGGATCAGATGCACTCGAATTGCAGCGCAGATGCTGCACCTCCTCTTTGAAGCGGTGTCCTGTTGCGATCTCAAGTGCATCTAATGGCTTGTTTATCAGCAGTTGTCGATCGCCGGGCAAATAAATTGAGTAGGTACCATTTTCCTTAATTGATTGCGGCGTCGCTCTAATCATTTCTAATTGCGATGCGAAGGACGCACACAGATAAAAACACGGAGAAAAATGCATTCTAAAATAAAAAATATATGTTTGTGCTTTGTACACACATACCTATATCGAGACAACCAAAAAATTCTTCAAAAAGTTTTTAAATATTTAAAAATATCAAATTGATCAACACATTTGAGCAACTATTTTTGTATGCACTATAAGATCTTAAAGACTAAGAAATAAATACACATATTCTAGATCAAGTTCAAAGGTCACAACAAAACATAATTTTTATAAAAAAAGTCAAAAGTTTTTAACAGTGACAAAAAATAAAAGTTTTTCAAGTTTCAAGTCATATTTGTACTGTGGTCATAAAGAAATAATTGTTGGTTATTTATATAAACATATTAAAATTCATCAACTCTTTTAAAGTACTAAGGGCTTCTAAAATCAGAAATGGTATAGATTTATTGTCAAATTGCCGTGATTATTTTTGTTCATTAAAAACATATTTTTTATCCCCATTCCTAACAATAATTCATTCCCTCTACAAACGTAGAATTCTTAATTCTGGATAGTTATTTTCAGTGCACATACAGTTAATCCCTAGCTCATCCTGTCCACATACGAACCCAAGCCAAAACAGCTGCCTTGCATCCAATTGCTACGTTTTTCCCTATTGTCTGGCCAGGAATCGGAATTTGAATCTACACATTTGGGAGGGGTATCTCGAAAACGATAAGAATCGCCTTGGACAGGATGTGCAATGAGAGTTGCCAAAAAAAAAATAATAATACGCTGGAAGGAGAGGCCTGAAAAGGATGTTTACTTAGGCGCACGTACGTGACTCTGTGAGGTAATTTCTGTGTGTCCGGCTGATAATTGCCCAAAGGAATGCCTGGATATTTGCTTAGTTTTGTTGATTTTCAATTACGTGCCGGAGTACGGATTGTGTTTGCGCATAAATTGCCGGCAAAGGAAGTTAAACCCCCAACACGATCGGCCACGATGGTTAATTTACACTTACGTACATCTGGCAGCTGTAAGGGGATTGACATTGGGAATGGGGAGCGTGTGCCGTGGTTATATATCAAATTCCTTAAAATATCCATCGAATATTCCGTGTGTCTCCTGCTATTTATAGAGCTAAACCACCCCCGAACTAAACGATTTACGAGCCATATATATATTTTCGAAAATTTCCTCGGCTCCAGCTAGGCAGTCATAGTCATTAAATGTCTACAAAAATATACAGAAAGTAGATGCAGTGAGTGTACCATAGAATAGGATAGTCCATTTAACGATCGCATAGGGGGATTTCCCCTCCGGAGAACTAATCCCGAACAGCTTCCAGTTCGTGCTCGGCGTTTTATTGGCACTTTCCCCAGACTATAAATCAATAAACAGATTGTGTGGCATCTTCCGTCATAAAGTTTTCAGCGTTTTCCTTCGGAGAAATCTGCCGGGAGGCGTAGCAGCTGTCATGTTTTCCCCGGTTTTTCTCGGATTTCCCGGGGTTTCGCCGGTTTTCTTATGTTTCCAACTGAAATCTTATTACGAAAACGTTCGAATCAATCAGAAAAATAATAATAAAACCAAATCAAGTAACCGTAAATAAAAAAGCTGGAAAAAAGACGCGCTCGTAAAGAAACGGCAGACACAAACATCGCATCGAAAATGCCACACAGTCGGCAAGAATTACTACACTCAAAAAAATTAAGTTTTTTGCTTTACCCGGACTCGATAGTATAATCAGTTTTGAAAGCATTTTTAGATTGTTAAAATATTATATTTTAAGAATTAATTAAAAGCTTACTTCACAAATTAATTTTATAAAATATTGAAAAGCCTCTCAGTCTAATGAACAAAAAATGTCGAGTCAAGTGCAACATTATCTAGTTACTCCTTTCCCTAAATTAGTAATGTAATTTATGCAATGCAATTTATGTAAAATATTTAATACTGAATAAAAAACAAAAATGTCTTAGTGTTTATAAAAGTTTCGGAAAAAGTTAGGAAAACTATTTATCTTTTACCTATTTTTTTGCAAACCTACAAATATTAACTAGAACATTGCCTCAAGTTTTTTCAGTTAAACTCTCACATTATATTAATAAAGTACCTGTTTCCTAAACAAAAACATTGAGAAATCGGGCCTTAATAAATTTCATTCATTCTAATAAGTTCAATTAATTTATGAAACCTGACCGCTTTTGGCTATCAATTGAATTAACACCCATATTTTTCTGAGTGTAACAGAGATTCCAAGGCAAGATCCGATGGGTATATCACCGGGAGCTGGGAAACCGCGCACCGAATACTGGAGACAATAGGGCAACAAGCCGCAGCCGACTTCCGCTTTCGTTTCATAAATTCGGATTAAGGCATTTTCAAATGATAACAATGAAAGTAAATAAAGAGAACGGCGATGAAGAAATGCTCCGTGAATCTGATTAACGGCAACAACACCGTGGTCGACAATGGGAACTTACAAAACGTGTCACGTAAATGGTTTGTGGTCCAACCCACCGGGCAGTAAACTAACGTAAGCCCACAACAACGTGCCCCAGAACAATCCACGCACAGAACCAAAATGAAGACCGCTGAAATAGTGAGGAAAGCTCACCAGATTGTCTCCGAAGGGAAATACCTAATGAGGCGACGGTTCTTTGTTAGTTAAACCACTTACACAAATCCGATCCGATCACGATTGTGGGCGGCCCAAACGGATGGGAAGTAGGAAGTAGGTAGCAAGGTACACCAGGCATTAGAACAATATTTACTTTCGGAAAGGTTCATAAAGATAAATGCATACAATTAACCTTCTATGTGTTTTTTTGGCAATGCTAATGAAGTATCTCTTACTTAAGTTGTTTTTGTACTATAACTAAAGTAAAAGATACTTCATTAGCATTGCCAAAAAACACAGAAAATAACCCCGAGACATTGGGGTTAACTCATATTGTGTAAACTCATATGAGTTTACGAATATTACATTTAAATCAGTAATTTAAAAATGTATATTTATATGTATATATAACATTATATTGATATTAATAAACCAGTACTTAAAACAAGTTAATAATGCCATTTGATCACTATATTTTGTCCAAGTAAAAAATGTATTTCAAAGTATGTTAAAAACAGCAATCTAATGGATTTGCATTATATCCATAACATCGAAAATACATTTTAGTCATCTATACCTCCTGGTTTTAACTGAAAATACATATACAAGATATAAAATAACTAGATCTTAAAATTATTGGGTTAATCGATGTTTAAATATATAAAAGCAGCACTAATCAAATTTCCCATCCTGTCAACAAAAATTGTACTCTTAAAAAGAACTAACGGATTCAGTTTGGCAAAGACAAACAGAACAATGGGCAGATACCAATCGACAATCCATAAATACGTGCATCCGCCGAGTGAATGGCTCGGCGCATTTGCCAAATATTTGAGCCTAGACAATTGCATTTCCTGCCCAAATGCCTGCTGGCCCGCATCCCGTTCGCCAAACAACACATGGGATTAGGTCCTCCTCCTGCAGGAGCTGCAGGAATCATCTGTTGCTCGGGGTCGGGGGTGAGGGCAGAAATTAGGGCTTCTCTTGAGCGGAAACGGGAATCCAGGAGAGAAGGCGCGTTCTCTGTACACAAAACAGGAGCAGGGGAAACCGAGGAAGACGAACGCAGGGAATTGTAAAAACAAATGTTGTCAAACAACAATAACAAGGAAAAGGATGTCCTGCTGAGCGAGGAAAAGTGCGTAGAATGCTATGCGTTGCAATTAACCTTTTTTACACTCAGGAAAATAATGCAAATTAACATTAATTAATCATAAAATAACAATTTCCATTTTTTCTTAAGATTTTCTACAGAAAATATACCGTATGTCTAGAGAACGCTGGAACCAGTTGGGAATTATAGACGCCGAATACATGTACATACTACTATTTTTAATAGCTACAAATCAAAATATTTTAATAACATATCTATCAATTTTTGTGGTATGTTCCATTTATTTAGCTACCTACATAATAACATGATAAATTAAGAAGTAGTATTGCTGTATCTTGCCCATTTTGTGGTCGTACGTTTTTACTAGATTGTTGTTCTAAGTGTAGCCATCCCGACATCCTCTCCGCAGGACATGTGGCAAGGCAAACGCAGCGGGGAAACCAAATTAGTTTCTCGTTTCGAGGCAGTGTGAAATGCAGCGCAGGAAGCTGCTGCAGCAGGCTCAATTTGATTGCGAGTCCATTGTCCGCTCACGTCCCGCTCAGGTACACAACTTCCAAAATATTGCCGGTGATTAGTGACTTTTGGTCGGTGGCGATGAGGAAACGCCTGCGGCGTTAATTGTTTGTCCCTGCTCATTGCTGTCCACGTCTTTTGATTTGCACCGCTCTAAGCGGTTAATCTGGGCCACAGGAAGCGGAAGCGGCAGTGCCAACGTCCGACGGAAAACGGAAGACGGAAGCCGGAAAATCCGGAAATTAGTTGGAAATTTGCTGGTTTGTTGCAAACGAGAAAAACAGACAAATATACGGATTATAATATGAGTAACTGTGTGCGAAGACAGATAAATATATTGTCTGCAAAGAATACTTATTAGTTTTCTTTCGATAATACATAGGACCAAAGCTATTTAGAAGAATAAGTCAAATTTCATCAGTTCTTTCATAGACAAAGGGGTATAAATAGGCTGTAAGTTCAATTGGTTTTAACAGTAACATATATTAATATTTCATAATATACATATCATTATACGATAATAAGATATGGAATCGTACTGGAATTATCAGAATATTAACATTATTTTCAGAACCAAAACATCACATTAAAAACTAATGACCATATTGGGGTTGATTATTAACTGGTTTATTGCATATGGAAAATACTGAATAAAAAAGAGGGACACTTAAGAATTTGGAGCACTAAAACTATAAGCCACTACGCGACTGGGCGAACTTATGCACTATATCGATCGAAGGATAACCCCAAAGGGTCTTCGATGCTCTACAATGCATAATTTTCGGAGACGCGGTTGGAGCTCAGAGCCACTTTTTAACGGGCCTCGGACGTGGTGGACTGCAACTCTTTTTGCGGCAGGGAAAATGTGGCAGATCCTTGGCATTGGCCATGTCCACATAGGGTTTTTGGTGCAGCGTAACTCCGGCGGCGGTGCGAACCAGACTCCGTCGGAAATTGGTTCCCGCCAGGAGGTAGTTCACAGGAAACTGCAACATTCCGGGTCGATAGTGGGCAATGGGACTGAGGCCCAGAAGGGTGCTCTTGCCGCCGCCCACATTGCGATCCTTGTTGGCCGCACAGGCTGCACATCCTGTGGCTGGCTCCGAACCCTTGCCAACCGGGCACTCAGTTGCCCCCACTTCCTGCCACTGGCGACCTTGGCCCTGGTTGCACTGCTGGCAGCGAGTGTGCCGCGGACCGTGTAGATTTTTCTTGCTGCGACTTCGACCATCGCCACCACCTTTCGACTTCGGATTGGAGCAGGGTCCTCGGCAGTGGCCCTTGCAACCCTTTGCACAATTATGCGGTGGTCGGGAACAGGCTCCCTGGCAGTCGTACTTGCAGCGATGTTCCTGGCAGTTGGGCAGAAAGAATTGGTTCTTCTCTTCGTTAGGGACATTGACCTTGGACTGGGATCGTAGGAAATCCATGCTGGGTTCTTGTTGAACCGAAGTGGCTGTATTTAGTACATGTTTCGAGGCCACAAAGCTGAAGACGGATGCCGCCTTGGAAAATGGCGAAGGTGCCGCACTAAGTTGGGCTTTGCTCGCCGCTCTAGTCACCGGAAGACTTTCCCCTTTTGGAGTAATCGGTTTCTTAACAGGAGAAGAAGGTTCTGTGCTCAACCTTCTCTTAGGTTTCTTCTTGTGTTTCTTAACTTTAATCTCTGCCTTGCCGTCCTTATCGTTTTCATTTCTGGCATTATGATTGGAGATGAAGATCTCTAGTGCCTGGGCAATCAGCATGGCCAGCTTTTCCCTGGACTCGAATCCTTTGCGGCAGAACTCGCAGTTGCAGGTGCAACTATGAGCTTGGCCATTGCCCTGACCCTGGCCCAGACCTTGACCCTGGCCCAGACCCTGTTCGTTCATCTGAGTATTGCACCAAGGTCCTTGTTTCTTGTGGAGATCATCATCACAAGAACAGTCGCAACTGTGAAACGAACTGCGATGCTGGTATCTGTCGTCTTCATATCCTGCAATATACAATTTAATAATTTTGTATTATAAATTAATTAATTTAATTTAATATTATAATTTAATGTAATCTTAAGACTGTATTAAGGATAAATTTAAACATACCATCTCTGGGAGTGTAGGAATCCATTGACCAAGGACTCATATCGTATCCGTAATCGTACCGTTCCTCCCTTTCCGGTTCGTACCACTTGCGATTGAGGTCCAGGAACTCGTAGTCTATATAACCGCTTAGTGGTTGGTTGCAATAGTTATTCGGGTAGTTGTTGTATTCAGGAGGTTGTGTTTCCGTCGGCATATGCATTTGACCTCCGCCACGATTTATAGCAGTTGTTAGCTGATCGATCAGGGCATGATTGTTGCAATCCTGAAGGACAATGATGTTAAAGGGCTGGTCACCCTGCTGCTGCTGGGTGCCATAAGGAGGACCATTACCATTTAACTGCTGCCATTGACCAGGTGGCTGGGGCTGTGCTGGATTTGGATGGTTATATGGCAGTGGATATGGATGTGGCTGAGGTTGATGCATAAATGGTTGACATGCCGTCTGTTGACATTGTCCCTTGCATTGAACATAATAATTGTCCACGGCCGCCTGGATCTTTTGATTGCAAATCGGACAAATGCTTTGACCTGCTTGATGGATTTCCTCACATCCGCAAAGTTGGCAAACTGGAACTGTGCCACCCACTCCACGATATGAGACAGGGTCAGGGGCAAATTTTGATGATTTTGTCTTTAGTGGCACCTCTTCTGGTAGACTGTCCTGGGATCCCATTCGCGATTTCCCCTGACTCGTAATATCACACTGACCAGTGCATTGCGTTTTCCTTTTCGCACATTTGCATTTATTGCATGGCTGCACCGTATAATCCTGACAGCGATCACAGTTCTTCAGGATGTACATACTCTCTGGCGCCTTCTGGCTGCCAGGACACGATCTTTGTGGAACAGGACGTGGCTTTTTACATACATCATTGCGACTATCTTGCGAAAGATCGGTTTGGCTCTCGCGACCCGCATCAGTTCTTGACTGCTCCGAGCTCCGGCAGTGGCCCATAATTTTGTTTTTAACGAAATGTTTCATTTTAAAAGGTTTTGATTCGGACATGAGACTCGTGGCCTATTTTTTGGCCTCCAATGGCTTGGCGGACTTATTCCGCTTCTTGCTGCGTCCGAAAATCTGGCGCCAGCTCCAGGTTCCCATACTATCATGTCCAGTCACGAAGGGATCTCCAAACACCCAAGCATGCAACTGGCTTAATCTATTGTACTTTACGGGTAAGACGATACCCGGAGTCCTAGGCGGTTTAGGCGGCTCCTTGGTTTTCTCGCCTCTTTGGTGAATGGGATTCAGCCGAGTCTGAGGCGATTCCCGTGAGCAACGCACTTTCAGGAAACTACCTCTGTAGAAGGGATTCACATCGGTGCCCAAATAGGAAGCTGCCTTTCGACTGGACTGCGGGTCTAGTAACGCAGGTTCTAAATAAGCCGGTGATATACTTAGGGGATCAGACCTATTGGAGACAGCTGGTCCAGATTGAGATCTATAGGAGGTTGTGGCTTGCTCAGGGTTAGATCTATAAGAAAGTGCTGGATCAGGTTGAGATCTATGGGAAAGTGCTGGTTCTGGTTGTGATCTATAAGAAGGTGCTGGTGGCGAGTGTTCCTTTGATTGGATGAAACCCCTTTGAGAGTCATGATGTCGTGAAGAGCTATGAACATTTACTATTGGCGATAAAGCCCTAGTTCTTTGCTGAGAAAGGGATGCAGGATTTGTTTCCCTTTCGTTCTGCCTTCTTTCCGACTTCTGCACCAAGTTTTCAGGAGGAGAACGCACTTGAAAATGCTGTGGAGCAGCTGATCTCTCTCGGTGCTGACCAGGTTGACTAGATCGCTCCTGGCTCACATAGGAATGACCTGCTCTGCTCTGGCTCCTTGTATGGATTGGACTGGTAACATTTTGACCTGAAGAAAACGATTGACTGATTCATTTAAGAAATAACTTCATGTTAAGCAAGAATATACTTACCCTGTCTGTAGCTCCTTGATGGCGCCACCTCATTGCCGCCAGGAATCACAGCCTTAGCTCTTCTTTTCAGACTCGTAGCAATAGTGCCCGTCATGTAGTGAGAGTTCTTGCCGCCCTGACAACGCTTCTTGCAGCAAATGGTCAGCTCGTATCTAGTTTTGGGTACTTTCCTAGGTCGACATCGGCCCAGCGTCTTGTAGATTATGCGGTTGCTCTATTACAAAAAAAAGTGAGTACGACAAAATTTTAAACCGCGCAATGCGAGTAATATATACAGTTTTTGTAGAAAACTGCCTGAAAACTACCAACTCAAAAAACTGATTAACGTTAAAAATAAAATTTAAATACAGATTTTTAGAAAATCAAACCCCAAATCTTCAGATGTATGCCACTTTGGATTCGGCTTAAATTTGGTAATTTTATGGATTCTTGAAGCTACATTTTGGGTCACCCTTTTACAAGACATCGGAAACTTACTAATACAATTACTAACATTAAAATAGGTATACAAATTAATCAACGTTAAAATGACGAATTTGAAAAACAGATATTTAGAGAATCAAACCACAAGTCTATATGCATTATGATTATGATTGACTCTGATAGCTTAAAAACAAGAAAGGAAAGCTAACTTCGGGCGGAGCCGAAGTTGATATACCCTTGCAGAATATTCTGTAAATAATATTCTCCAAAATTATTCACATAATGCATTCTAAATACTCATAAAAATCGCAACTTCCTAACTTTAAAATCACCAAGGTTATGGCATTTTCAATCGTTCAGTTATATGGCAGCTATGGGATATAGACGGCCGATCCCTATAAAATTTGGTAGGTTTGATTGATTGGCCAAATATAAAACTCATAGAAAATCCCAACTTCCTAACTTTAAAAACACCAAAGTTATGGTATTTCATATCGTTATATGGGAGCTATAGGATATAGTCGGCCGATCCTTATGAAATTTGGTAGGTCGAATTGATTGGCCAAATCAAAAAGCCATAGAAAATCCCAACTTCCCAACTAACTTTACAAACAGCAGAGTTATGGCATTTCCTATCGTTCAGTTATATGGCAGCTATAGGATATAGTCGGCCGATCCCGGCCGTTCCGACTTATATACTGCGTGCAAAGGAAAGAAGGGTGTGTGCAAAGTTTCAATTCGATAGCTTTAAAACTGAGAGACTAGTTCGCGTAGAAACAGACAGACGGACAGACAGACGGACAGACGGACAGACGGACAGACTGACATGGCTATATCAACTCAGGAGGTGATCCTGATCAAGAATATATATACTTTATAGGGTCGGAGATGTCTCCTTCACTGCGTTGCACACTTTTGACCAAAATTATAATACCCTCTGCAAGGGTATAATAACAAACATGAGAATAATAATAATAATAATAATAATATTAACATGAATAACATGAGTAATACCCTGTGCAAGTTTGTAAATATATGGTGATCTTAAACTATATTTATTTAATCTTACGCTGGTAACATCCGGTATAGAAATGTTTGGCATCATGGGTAGTAATCCGCACGTGGGGCAGCATTTCTGTGCCACCGATGTGACACATCTCTTGACCGATGAACTTTTCTTACTTTGGGCCTTTATCTTGTTGCACTTTGGGCAGAGTTTTCGACAGGACGCACATCTCCCATTCTCTGGGCAATTGAAACGGTAGCTTTTTACTGGCTTCTCCATCAGGGTTTCGTTGGAGCAGATTGGAGGTCCTCTTCGAGAGCTACTCCGCTTTTCCGCTTTGGGTTTTCTGCAGCATCGTGCCTTTTGCTGGACATACTCTGGACTGTAACTTTCCTGTGGCATACAATCGTAGCTCGAACGAGATTGCACCAAAGGATTTCGAAGGACCTCTGTCGCAGAATGACTTCGCTCTACGTAATCGGTGGGTTCTCCATCGGAATATCGATAGTAGTCCCTTTCATTGCAGGCACTGCATCTCCTCTTGTTGCCTCTTTTTGTGGAATTCGTTGACCTTGATCTGGGCGCGGGTTTTCTGCAAGTGGGTGGTGGTGACGTAGCAGCAGGACACTTTCGCTTTGGTGCAGGTGGAGGAGGAGTTGCCTGAATGTGGGACCGAGCATGGCAACGAACAGGGCAAGTTTGAGCTGTGGGAGTAGGTTTTCTCAAGTAATAATTTTTATCTGGCTGATTTTTCCTCTGAACTCGCTTTCCTGGCGAGGATTCCGGCAAGCAGCAACATTCTGATTCCTTTCGCTCCAACCGATTGGTCCTCTGAACTAGCTGCCTTCCTGGCGGAGAATCCGACTCACAGCAGCATATCGAAGTCTTTCGCTGCAACCGGTTGGTTCTCTGAACCGGCTGTCTTCCTGGCAAAGAATCCGAATCACAGCTGCATTCGGACGCCTTTCTCTCCAACCGATTACTCCTGTGGGATTCTGCTGGATATTCATTATATTGCGGTCTGTCTAGGGCAGGATTCTTCTTGGGACTGTGCTGGAACTCCCTGTATTCCATGTAGTGCGAGGAGGGTGTTCGGTAAGCCCGTTTGCCTGGCGATGGATCGCAACCACAATCACTTGCACTGCGATCCTTGGATTGAGATTGAGTCCTGCCCTTCGGCGCATAACCTTGATGTCCTTGCGGTGCATAATATTGCTGGGGTGGGCTATTGTCATAATAATCCGTCTGGCATGGTGCGGTTCCAGTTCGCTGGTAATTCTGGTTATAATATTGATTGGTGTCCTGCTGTTGCTTGTTCTGATCCTGATAATTCCGATATGGGCAGCTGGGAGCGCACTCGTCCTGATCTGGAATCTCGCCACTCCTCACAACCAGTGGGTTGCGTAGTAAATTTGACTGCTGATTGTACTTTCCATTCCCGCCAGAAACCCTCCTTCTCCTTTCGGGGACAAGGGTCAAGCCAACGAAATTCGATCCAAAAACTGAGAACGAGGAACTTCTGTGAAGCTTGGATCCCCTCTTCTGATCAAAAGATATCCCGTTGTCGATATTTGCATCGACGGTTTCGGTGCATGTACTCCTTCCATTTGTAGGATTTTCGATGATCAGGTAATTCTTCTTAATTAATTGAGCGGGCAAGCCAACTGAATAAGCCATTGAAGGGAAATTTGTGTTCTGAAAATTGTATTGAATACATTCGGTGTCCGATCTCTTGGCTCAGTTAGAAATCATCTGGTTACATTAAATAAATTTAGACAAACTTTTTTCATTACAACTGTATTAATACAACAAAAATAGTTTAGGTATACCCCAACATACTTGTAATGATGACTTAAAACTCAAGGTTTAGGCTTTTATTTGAAATAGGAAAAATCTCAGACTAAGGACGAAATGTTGGGCACAGCTCTGTTCACCAAATAAATATGTTCTTGGTGGAAAAAAGCTGTGCCTTGGAATTCGTCGATAATCTGAAATTGGCTTGTCTAGAGTTAGTTAACAAAATAATTTTTGGATGTCCTATATCTCAGAGCAGATTCGGTTAGCACCAGGAAGAGGCATAATTCGGCTATATGCCTTATTCAGAGCTTTGGCCGTCATCGGCAGATCCTCCCACAGTCGCCAGCTGTGTTTCTCGTCGAGAGCTGAGCTTAGTGATCTCTGGTTTCGCATCTTCAGTGTCAACTTGGTTGAGGAGCGGGAACGACATCGAGATGGGTTGCGAGTGCGGTTCAAACGACTTTGGGACTTGGAGAAATCGGGCTTGGGCCAGTGGAGGGGTCTTCTCATTGGCAGCTGCGATTGCATGCAAGGGTAGGGGATGGAAAGATTAACCAGGCGGGGGTTCAATCGCTTCCGAGACCGTTTGCGGCGACCAAACCTGAGGTAAGGATATAAGATGTTACCTTATTAATTTGTAATATTTGAATAATTCATACATTAAATAAGGGTGGTAAAGAAATCTTTAAAAATTGTCTAAAACCTTTAGAGATTTCTGTTGTATCACTTCTGACATGTAAAATTATCAATTAACTGACCTGGGATGTTCTGCCTCATAAACATTGCAACAGCGATTGGCATAGTCTTCTTCATGAATCCCTTTATCGCTCTCAAATTTTGGTTCACTTTTTGAATGCTCAACTTTCGGTTTAGGTGGATTCCCGTCTTCGTCCTCCTCATCGGAGGTAACCATCAGGTACACAGAGTACTGCTTTTGGCAACCTTCGGATCCATATCCTGCCCTCAAGCGACTCTTCGGCTCCTTATCGTCCTTTTCACTTTCCCTGGACTCACACATGTGGGCCACTAGTTGCATGAGTGAATGCCACATTGGATTGCCCTCTAATCCTTTGACTTTTTCGTTTCTCAACAGCTCATTGATGTTCAGTTTTCTCGATCCCTTGCTAGTTGCTGAGGTGGACGAAAGAACTTGCTTAGGTCCAGGTTTCAATATATCATCCAGAGTGTTAGTGGCCTTGTCGGTCAACGAGGTTCGACTTTGATATTGAGACTTTGACTGATCTTGTTCTGTGGTTAGGGTTATGGTGCTGCTGTCGTTTCCTAAATCCAGTCTTCTGGCTTGACGATTCAGAAAGCGCCTTGAAGACGTCTTACCCTCTCTGTTGAGATGGTCCGACTTATCTGGTTTATCTTGGAGCTTATTTATGAAATCCTTTTTAATCTCATCTCTGGTTTCTTCGTAGGAAAAGCTCTTAGAGCCACAACTCTGAACTTGCTTAGGGACCTGCGGCTTATTTTGCTGCATTGCTGGTTTTATTTCTGCATTTGCTGCTGTGTACATGGAAGATTCTGTATCCGAGTCCCAACTACAGCCTTCTATAAAGTTGTTGGCGAATTTCCCGAAATTAAAGCTTTTACTTTGATCCAGTTGCTGCGGAGTTTCCCGATGTTGATGCTGCTTCCTCAACTCCTGTTGGAATTGCAATAGATGTTGCTGCTGTTGTTTTTTTTGGTGTTGCACCTTTTCTCGGTCTTTTTGATCTTGCAGCGATTGATGCTGTTTCAGAAGGTCATGTTGAATTTGCAACTGCTGTAGCTTTTGTCGTTCTTTCTTCAGTACATTTTGTTTCATTCTTTTATTTGGCTTGGGTGGAATTTCGGGCTTGAGTGGTTGAACTACTGGTTCTTGATACATGGAACGTGGGGCAGCTGTGCCTTTGATGGTCACCCGTTTGGATTTCAAGGGATCGGAGGTCTGTAAATCACTACCAAAGTTGTGACCAACTTCAAATCTTGACGACTTCTTCAAAATACTGGCAGGCACTGCTTTCTGTTGCTGTTGCATAAGAAATTGCTTGTGTTGCTGCTGCACTTGATATTGCTGCTGTTGCCATTGCATAGCACTCACTGTTGCAGGATAATCGAATAAATTCCCCTGATTGAAATGCAAAGCTCCGTGATGTTGCTGCGGTGCGGTGGATGCAACACCTATTGCTGCTGCTGATGTTGCTGGTAAATTCCTCAAGCATTGGCTTTGACACGCGGCCAAAAAGCAACCTGGTTGTGGCAGGGCTGCCTTGGAAACGCCTTGTCTTAGGTATGGTATACTTCCCGCGGTGCGATATATCTGTTGGAATTGCAGTTGCGGATGCTGCTGCAGCCCATAGTTTGGTATGAAGCTCTGCAACGGAACTGCTTCTCGGGGCACTTTCATCAACTGACGACGCAGACGACTCAATTTCCGGCTGCTGACCTCCGGTGGAGCCATTGCCGCCATTCGGGGCATGGCGCCTCCCAACTTGTTGCACACAGAGTGCCAATATTCCGGCATTGAGGCAACCATGGGACTCCTGGCATATTGCTGTTGCTGCTGCTGCCACAACTGCTGATAGGCGTTCATCGAAGCCTGCTTGGCCGAATTCGTCAATACCCTTCTTCGAACCATTATGGAGTTTATTTTAGGAGGATTAGTTCTTAAACTGCTGACTTAGAAAGTTTCTTGCTTTTCTGCTGGATGAGTTTTTTTCTGGTTTATCTGCGGCTTGTGGGTTCATTGAAAATTTTGGATGCACCTTGTGTGCCATATTTATTATGAGAAAAATCTTTAACGAGCAAATCAAGGCCTGCCTGGAGGTATCAGTTCTAATAAAAAAACATAAAAAAAAACAAATATTGTAAATTATAATTAAGTTTAAAGGTCTAATTATTAAATGCTCTTGAAATTCTGAGTATAATTAATTATACTAGGCAGGAAATTAGATCTTATACATTTCATGATTTATTGCTTCAATTTAATTTAATATATTGTTTGCTAACATACAGCTGGTTAAAAGAGGTTCCTCATAAATTAGTACGCCAGTCCCCCAAACAATATTCATCATATAGATACATTTTTGATTTGTTTTTTAAAAAGTTTTAAAATGCTCATGGCTGATTTAAAATATATTTTTGCATCTGAAAATAAATTGTTGGCCAATATTTTTGTAATACTTTTTAAGAGATTTTTTTCGAAGTGAATGAACAACTTTTAGCTGACGTCACGCGACTCCAAAGTCAGTAACTCCCACTCTCTCTTACCCATCTCTCCCTGTCCCTTTCTTCATGTCTCTCTCGCATTTACCGTTTTAGTGATGTAGTGGAATTCCCGGCTCCATTTTCATTCAGTTGGCTGCTGCCGGAGAGTTGAATCAATGGCCAGCTGGAAGGCTTTCATTCATGGAGCGGAGCGCCTTCCAGGATGCCAATTAGTTTGGTGCGTATTCCAAGCTGCGCAGGAAGGAGAAAAGCCGTTACAACAGCAGCCGCCGCAAATGACTTCAAAAAAATGACTAACAAAACCCACACAGTCGATTTTACAGTTTCAATTGAACAGAATAACATTTCTGAATTGTTTTTTTTGTGTTATTTTTTATTGAATTTAACAATTTTATACAAGCGAAAAATGGTGACCTTTGGCTGTGTGGCAAAACTTTTACGCGGCTTCGAGTGCAGCGCCAACACTTGGGTCAAGGCAGTAAATCCCGGGTGGTACGAGGCCCGCGCGATTCCAAAGACCATGCTGATCGAGAAAGTGCGACAGGTGGCCCAGGCGACCAGGGCGACTCGCCAGCGACCGCAAACCGCTGAGGCGCCAAAAAAAACCACCAATCCAAGGCGCCAGCCTTTTCTCTAATTTTAAAAGAGATATGCATTTACAACTAAAATATTTTTATTGGTAAGTGTTCTTTTGAAATACACAAAACAATTTATTTGGCGCCTAAAAGTATGCCAAGAAATTGATTATGACTTCCACTAAATATTTTTATAGCATATTTTTGGGCGCCCATTCTATTGTAGAAACACATAATTGTTCTAATTGAATCAAATTTATATATTTAAAATCATGTTTCTACATTATGGGGCATTATTTGAATTTCCGCCAAGAAAGTGATCGTCTTTAAGAAAAAAAGAAAATGCAAAGTTATATTTAATTTCTTTAAATCTGATGAAAAATAATTATACATTTGATAGAATGTCTTTTAATGTGTTTTACGTCCATTAAACTGAATTCTTATCAATATTTTATTATTTTATATTTATAGATTTAAATGTTATACCCCAATGCAGATTCAGAGTGTAGGTATGTATTCCAGAAATTCAAATCTGAAATCAGTGTTGAATAACTCCCAATTTCACCCACAGAGTTGCCACGCAACCGTTATCGATTTCGGCATCTTTGCTCCGGCCATGTGCGGTCACACCGAGTCGGTGCCGAGTTTTTGCTTCGCGAGCAGGTGGTGTTGTCCAATCAGAATCGCCGTCGACGGCACGAAAAAAATTCCAATAGAATAGCCGAGGGCGATTATTTATATGTGTTAATGTTAAATGTTAAATGCAAAATTACGCGTCGCTCGCTTCGCCCACGCGAATCCGATTGTTCAGTGCAAACACCCAAGTGAATATAATATGTAAGGCAGAGGCACGAAGCCAGCAACAAAGCGCCAGTGATAAGCGCAATAATATAAATATAATATAGTATAAATTCAACGTGAAAAGAAATCTCGCCAGCCAAAGAAAAGCAAAAAGCAGAGGCAGCAACTCGGCGACAAATGGAAATAAAGTAAAATTAAGGAGAGAGGAGAGATAGAAATCGTAATGTGTAAGCGGGACCAGAGCGTATGAAAAAAAAAACAAAGAAAAAACGTCGGAGCCAAGATTAAATAAATTTACAAGTGTGTTTTGTATTTGACCAGCTTTTGTGATTGTTGTTGTTGCTGCGGAGGCTGAAAGAAAAGCGGAATAACAACAAAAGCGTTTTTACATGCGATTGTATGTGTGTGTGAGCAACTATTTCCAGTGATGAGCGCGTGACACACTCCGTAGTTCCATGATTTTACAATATGGAGTGTAATAAATGCGCTCGTGACTCACGCAGACATATCTAACGGCCCCTGAGATGCGGAAGCTAAAAAACATTCATGAATGGCAATTATGTACCGTGCGCTGCGGCAAGATTTACCTTCGATTCGATCTGTGGAAAAAAAACAAAACTGCGCGTACGATTTTCCACTTTGGAAGTCGTGACGTTTTCCCATGCATAACGGTGTATGTGTGTGGGGGCTCTCTTTTCGTTCGCTCGCTTGCTTACATATGTGTGTGCGTGCGTACGTCATGGCAACTCCGGTAAAACGCAAATAAGGGGCAGCGAAAAGCCAATTGCCGTTGAGTGGTCTAATTGGACACCTTGCGCATTACTTGTTTATACTATTTACCATTTGGCGACCCGTTATCAATTGCAGGTGCTTTCTCCTGTAAACGCAAGTGCGAGAGTGTGAGTGTGTGCGTGCGACCTCGACTAATTTTTATTCTGTCCTCACACATATGCAATTACACGGAACAAAATGTATTGATAAGGTTTATTATTTTAAAGGACTAACATATTTTTTCATTGAGATAAAGTATGAAACATCAAAAGGACTCACTTTACAGAAATCGAAAGCCAACAGTTCTTTAGTAAATAAGCTGTATACCTTTTGATAGGTATCTTCAAAATAGTAAGTGAAAGCATTATGCATTTAAAACCATAATTAAAACTTAAATTTCATATTTAAAGTAATTTGTTTTGGAAGTTTCTTTACAATAACAACTGTGCTTTAAATCTTTCTTCACAATGATAATTATGGACTAACAATTTTACTACTTCGGAGATCTGTTTTGTCTTTTCAAATGACACACAAAAAATAATTTACCTTCACTTACTGGTCTACATAGAGTTGTATCTTATCTGTGTATTTGAGCGTTGATCTTTAAAGGGATACACATTTACATACATATTCGGTTTTTCTGAAAGTCTATTATTTAAGGTTAGCTGTTTGTATTCCTTGTTCGATAAGTTTAAAATTAAAATTTTTGGTTTATGTGTACGTTTTTCTGTAGTTTTCCTGTGAAATTCCTTGACTCCTTGGGACCACAAACACCCACACAACTACACAAACTGTTGCTGCGCCCCCGCTTACACACATGCAAATGCGGGCCCTGCTGATAGTCCCTTCTCCCTCTACCCTTCGCCAATCGTTGGGGAACTGGCGACGGTCTCTCGCATGTTTGCCTTGCTCTATCTCCCTCTGCCCCGCCACCCACCTTCCACTCCCACTCGCCCCCTCTCTTTCCGTCTGCTTTTCTGTCTGGCTTTGGCTGCTGTGTAAGTCCAAGTTCTCTAGCCCCCGTTGTTGTTTCTGCTTTCGGTTTTCGCCTTCCCTATTTCGCTTTCGGCTTGTTGCCTCATTTATTTTACTTGTCGCTCTATTCGGCCTTTCGCTTGCCGTTGTTTTTTTGTTTTTTAATCATTTTCGCCTCTCTGATTTGGTAAAAAAAAGAGCCAAACAACTGGGATCGCTACTGCTAGTTATCAGCAAAATTGGCCAGATACGTACATACGTAGTACATAGTTTTGCTGCAAAAGCAGTCCCAAAGTATTCCCGTTCTAAGTGAAACTTGGTGTAATGAGATTATACGGCAATGGCCACCAACTTAATTTCAACAAATTCGTACAATTTAAATGCTTATCTCAAAATTCAAGTATTATTTCTCGAGTCGGACCATTAAGGGAAATATAATTTTGATTAGTTTAGTTTATTTGCTAAGATGCAAGATATATTTTAAATTGTTTGGATTACAAAAAAATACACTTTCAACAGAAAATTACAAAATTATTGCCCTATGATTATGTTTTAATTCGTATTGTATTGACCACACAAAAACGGTAGAAAAATTCATTTTTGTAAAACTCTAAAAAAAATGGATCTCATTTTGTGTGAAAATCAATCGAGAGAGTCCCAAGTTCGACTCCTATCATTATACCCGTTACTCGTAGAGTAAAAGGGTATATTGTATTCGTGCAAAAGTATGTAACAGGTAGAAGGAAGCGTTTCCGACCCTATAAAGTATATATATTCTTGTTCAGGATCACTAGCCGAGTCGATCTAGCCATGTCCGTCTGTCCGTCTGTCCGTCTGTCTGTCCGTCTGTCTGTCTGTCTGTCTGTCCGTATGAACGCTGAGATCTCGGAAACTATAAAAGCTAGAAGATTGGCATTTTGCATGTAGATTTTAGGAGTTCCTACGCAGCGCAAGTTTATTTCAAAATGGTGCCACGCCCCCTCTGACGCCCACAAGCCACAAGCTGTGGCCACAGTTTTGATGCTATTATGAAAATTTTTTTTTATATGTATTTGTTTCGTCAATACCTATCGATTGGCCAAATAAAAGTTTGCCACGCCCACTCTAACGCCCAAAAACCCATTAAACGCTTAAGCCTGGCTAGCGCCTACATTTCCGTTTTTCATGGCGTATACAATAGCGCCATCTAACGGATGATTTTGGAACAGCTGGCCAAGGTGCTCAACAGAGTCAACGTTAATTCTCGATAAGGATTTCTATTAAAGGAAATGGCGATGGCTTTTATTTGTCAATACCGAACTATATCCCAAGAACTATGCAAATCAAATCAAGTTTGCCAAATTGGAGGTGTTCCTGGGTACCGATTTTAACATAAAAATCGGGAGCTGATTCGAGCGGCGAAAAACATACAAGAAGGCATATTTATATTAAGTTGTTTAGCTGAGTAACGGGTATCTAATAGTCAAGGCACTCGACTATAGCGTTCTCTCTTGTTTTTGGGATCAAAAATACTCAAATCGAGAAACTTATTTTTTTCTGAATGTATCCTAGTGATTCAGAATTTTTTTGAGTAATAATAATTTCCTTAGGGAAACCACAATTAATAATTTATTATTCCAAAAAGGTTTGATTTGTATGTGGTTAAAAAAGATACATATGTAACTTTTTTGACGTCATGTTAATAGTGACAAAATATGAAATAAATATTGTAATCGAAAATCTTGTGTAAAATATCCTTAAATATAAAAAAAGATTTAACGGGAATTTTACTTATAATATTTAGGTCAAAAGTTCTTGAATATTAACTACAAGTAACCCAAATTATATTAAAAGTGAATTAAGAGTGTAAGAGGACACTCCTTTTTGAGTGCATGGTGATTTTCAGCGGAAGCGGCACCTTTGACCCGGTGACGTCTTTTGCATCCCCACCTCTCCATCTTTCTCGCTCACTCCGTGTCGCTTGCTCTCTCTCTGCGCTGGAACTGTGCTGTTGGCTGGAAGCGAGGTCGCAGCCTCTCCGGCTTCAGTTTGCCGAGAACTTCCATGTTGGAAGTTCATTCAGCTTTGACTTTTGACTCCGTGCGCTTCGTTCTCCGGTTTTTCGGTCTCCGGTAGTTTGCCACCCACTTGCTAACTTCCCATTCCCAAAATTCTACAACTGTTTTGTATCTTCCCATGATTAATGCAAATAAACAAAGAAAAGCGTATCGAAAACCTTTCAGAAATGTGAGAAAATGTTAGGGAACGAGAAGTGGATGTCCAGCTGCCGCTGCTGTTTTCACACCCGCGAAATATCACGAGAAAGTTGGGGGAAAACAATTTGTTTAGATTATGTGAACGCGAGTGTTGGGTTAATGTTTGATCATCGTCGTCGCCGCCTGCTTCCTCTTCTTCGCACACACTCTGCTTTAAATTGATTTCAATGAGCTTTTTTGACGATTCTCTGGCCCGCGTACTCCCCGGTTCTTTCTCCCCCGAAATACCCCTCTCTTTCGCTTGGCGATTATGTGCGAATGTGGCTGTGCAAGTGCCCGGTTTTCATACGACCTTGATGCTGTACATTAACCCATTGAGAGCCCCTCTCTCTCGCCCTCTTCGCTGGGCGATCGGCTTACAAAAAAACCAGACATGGGCCCTGTTTTCTTCTTCTCATTCGTGGTCTTACCCCTGTCCGTTTCTTTAAGTTTACTTTAGTTTACACTGGGCGCCAAAACTAACTAACTCATTTCAAAAATAGCAAGCACAATTCCATAGAAGTCAATGAAACTTTATCGAAAATAGGGTAATAAATCGGTTATTTTTGTTATACAAACAATTAGAACAAATTTCCAGTTAAAAAAAAATCTTCCGAAACAATTTGTTATCGTGTGAACCTTGAACATATAAAATATTTATATACATATGCAAATAATTTAGTAATGTACTAAACTATGAGTCAACTTTCTTTTTAGATAGAGTAAATATTAAATGGATACTTTAAAAATAAAGTTAAATAGAATAGTCAAGTATCTTAAAGATACTTTCCAAGGATATGTAGATATTTTTTATGTATGTGTGTACTTATTTTCTAGGCAAATTGTCTTTCCGATAATTATTAAAATTCAGAACATGTTTGGAAAAAT
The DNA here is from genome assembly GCA_018153365.1 of Drosophila fuyamai. Classification (NCBI taxonomy): domain Eukaryota; kingdom Metazoa; phylum Arthropoda; class Insecta; order Diptera; family Drosophilidae; genus Drosophila; species Drosophila fuyamai. Next base: position 2,089,551 of record JAECXW010000889.1, read on the forward strand.
ACAAATTCAAATATTCAAATTGATATATAGAGGTTCCTGTTTTAAATTAACAATCATTGAACCAATCATCAGAAAATGTCATCTGTATCTTATAATGAACAGCTAAAATAATACATTAATTCCAAGCTGGCAATTCAAAGTGCAAAACGTAGCGACCGTGGGTTATGGCTGGAAAAATATTTCATGTGCCTTTTGTTTTCTTTGAGATTTCTGCCCGAATAGATAACACTGGCTTGTGTTTTTATTATTTTTTTTTGCTATCTTTGGTGTTTGTTTTGCTCATTAGCCCACACGCACACACGCGCCACGCCCACCTGCGATAAAGAAATGAAAAGAAAAACCAAGGTCAAAAACTAGTCAAAGTTAAGTACTTATTTAATAATTTTCTTTTTCCTCAAGGCAAGGGTGACAAAAGTGAAAAATCGAAATGTGAAAAGTAATTTGCGTTCGAACAAAGAACCATAAAATTGAGACTTGAAGGCGTCGTAAAAAAAAAACGAAAAGAAATAAAAAGTTCGACGAGGAAGTGCTTGTTTAAATAAATAAAAAGTAAATAAAGTGAGAATTGGAGTTGCCAGGTGGGCATGGCCCACTGCCCGCCGAGAATCCGCTGGAACGTCCAAAACGAGAAGCTGCCATTGACCTCTTAATCGAATTAAGTGAATACATTAGAATCCACAAGCTACGCATCTCACTGTTGCTGGCGGCGGCTCTCCGTTCTCCAATCTCCCGCATCCCGCCACCAATTCTCCGGTTCTCCATTCTCCGGTTTGTTAGTCTCGCCGCCAGCAAATGAACTTGCGTTCGAACTCCGCGACAAAAGAAAATGCATTTTAAGTGAATTTCCTGTGCGCAGAAGGCAATTACGCAGCTGATATCCACTCCGAAAAACCCCGTGCCAGCGCCCCAACCCCTCCGGCGAGAACAACGCATCTGCGATGGCCACCACACCAACGGCTGGCTCAGCAGCTCAGACCTCAACGCCACAGAACTACAAGGTGCCATCGACCAGCAAGATATCCGTGGACAAGCTCCTGCGGGTCGGCTACTATGAGCTGGAGAAGACCATCGGCAAGGGTAACTTTGCCGTGGTCAAGCTGGCCACGAACATTGTGACCAAGACAAAGGTGAGTTCAATACCGAATCCCTTCAACAGGTCCCCATACCCCCAATTAACGAGTCGATATCTAGTTAGTCATTATAATGACTAATCGAATGTTTGTCTTGAAATTTGAACGCAGGCGGTTAAAAGATTGATTATGCAGCTATACATTAAATGAATGCACAAACAAATGTACAGCAAATATATAAATAATGGGCTAAAAAGTTAGATGAAATTAATATTGTTTTAAAATTCTGTCTTTTGAAAGCATTATTTAATTTAATATAACATTAAAAGGACTTGTTATTCACTGCTATAGTAAACAAACTACTTAATTAAAAAATAATGCTTAATTATTAGACGATTCGCGACGGAAAAACAGCGATTTTTAAAAGTAGTGAATTAATAACGAGGTCATATCTATTTGAGTGCTCAATTTTAAGGATAACAAGTATGATTTCGAACAAGAAAGGAAAGCTAACTTCGGGCGGAGCCGAAGTTGATATACCCTTGCAGAATATTCTGTAAATAATATTCTCCAAAATTATTCATATGATGCATTCTTAATACTTAACTACTTAATACCAACTACCTAACTTTAAAAACACCAAAGTTATGGCATTTTCAATCGTTCAGTTATATGGCAGCTATAGGATATAGTCGGCCGATCCCTATAAAATTTGGCAGGTCGAATTGATTGGCCAAATAAAACAGCCATAGAAAATCCCAACTTCCTAACTTTACGAACACCAGAGTTGTGGCATTCCCTATCGTTCAGTTATATGGCAGCTATAGGATATAGTCGGCCGATCCCTATAAAATTTGGCAGGTCGAATTGATTGGCCAAATAAAACAGCCATAGAAAATCCCAACTTCCTAACTTTACGAACACCAGAGTTGTGGCATTCCCTATCGTTCAGTTATATGGCAGCTATAGGATATAGTCGGCCGATCCCGGCCGTTCCGACTTATATACTGCGTGCAAAGGAAAGAAGGGTGTGTGCAAAGTTTCAATTCGATATCTTTAAAACTGAGAGACTAGTTCGCGTAGAAACAGACAGACGGACAGACAGACGGACAGACAGACGGACAGACGGACAGACGGACAGACGGACAGACGGACAGACGGACAGACGGACATGCTTATATCAACTCAGGAGGTGATCCTGATCAAGAATATATATACTTTATAGGGTCGGAGATGTCTCCTTCACTGCGTTGCACACTTTTGACCAAAATTATAATACCCTCTGCAAGGGTATAAAAAGAGACGAACTCTGCTAAGAACTCAACTAAACTCTTAAAATTATAGATTTTTAAAGAATTGCGCGGCATATTGTAAATTGAATGTTTTTCAACCAACCAGTTCATGTTTCTTGATGATTTTTGGCGCAAATGAGTTGATCAAATTGATTTTAGTTGTTGTTCTTTGATGATTTTGTTTATTGCCGCGTAAATATCTGTACAATAATTATTTACACAAGTTATTGACAATCAGAAGAAGATTCGATTCGATTTCGGCATCTCGGTCTTTCTGTTTCGGCTTCGGTTGCTTGGTTTTTTATTTGCATTCGATTGACAATGTCCGGGGAAGGGGGGAGTGGGATCAGGAGGTGGCAATCGACAGATGCTAATTGAATCGCATTTGTAAAACGCTTTAAAAGTGTGAGTTTTTGCCATCTCTCGAATTGATTACATTACACCCTTGTGTGTATGTGTAGACCTTTTGAGGAAGTAATTTAATTTTGCTTTTTTTTGTTTTTTGATGACATTTGCATTTACGAATCAGTTTTTGTTACGTTTTTTCCCTTTAAGAGTTTCCTGCTATAAAGTCAAATTAAGTTGATGAGCTGGGTAAATCACAATAAAGCGTCTTTATTTTTCCTGGCCAATATACTATAGATGCTACTTAGAGCGTGTAACAGATTGACTCACCTGCATCCTTATGGCTTTTTTATCAGTTTCTGTGTGTGGGAACGTCGGATGAAGTGCTAACACAACAGCAACAGCTGTGACACTTGATAATTGGGATTGTCAAGAGAAATACTCACTCATGACAGCTACAAAAACAGCAATAAAAACAGAACTTTAATCATTTAACGTAACAGAGTGAGGGAGGAAAAAATATGGAAAGATTGAAACGGGGAAAAGACAGCTGGGAAGAATGCAAATTGTTAGAGCAAACAATCGAAATGAATTTTTGCATAATTGACAACGTTGAGGAATCTGTGAAGAGCACGTGACTCTGTCAAAATCGATTTTAATAATTATCGCCGGATATGACATGATTGAAAAGGTTCATACCACTAATTCAAAAAAAAACCAAACGTACGTATATTGTAAATATTTTAAAAGAATCGGGTTTGTTTTATTCCTTTTTTTTTTAAATCAACAACTGTGACAATAATAACGAACTCAGCTTCTGAAATAAAAATGGGAAGCCTAATAATTTTTGTATTATTTTAAAACCTTATTAACTTTGTTTATTTTTTTAATAAAGACAATTTCCAAAATATTTTGAATAGACAAGTAATATTTTGCCTTAAACAGCTGCTATAAATTATTTACAATACTAAACCTGTACTATTTACCAACCTTCATGACAGATAGGCAAATCAGCTTCTTTCGTTTAAGTGAATTATTTGTTGACTGTAACAAAATTTAGTTTCCTTCGATAAGAACACAGCTGTTTGAAAACTTGAAGGTCCAACAGTGCTTACTTAACTTATTTGTGCATTGCCCATCCAATGTATGAGCATGTACATTGAACTCACTCTATATAGAATATGTATATTTGAAAGTTAAACATGAGTTTGTTTTCGATTTGTATTTGTATGTAACCTTAGAGTCGGTGGCTTATCTCTCTTAAGCGCATTTGCCAAAAATTCACTATTATCAATTGAAAGTGGCAAAAGTTCACTTGTACACATAAACAGTGGGCACATAGCAAACACAAACGCGCTAAGGTAAATAACTTAAGTAATGATTATTTGTTTAAACCTGAAAATCGCAGAACAATCGATAAGAAAAAGGCGATATTGAAGTATAACAAAGTATCATAAACTCGCACCATAAACTAGATTAAGTGATTTCTCCAGTAAAAATCTATGAACTGAGGCTTGAAAACCAAACATTTAAACACCTCATCCAGACAAAATTTGCTTTTATTATTAAGTCTAAATAATATTAATTGTTTGCTTTCTTTGTTTGAAGTTCTACGCTCTCTTGATCACTTTCACGTGTTGCTTTTAGTTTACTTTTTTTGTGAGCAATGTGTTTGCACTCAATTGGCAAGTTTTATTTTAATTGAATTTTTCGCAGTTGCCTTGGCAACTGTTTTAATGCTCCAATTGATGCAATTAAGCAGTAGCCATGCAGCGTAGCCACTTTATGCCTCTCGCTTTCCCACATAAAAAAAATAACGACAATTTAAGTTTTTTAAAAAAGGTTGGTATCTAAAATTAAAAAGTAGTAATTAGAGTTTTATAATATTTTGTAGATCAATTCTAAATACCTTTTTAATTTTTCCCTATTAAATGTAATTTTTAAATGTACCTTAAATTGATACAAATTAAGGATACAATATCTTTCGGAACGTGCGTTTTTTTCATATTCTATAAAAAACTATATTTATTGTATCATAATTCATTACCAATATAAATGGTTAATGTGTGAGGAAGGTATTTTTTTAATTAAATATAAAGGTGTGAAATATATGTAACACCAAAAATAATCATACCATACTTTAAGATTAATTTTAAGTGATCTTCAACGCAGGTGGTTTTTGTGATACTACTGATAATATTGTTAATACAAATATTATTTTATTATCTGGCCTCATTTTGTGTGGCACACAGTGATCAGTTCACCGAATTAAAACGAGGTGCTAAAGTAATCTGTAGCAGTTTCAATACTATATTTCTGTCAGTGCAGCCCTATTCTCTCCCCGTCTTGTTCACATTTGTTGATTGATCTTTCGCTATGGGCAAATATTTAAGCTGCCGTCTGAGCGTTGCCTTTTGGCCAGCAGACCGAAAACATGTTTGAACACCCAACACGCGTCAGACCGAATACAACGGGTGGAGGCAGGACAGTGTATGAAATCGTTTAACAATTTTTATTTACCTTTTCATTAACAATTTCGCGGCTTTTTGCTGTTCGCTTTTTGTTGTCTGCGGTTTTTATAATTTTCGTGTGTGTTTACAAAACCCCGAAAAAATCATGCGCACTAAATCTAAAGGTCGTCGTTTTTCTTTTCCTTACTATTTCCCGTTCTTATTTGCCTGGCTGCGATAGTAATAAAATTATGTTGGTTTTCTTTCTCTTTCTGCAGCAGCAATAGAACCCACACATTGGCGGCATACCAATGATAACCGAAAATGTTATCAGAGTGGTGTTGTTTCTTCTGCTGATTCCTCCTCGGCGACTTTTTGTCACCGTCCGCAAGAAAAGTAAATTCGCAAATCAGTCACGTGCGTTGGCCCACTCTTTTGCACGCCCTCACCCACAGCAGAGTGGGTGGGTTGGGTCGCTGTTGGAGGGAGGGAGACAGACGACGAACAGCACGCGCCAAGTTAATGCTCCCTGCCTGCTTCACTCCTCCCATTCACAGGGCTCTTTCGATTGTTTTGCTTTTGATTTGACTTTTCAGGCGATAGCAAAACAAATAATAAATCAACATATTCTCAAGTGTTTCGTCCGCATAAACAGTCTTGCTTCCATACCATGAACTTTTGTAATTTGAACTAAGCAAACTATAAATGAAATATGTATACTCGCCACAATTTCCATTTTTTCATAATTTTAAAATTTTATAACTTTCAAAATTGCCAATAACGATTAATACAATTTTTATATAAAACCGAAATGGCAATGTTCATATTTGTATGCCTGGAATATAAATTATAAATCTCCTTTAAACTACAAATATAATATTAAGAAATCTTTAAAAATGTATCTTTATTTATCTTAAATATCAAAAACAATAAATTCTAAAATTTTAGTACCACTGTATTTCCTTAACCATATTTGCGGTTTCCATTGAAACTTTATTAGTGCGCCAAATTTCTGATCAACACTTGAGGTTGTTGGGTGGATTTTCCCTGTCTACCACAGGTACTGATTAGAAATTAGTTAACTGCGAAAGCAGTCTTATCCCCCAACCAGTTTGCCCCATTTCCATTGGCAATTAAGTAGGCCATGACATGGAAACTGTAATTGTAGTAATCGATTTTCCATTTCCACTGAAAGTTGCCGCCACCGGTTGGAAATTTTTAAAATCCAGGCAAGCCAAATAAAGTTTACTGACCCCAGACAAAGGAGAAGAAGAATAGGTGGTGCAGCAGCCACGAAAAGGGGGTGGGAAAGGTGAAAGCGAAGGAGGTCGCATATCGATTAAACACGCGGAAAGAGGAGGTGGGTGGGTGTGCTGGCAACACGTTTGATTACCCCGTGTAAATAACAACAACACGAACACTGCAAAAGTTGCAAGGACTCGTTTGTTGGACGTTGTGCAACGATCACATGTTACAGAAGCCCCATGGAAAATCCGAAAGTCGATGAACAAAAACCACCGGCTCCAAAAGCCCAGGCACCGGAGAAACCCATTCGTAAGCGGACTCAAGTTAAGATTCAAACCAGGACTCCAAAGCCAACACCTACGGCCATACTTTGTGAATTGACTCGCCTGAAGGCCCAACAAAAATATCTCGAATGCCATCAGGTCAAGCTAAACCCAAATAATTTTATACTCCATGATGATGAGGATCCATTGGATACGGATCAAAAGTCAATGGGTGAAGGAATTGCTTCTGAAAAACCAGAAACCAGCCGAAATACGTTACCGACCAGCTCTTCTACTGCAGAATTAATTAACCAGATCAACGAAATCGAGCGGGAGAAACTGGAAATTAGTGAGAAGTTACTGCAATATCGCACTGCCAAGCGTGGAGAACTTGAGGACATGTGGCATTTTGTGGCCACCATAAAAGAGGACGTCTTCCGGCCAGAACGTCTCAGCCAGTATACAGTAAATGCTCTAAGGGAGAAAATCATTGGTGTAAATGCCCAACTATATCGTTTGTCTGCCCAGAACTCTAAAGAACTCGAGGAGTTGAAGGAGGAGTATGAGAAATTGGAGCGCGAGAATAAACTTTTATGGAAAGGTAGCATGTAGCATTAAAAACTAGAACTATAAAACAAACAACTATTTCCACAAATACTTGTTAATTACATTTTAGAGATAAGAATCAGTATCAATTAGCCGCAAGTTGCGATCTTAAATTGTTTTTAATGCTTACATTTCTTTCTTCTATTGAAATTATATTTAATTTAAGTCAAGAAATATTTGTAAGCATACTTTATTTACTCTAACAAAAGTAAATTCAAATGTAACCAAAAACAAATAATAAATATTAAACTGTAACAATTAACGGACAAGCCCAAAAACCCCCAAAGTCTGCTAAAATATTTGTTATTAATTGGGATTACTAAAAGTAATGAAGTATAATAGAAAGAATAGCTTTTTCACCTGAAAGATTGTCATGAATTACGATTTGCAGGCAAATATTTCTGAAATTCTTGACATTGTTTCAGGGCTCTTATTTAATGACCGACACTCGTAATCAACAACATTTTAGACCTTGCCTTGAGTTTGCCTTTTAAATCAATAGGACCTTTTGATACGATTTTTTTTTTGCCTTCGGCTGAAGGATTCCTAAAAGGAGGCGACACTGGTATTTTTTGCAATGCCTGTTATAGTTGTTGTTATTTCTGGTAGCGATTATTTTGAAATGTCTCATTTGCGAGCAGGGCTTGAGGTTCATCGCATTCGCCGGCGACCAAAAGGAAAGGTCAAATGGCACGTGGCAATGGCATTTCTGTTTCCCCCCTTCTGCTTTCCCCTTATTCCGTTGTTAGCTGAAGTTCACATTGCTCACGTGGCATTGGCGATTTCTAGGGCGTAATATCAGTGCAGAATCAGCTTTTGTTTCATGCAATTATGTAAAAGTGTCAAACTCATCTCGCTACCCGTTCACTATCTCTTTCGCTCAATAGACATTACGCATACGCCGCATTGCACCGCTGAGAACACATTTTTGTCTTTACTATAAACAAATAGTTTACATTGCACACTTGCCTCAAGTTCAAAGTCTCTCACAGTGGCATTTATATAGATTGTGATTTAAATTTGTTATTGCAAGGCGTTTGATTGAAAATGATAGGACTTGTGTCCATTGATTTAAAAGGAAATTTAAATTTATATATACAAAAACAAAAACCTTAATTACTCAGGAAACAGAACGAATTGGTTTAAACGTTGAGCAAACAATAACAAAAATTTTTAAAGAAACCGGTGGTGATGATGATGCTTTTGCTCAGTGTCGACGAGCGAGAGAGCAAGTGCTCAAGGAAAAGAGACGGGGCGAGTGAGTGAGTGTAGGCTTACTTGTGTTGTTAATTATTTAACATTGTGTTAAATTTTTTAAATGTTTTGCGAATACACAAAAGCAAATAAACAGTCAGCGGCGGCAACGTCGTCGTCGGGGAACGAAAGTCGTGAGCAAAGAATGTTTTTGTCTTGTCTCCCTTGACCGCCACCGCCCCCGGCCCCCTCTCACCCGCCGGTTGGCTTCCCTTCCGCCCCGAAACCGCCATCTCGCCGCATCGCATATTCACATATCCGTGGTGATCCCGAGATCCGAACACGCGCACCATGTATGGCCCTGTCATAGTGTGTTGCTGCTGTTGGTGTTGCTGCTGTTGGTGTTGCCGCTGTTGGTGTTGCTGCTGCAGACTATGCGCCACCAATCCACCCACCTAGAGGCTTAGGCCCTGGCAACAGCAACTAATACAGTGTCTTATATTATCATAGCATTGATTTTGGTAAATTTAATAAATTTGGTTATGCTCAGAATAATGTTTTTAAAATAGACATATTTCCTTTCTTATAGTAATAAATAATTATCAATATCTATGATTTATACCCGGGTACCAATTGTCTATTGAATTATTTTGCTTATGCTAAAATTCTAATTATTAAATTAAACATAAGGACAATAAGTTAAATTTGAAATTAATTAATTTTTTTCAATGTATTGCTTAAGAGGGGCTGGGTGAAAAACATTTTTAAATTAAATATTAGAAAATTTAGGAAATATACTTTTAAATTTAAGTGGATGTGGAGAAAGCATATTCACTTAATTAAACCTATTATACTACAAAAAGAATTATAAAGAATCCAAATTGGTTTAAGAATATTAAATCTACCATTCGCATTTCTAATAGGCAAGCAAATTAATTTTGTATTAACTTGCGTAATTTTCACGGATCAATACTTACCAAGGTCAGCATGCCAATTAATTTTCTGTATATTCCCTTTTTGCTTATGTGTTAAATATAAAATATACTAAATAACTTAATTTGTGATAAGTGCTTTAAATTTATGTAATTGATTTTAGAAAATCGGTAAAAGCAAATAAGTCTCTTATTATTAATTAATACCTAATTTAAATAAATAAATAAACATATGAATATTTTTGAATAGAGTGGGTAATCTCACTATTCAAATTTTAATGTACATATGTGCAGTTCATAACAATAAAAGTCAATTTTTCAAATTGTCAAATACTTGCTTTTGTGCCACTGTTTTGTTAGCGAAGCGAGACACGTTTTTTTGGCCGGCCCACGCAGTTTAAATTTCGGGGCTCTCTTTTTCTTCTCCCGCATTTTAAAATCTCATTTTTCCCTTTTTCTCGCTCCACTGCCAATGTTCGTTCGTTCACCTGCGGCAAACAAACCAGAGAAACGACAAACAATTAAGCAGAGAATGACATGTTTTGGTTTCTCGACTAAATGTGTTTCCCTATTTGCTCTCGAAATCTTTTGCAGGTTGCCATCAAGATAATAGACAAGACATGTCTGAACGAGGAGTACCTGAGCAAGACGTTCCGCGAGATCTCCATACTGAAATCCCTGCGGCATCCGCACATCACCCGCTTGTACGAGGTGATGGAGTCGCAGTCAATGATCTACCTGGTGACCGAGTATGCGCCAAACGGTGAGATCTTCGACCACCTGGTGGCCAATGGAAGGATGAAGGAGCCGGAGGCCGCACGCGTTTTCACCCAACTCGTCTCGGCCGTCCACTACTGCCACTTGCGGGGGGTGGTGCACCGCGATCTCAAGGCCGAGAATGTCCTGCTCGACAAGGACATGAACATAAAGGTGAGTGAGGGTCATCAACACATGAATTAGGGATGCGTCTAAAATAAGACGTTTCCGATAAAACTTTAAAAAATTATACGCATTAAAATATTAATAGGATAAAAAGGTCTTTAATTCATTTATATTTTGTAGTCTATTGTAAATTCATAAATAATTTGTCTTTCCAATAAAATTTATCAAAGAATACTTAAATTACATATATAAATTTGCTGAAGAAAAAAGATTCTAACGTTGAAAAATTAATACTTAAATTATATATCATTAAAAGGGTCACTTAAAATATTTGTAATTATAAGAATTGTATAAGAAGTAACTTAGCTAAATTTAATTTTACAATTTGCTCTAAAACCTTTTCATATTTCTTGCAGCTGGCAGACTTTGGCTTTAGTAATCACTACGAAGAGGGCGCCACGCTAAGGACCTGGTGCGGATCACCGCCCTATGCTGCTCCAGAAGTTTTCCAGGGACTGGAGTACGACGGGCCCAAGTCGGATATCTGGAGTTTGGGCGTTGTGCTGTACGCCTTGGTCTGCGGAGCGTTACCCTTCGACGGCAAGACCATTTTGGAGCTGAAAAGTCGTGTGGTGTTGGGCAAATTTCGCATTCCCTTCTTTATGTCGCAAGGTGAGCATACAATAACGATTTATGGAAAGACAGCTTGCAGCATTGACATCATTAAAAAAACCTTGCAATAGCTTGTTTATCCATTAGCTTCTATACTCGCCTTAAATAGTAGAAATGGTAGACTAATTAAAAATTTATGTCTTTCAGAATGCGAGCAGTTAATCCGTAACATGTTGGTGGTGGAACCTGATCGGCGATACACCATTAAACAGATCATCAAGCACCGCTGGCTCAGTGAGTGGCAGTCGGAGATGCAAGAAGAGGAACGCTTCGATTCCCTATCCTTTGCATCCGGATCGGGGACGGTTTCCAAATCCGCATCAACATCCTCGCTGGGCAGCGTGGCGGACTCACCGCCTCAGCTGGACTCGGTGGTGATGACGCACATGCTCCAACTGCCCGGACTGACTGCTGACATGATCGCCCAGTCGGTGCATGAGCAGAGATTCGACAACATCTACGCCATTTACAACCTGCTGCAGGACAAGCTGCAGCAAAGGCGGCGCGAAAACCAAAGACTTCAGCACCATGCCAGCCTGGCCTATTCCCGATCCCGCAAGACGAGCATCACGACGGGGGTGGTGGATCGCTCGGAGCCCGTAAAGCAGGAATCTCTGGACCGGCTGAGTCCGCTGAGCAATGCCAATGCCACCAGCTCGGCCTTGAGCTTTGGCTGGTCCGATGTCGCCGTGGATCTGGAGAAGTTTGGTGACTTTGAGCTCGAATGCCTGGCGCGATCCAATGAGGTAGGAAATGGGCTTCAAATAAAGAACCCACAAATGTTTTAATGACTTCACCTTACATGTAATTAATTAAGATTATTTATTAATTGACCTTTTTTTTCTTCTAGCCCCCGGTTAATCAGCAGCACTTGAGCGCCCAGGCTGGCGGAGGCGTCAACGGGGCGAATACGCGGCGGCATACAGTGGGACCCGGAGATGTGGCCCACGAGCAGGCGCTGGCGAATCCCCATGTACAGCCCATCGACTTTAAGTGTCCACCTCAATGCAGTGATCCCACTCAGCTGGTTCCCTACTATCCGGTTAATCTGCCCATGCTGCAGAATCAGCCCCTGCAAAATCTCACCATCAAGGATCAGCATCTGCTCAAGCCACCTGTAGTAATGGGTGCAAGTAAGTATTGACCATTGGTCTAAAGAAACCATTTAGGCAACATACTTACGTTTTCTTTCATTTTGTCAGGCTCTTTTGGACGTCGTGCCTCGGATGGCGGAGCGAATCTTCACATCTACTATCCCGCCACGGGCACCGTTGTGGGTCCAGCTCAGGGTCAGCAAATGGATACAGCCCCGTACTATATCAATCCCAATTGTGGCACAGATCCTTTGGCCGTGCAGGAGTTGTCTCCGCTTAACGAACAGGCAGGATCCCAGATGCAGTGCTGCCAGGAGAATGCCACCGGCGAATGCAACGAGGAGCTGCAAAGGTTGAATTGGGACTAACATTCTTTATGAGGCGATGATAACAATGTTTTTCTTTGTAGTTATATGCAAAAGCGGGGAGGAACCCAGCGACATACAGTGGGATGTACAGAGGATCTCTCCGTAACACATGGCCCGGGACCCGGATCACAATCCCAGGCGCCAACTACCTCCTCCAATATGCGGCAGCGGCGAACGGGTCTACTCACGGTCACCGAAAGGCCGCCAGGTGCGTTTAAGTGGCTAGCTAAGAAAAGAGACTGGGGATACATTTTACAAATATCCTGTGAATGAACTCCATTTTAATCAGCTTATAAATGTAGTCATTTTACTTGAATCATTCCCATAAGTATATCAGCAATTTAAAGCTGCCATAAAATATCAATTTGGTTAACGTATTTAATGTTAATATTTAAAGCAAACAAAAATAAGGAAATCAAAATTAAAGAACAATCATTAAAACTTGCTGAAAGTATTTAAAGCGCATAAACGATCGACTTTGCTGCATGGTTATATTAATAGCTTTAATACCCTCCTAAATTATATAATTAAGTATTTTATTTGTAAATCGATCTGTTGGTAATTTTGTGTACAACATTTATTTATAAGTTTATTACTATATTAATTTTATGGTTTGCTTTTTTATACTTTCTTTTTATGTAAACATTTTTGGTTTATTGCAATTCATAATTTTGCATCGCCCGCTACTGCACAACAACAACAACTACAACTGCTACCGCTCCTGATCTCGCTGCTTGAAATCCCTTCTACCCAATCCGCATAAACGATAGTGATTCCCCCTGAGTTAATTCGCGAGGTTGAGTCTCGCATGAACCGAGACTATCTGCCACCCACCCTGAAATCTCTTAGCCAGTCGCCCCCCAATGGCACATACCCGGTGGGCGTGGCCCTGCCCATAGGCATGACGAAGGGGGTGTCGCCGCCCCACTCGCTGCCCTTGGTGGCATCCGCCGGTGGGTCCGTGCCCCTGGTGGCGGCCAATAACCGACGCATCCATCCACGCATGGGCCACCCGAAGTTGCCCACCGTTCAGGAGGGTGGTAAGTCTTGAGATATTCTCCTGAAGATAGGTTATGATCAGGGTGACCACAAAACTCATAACTTAAATTCATTATTTTGATTTCTTTAATACTTGAAATTTATTTATTTTTTTATAATTGAAATAATTTTTTGATTTAAAGAAAATTATGATTAACAATAATAATGAGCTTGTAATATTTAATTTAAACTTATAATTTAAAATGGTAACTTAATTTTTGCTATCCTTAAATAAATTATGTCTAATGTTTAGAAATGAATCTAAAACACTTACGTAAATACTTTCTCTGCTTAAAAACTTAACTATACCTTATCATTATATATATGCGAATTCCGATTTGAAATACTGTATAAAATAAGATGCATTTACAATTGGTTGACATATCCCTCCATTTCCTGTTCTGTACTTTTTACCCCCGCTGCTTGCAATTTAGCGACAATAGGACGTTACAGTCCAGTGCGTCGTGCCTCGGAGGGATCTAAAAGCCAGTTCCAAGGACCGCTGCAGGAATGCCAATCCCTGCAGAAAGGTATTGCACAGAGAAACTTTTTGGTTGCACCCAGTCCGCCGCTTTTAGAAAATTCGATCAGTTTGCCAGGTAAGAGACGAAGACCAAAATTAACGCCACAAGCTTCGACCCAAGCTTATCCTTAAAACGAATATGAATAATTTTAAAATTCTGTTTTTAATAGGTTCGCCCATACATGGCAAACCTGGCATGGGCTTGCAGCTGGCCCTGCGGCGTGGCCATGACATTGAAGTTCCTCCGGAGGCCATCAAGACCCTGATGCCCGCCCTGGATCGCTTGGTCAAGGAGCAGCGCGTTAGCTTCGAAATAGCCAACAAGATAATCTCAACGCATGTGGTGCCGATGGATTTGGCCCCTCTGCTGGGACTGGCAGCCCATGCTTCGAGTGCGGCGACGGTTAGTGGAGGACACCTAGACCAGAGTCACTTGTTGCACCACCAGCAGCAGCAACAGCAGCACCTGCTTAGCTACAGTGTTTCCCCACTGAGTCTGCCTCAGGGTGGAGCGGTGAATGCCTCGCTGACCTCCGCTAAGCAGATGTTTGGTCAACCGATCTGTGGCTACCAGCCATATCAGCCCATGACCCTGGCCCTGCAGCCGCAGCATCAACAGCAGCTGGTGGGCCAGTTCAGCAGCATCAATCTGGGTGCCAGCAACTCCAATTCGAGCAGCGGCTGCCAGTCGCCGGTGTACAGTAGCAGCTTCAGTGGCAGTTGCTCTCCCAATCCTTACCTGCCCTGCCCTGGCGGTGGTTCCTCTCCGCTACATCAGATCACCAAGGGAATCTCTGGATTGAGCACTGGATGTGCTGGTGGCTCCATCACGAGGGGCACCTCGGCCGCGAGCGAAGGAGCAGCGGCAGCCGCCGCTGCCAATCAACCGCTGGACCTGTCCATGGATGTTTGTGGCGCGATGATGGACCAGCAGCCCACGGACTATGCAGCCACCAATTGGTTCATGCCCACGGCTTCGTATTACGATCTAAAACCGCTGAATCTATCGCCTGCACAACCTGTAAGGGTCGTGCCAACTCCCCCAGCGTCACCCAACTTATGCATCATTCAGGAAGAGAATGGGAACGGACAGATGTGTCACACTATCAGCACTGGCACGCCATATGCCGGTTGCACCGGAGGAATTACGCCGCAGATATGCCTCACCGATGTCCAGGGCAGCGAGATTACGTTGGTGGCTCTATCCTCGGACAATAGTCGCGATAGCGAAGATTCTCTGGAACAGCACACACCAGTTATGTCACTGCAGGTAAGATCAATTTTAATTGCTTGAAAGTTTTTAAGATAATCGTTAATGCAAAATTAATTCTAATTACATCTCCTTCTAGGGCCTGATCATTACGGAACCCAGCAGCGATATGCCTTCAATTACCAGGGGGATTGGACGTAAGACCAGCCTGGATTGCGAATCGAGCGGAGGAAGTCATTGTCCAGTAGGAAGTAGCTCCTCCCACCCCGCCCAATCCCAAGCCCAGGCTCAAACCGAAGCCCAATGCCGGCGGGGCAGCGACAAATCGCTGGGCTTCTCGGACGATTCGCTTAGCAACGACTCAAATAACCTCTCGCCCTGCCAGGAGCCATCCGCCAGCTCCGGCTTCAAGTCGGATTCTCACTCAGAGATGGGCGATCATACGGAATGCGGTCATCTAACACCCGATTCAATGTGCGACTCGCGGCGCATGTCGGATGAGATGTGCTACGAAGTGCCGCTGCCACATGAGTGCTCGAATCTGGACTCCACCCGCATTCTGGAGATGGTGAAGCAGACCATAGACTCTACAATGCCACCCAAAGGCTTTGTGCTGCACAAGGGAAGCATTAGTTCGGAGGATAGTGGGGCAGAATCGCGTCACAGTAGTGCCTCCAATGCATCCAGCTCGAATCCCTTGGCATGCGAGGCGGCCTCGCTCCTGGCCTCACACTCTGGCTATGGAGAGCCGACCACCAATCTTAGCTTGGAGTACTCGGGCGGACTGCAGATCGAACTGCAGGTGTGCGAGGGACGCAGCCGGGATCACCATGGAGCCGGCAAGGGCATCAAGCTGCGCCGCATTTCGGGGGACCAGTTTGAGTACGGAAAGATCTGCCAGCAGTTAATAAGCACCATCACCATGCAGCAGGTGGCAGGCTAAATTAAGGAATCCCGCCCTGCTACCTACCCAAAATGACTACTCGCCTTGCCTAAACTCTGCGTAGCTGTGATCAAAGCCGATATGTACGATATAGCCATCCTATAAAGTAGCAAATGGACAGGAGTTAGCTTTCAATTTTTTAACAAAGTTTATCCCTTTCCCGATTTTCGAGTTCAGTAGCGTAATCAAAATTTTAAATATCAATTATAAACACTTTTTTCAATTGTTCGTCGACCACACCGATTCTTAGCTAGTTAAATTTAAAACGGAACGTGTATATACGTGTAGAGATAATTTAAATATTCGCAAAAATATTATATATATATTAACGATTTACGCACATGCCAACATAGTTTAGAGAATTTGTAATACAAATTGGGTGGCGAAATGTTTTTCAGCAACAGGAGCAAGTAAAATACATTCCAGTAGCAGAAATTTCATACAAAGGAAACCAACGTTCGTTCTAGCCGTAAAGTTTATTAATATTTAGAACTATCGACTAATGTTACTTTCGACTTTTGTGCAATTCGTAAACGAGATATATGTGTTTATTTTGTCAACTCAGTTCAATGACTATACGTACATCTATATCTGCATGAGATATAGATAACCTAAATGTTAATATATAGGTGATTACTAAATCTGTAGTTAGTTTGCAGTGGCAATTCGTAGCTCCGATTAGTGGTAAGCTCTTGATTCCGTTAAATATTAATCAATTTTTTATGAATGTAGTGAGAGTTTGTTCAGTTATTATACACACACGATCTATGAATAGAGTTATATTTTACGAATTAAACACTACATTGATACATCTATTTTTTAATGAAAGACTGCTGTGATTTTAAATGTAATTAATTAATTTAAAGCGAATGAAGAGAATAAGTAAACAACAAAAAGGAAAAACAAAAAAACTACAAACAAACTTGAAACCAATTAGTTATATCATTATATAAATAAACAATTCAACTTTATCTTAAATAAATTACCAATTCTCCAAACATTAACGAATGTGTTTTTTGTTTTATTTTTAAAGGACTGTTATAAAATAATATGCAAATTAATTTTTAAGTTTATAATTAATTACACCTAGAAATGATTTGTTTAAATATATTTTAACATATTAATTACAACATCTATTATACATTTTCAAATTTGGCGGCTGGGCTTGATTACGATTGACGATATTCATTTCGATATCGATTGGCTTTTCTTTAGGTAATTTTGGACCATCTCAAATACAGCCACACTTATGCAAAAAAGTCAACAAACAAAACATTTTTGCTTTAAAAGTTTTAATGTTTTGATTTAAGCATGATTTGCCGCCTGTGCCTGAACAACGCCAACGATTCGGATACTATAAGGATTTTCGAAGACGATGGACTTTCCCTAAATGTGGCTAATGTGCTGGCCAAATACTTTTGGTTTGAGGTAAGCCCTATTCCGGTTTCGTTTTTGTTGGGAAACTATAAATGTTAATTGGTTAATTTCAGCCTAAAAGCGATGATCCTATATCCACGGTGATTTGTTTGACCTGCTGGAATCGGGTGAACGATTTCCACCAGTTCTATGGTGAGGTGGAAAGGGCACATCGTTTGCTTACGGAAAGGTTTTCGCTGAAATCTGGCCAGGATCAGGGAAAAGTAGAGTCGGGTGAGGACTTTAATCTCCCGGAGGATGAGCAAGATGAGGATCAGGAGGTGGGCTTACCCGCCAGCGATTGCGAAAGTGGTTCCTTCAACAACGAGCAGTTTCTCAGTGAAGTCATTGCCCAGCAGGAGGAGCAAGAGAAATCCAAGCCTCTAGAAGAGGACTTAATTAAGGAGGCATCGGCGCCAGTGCCGGAGCTAGAGAATCTCCCAGATCCCGTACCCACCATACCCAGGGAGGAACGAAGAGAAACGCGATCCACCACCAAGAGTAAATCGCATCAGTCAATAAGTCCTGCTCCTCCGCCACCACCAGAAAAAACTAAACCTCCTGCGACAAAATCCAGAGCCAAGAAAAACGCCTGCAAGCCAGAAGGAACCTTGCAAAAAACCAAACGCTATGCGGACTACAAACAGAGCATGTTGGAGATCGATGCCAAGATCTCTGCCCATATGCGACTCACCTGTGATGTGTGTCACGAGGGTCAAGAGACATATTTGCTCCTCTGCAAGCACATGATGCAGGAGCACCATCGCAAGGGGTATGTCATCTGCTGCAACAAGAAGTTCTACAAGCGCTCCTTCCTCACCGATCACATCGATCGTCATGCCGATCCCGAGAAGTTTAAGTGAGTGGTAAAGTGGAGAAAGCCAATCTGATAGAGAAATCATTGCAAGAGGGCTATTCTTAAATGAGAAATTTCATTGCAGATGCACTCATTGCGACAAGCGGTTTGCGGACAAGCAGTGTCTGAGGAATCATGAGCTGTTGAAGCATCATCCGGAGGAGGACAAGACCTTTATGTGCGAGCAGTGTCCCAAAAGATACACTAAGCAGTATTTGTTGGAGCAGCACCGCGTTATTCACAAGGAGCGTAATGTGGTGTGCGATCTCTGCGAAAGGAGGTCAGTCTTGCATTACACATCTTAAATTAATCTTTAACATTTATTCCCCTTTTTTTTTACAGGTTTCCCAACCAATCCCTGCTCTGCACGCACGTCAAGATGGCCCATGGCAATTACGGCACTATGTGCGACATTTGCGCCCAGGTCATACGTGGTCGAGCGGCCTTTCAGCGCCACCAGTTGGAGCATGCTGGAGTCACCGAACCCAAGGTGCAGTGTGATATATGTGGATCCTGGCACAAGAACAAACACAGCCTCAAGAAGCATGTGCGACGACACAATGGCACCGCAGCCACCTGCGACCTTTGTGGAAAGGTTTCGCCCAACCGCAGCGCCATGCTCAGTCACCAACGATACGTGCATCTCACGGATAGGAAGCACGAGTGCAGCGTGTGCGGAAAAGGCTTTAAGAAGGCCATCACGCTGAGGGAACATATGACCACGCACACGGGCGAGGTTCTCTACAAGTGTCCTCACTGTCCGAAGACTTTCAACTCGAATGCAAATCAGCACACACACCGCAAGAAGTGTCATCCCAAGGAGTTCGAGGAGGCGCGGAAGGCGCGCTCCGAGAAACGAAAGGCCACCGATGAGGAAGCACCCAGCATTCTGACCATCTCAACGGGCGAGGATGGAGGAGAAACCACCCACAGCATTATGTTGGCGAACAGCGACGTGGATCTTAAGGCCGACACCATCGAGTTCACCCTGTGTCTTAGTCCTGGTACCACAGATTGAAAAACAAATTTCTGTTGAAAGTCGTTACATGTATTTGCATCTCTGTTACAAAACTAATTGGCGGTATTGGAGTTGATGAATTTCTGTAAAATGAAATTCTCTCAATTCCCAATCCCCCAAATTCATTCTTACTATGTATTTTAGAAACAGAGAAGTTTATTTTAAGATCCTTAGGCTAGCAGCGTTTAACAAAATAGACGGAGATTTTAAGTGGAATGTTGCATTATTCAGTTTAAGGAGCGAGTACTAACCACGTTCACAAATAATTTCCACAGCATTGGGCTCCATTAAAACGGACTCCAAACAGCGTTGGACAGCTGAGCCAAGGATTTCGTCTAGCAAAAAGTTGACCAGGCTGAAAAACCAATTATTTCAGTTATTTTAAACACCTTAAACACTTCGTAAAAAACTTACTTTTCATCGCTAACAAAGCGCCAGAGGTTCATTTGCAGATAGTGCGCATCCACCTGGATCTGCTGTAGTCCGTACTTACTGAAAGTTCTTAGCCTCACGCACTCTAGCAATGTCTACAAGGAGAAATATCATTAATATGATGCCAGTCTTTACATAATCTCTTACTTTAAGACCAATTTTAATGATCCCCATCACAATTGAGGCCTTGGTGAACTCCACCGAAGTAAATATCTCCACTCGCTCTGAAAACAAGCGATGTATGTTGGACACATAGCTGGATTCCAACTGCGAGGGCGTGTAGTTAGACCAATTGGATCGATATTGTGGTTTGGAGGTGGAAGCAAAGTTACTGAAGTATGTTTTACGACTGGAATCGCTGCTGGCTGTGGTGCGGAATCCTGACGCAGTATTCGTGGTTGCCTCGTACAGACTGGCCACCACCGTCTCGATGCTGCCTAGCTCCTCCACCACGCGCTTCATCACTGCCCGCACGGATCGCGGTTCCAGGCAGTTGAGCCAATCTCTTGTCTCGACGCTCTTACGCAACATTTGCGATATGTTGGTGCCCTGCAGCCGTACATAGGAGTCTAGGAGTGCCTGTGCCGTTTCCCGCATCTCTGCACAGATCTCAGTTTCGTGCGTAAGTGTGGCACTGTTCTCTGAGTCGATTTCGTACAGGTCATCCACCAAAGCGATCTAAGGAGTATGTTTATTAAGAAAATTATTGATAAAGTTAATAAAAAGAATTCTTACCAGGATGTGGACGCCCTGCTGCTCCAGTTCGAGGCAGGTTTTGGACAGCACTAGCAGCAGATTTGGTGGACTTGAGCTGGAGGCATCACCAAAACCGCACATCACCTTGGCGATATGGCGCAGAAAGCCTATCAGCAGGTTTTCTCGAATGCCCTCCACGCATAGCGCGCCCTTGTGCTCTGCCTTAATGTTGAACGACCAGTCGGTGCGCAGGAATATAAGCAAATCCTGCAGCACGCCCTTGATCTTTTCCACCATGGCCACGTACAGGTTGCTGATCAGATCACTGAGATTTAGACCAGCAGCTGCATCGCTCTTGGCGGAAACCAGAGACAATCGAACCGCACTCAGGCTATCAGCAAAGTGATCCTTGAGGTTCTTGGCGTGGGCATCGCATAGTTGGTGGGCAGCGGATATTATAATGGAGACTGTGTTGCGTTGCACCTCCAAGCCGCGGCAGATGTTACGCATGGCTTGCAGGCGGCGATGTAGGCGATCCAGAGCACGCAGCATCACCTGGGTGTCCCCAAAGCCAATGTCGGACTCTACACGATCCTGGACAAGATTCAGATACTTGTCGATGTTCTGGTTGAGGAAGACATTCAGCTCCAGCAGGGCATTCTCCTGGAAGTCATCACTAAAAATAAAATGGGAAATTAATATAAAAGTAAGATGAGAAAATACTAATAAATGTACCGCTCTTGCTCGTAATGCTTGGCCACGAACATGTCGAAGTAGGAAGTCACGACCAGCGCCAGGTCGTTGAGGAAGCCATCAATGCCCATGTCTACAAACTCAAGCATATCCCGCTCCGTCTGATCCTGCAGCATGACGATCTGCTCGTGAAGTCGCTTGCCCGCGCAGGTCAGCATCTCGCTGGCCAGATCCGAGGTCTTCTCGTCCAGCTGCAGGAGCAACTCTCCAATCTCCGTCAATGATTGGGCCGTATTCCCCGCTCTTTGAAAGTCCTTGCGCAGTTGCTCCTTCAGATCCGCCATGATGGCATCGCAATCTCGCTGTATACCGTCAAAGGAGGGCTGCCTGCCGTATTGGGCGAACACCTTCTGAGCGTGCAGGTAGTCCTGGACAGCTTGGGCGTAGTTTTGCTCCTCGATCAGGGATTTTAATTTGGCCGGGAGCGTGGATAGGAACTGCAGCCGCTTGAGCAGCGAATGCTTCTCGGACAGGCGACAGAGTTGAGATCTGGTGCCCTGTAGTGTCCCAGTTATCTGCTCACTAAATGAGGTTATAGATTGCATCTTGGTCTTTAGCAGATTTACATCTGTTTCCATCTGCTTGAAGTCATCTTTCATTCGGCGAATTGTGTCCGTGGCGGAGATGAATTTATTGTAGTTCTCGTAAACAAGAGTCTGCATATCCGAATGCAAAGTTTGGGTGTCTTTCACCACCGCCGCCTCTGTGTCCATAATTTGCCTCAGGGAACAGTCCTAAATTCATGAAAAATAATTAAAACATATGTACGTCAAGTTATTGGGTGTTACTTAAGCGTATTCCCATGCACACCTTCAGCAGTCTCTCTAGATACTTTTCCGCATCGAAAGTGGAGCTGTCCATGTCGAAGGGATTGGCTTTAGTTTCAGCCATTTCGCAGACCTTATTTTCTAAGCCTAACTAAATAAATTAATGTTAATCTTCCTATTTTGTTGTTCTTTTGCAGATGAAAAGTTATGCAGTGTTGGTAAGTGCCAAATTATAAGCTCGCTCAACAGCTGATAAAATAACATCGTTATCGATAACCAAATTGCGCTTCAAAATATATTTTTTAAACGCTGAATTAAAACATAGATTTTGTTTGGTTTAAAAAAAGCAATTTTGTAAGCTCTTTGGCTGTTGAGTTCAAGCTGTTAAGTATATAAGTCTTATATATTTTTTTAGGGAACACAATAACACATTATTTAAAGACACTTAATATCTTGTTGTTAATGAGTTTGTCTGCATTTTATTCTTACTCTCATGGTTTGGTTTTCGTGTTTAATACATTTATTAAAAAACTGATATATTTGGCTTTAAGTTTTAGGCTTTGTGCAATGGTTTTTATAAGTATTTCTTTTGCATAATTAAAAAAAACAAATATTCTTTTATTTAAAAAATTGTCATTTGTTGATATTGTTTAAGTGACAGCATAAATATGAAATATGATACGGGTTAAACATTTTTGTTTGAAATTAAATTTAAAAAATAAATAATTTATATCATTACAGGCAACAGTACGTATGAGTAATAAAATTACGAGCCAATGTTTACAGCCCCTAACGGATTTTATTCAACTTATCTAGTGGCATACCCAATTTATTTATATTTTTACCTTGTTTGGAAGAGTTTCTAGTTTATCAGTTCAAGTGTAACTTTCTTATCTCACCAATTGCAATTGCTTATAAGATTGACCTCAGCTCTCTTTTCGATCAGAGCTTTGTGGGAATTTCCAATGAGAATTATTTTACTGATAAGGAAAAAATCTAGTACGTTTCCAATTACAGCATCACTTTCAAAAGTTTACTTAAAGCGTGCACAACATGAGTCTGTATCTGCTCACTTTAATAATAATTGTTGCTCTCTGGAATTCATTTGCAGCAGGGGGTAACCAACAAAATTAATTTGTATTTAAAAAATTAATTCAATTACTCAAACATTTTCCAGATTGTTTGACGGATCCCGTGACAATGCTGTGCATTTTGGACCCAAATCAGGGCAAATAAGTTTGTACATATGTACATCCCTCTTCAATAAAGCACAAAAGTATAACACGAAGTGGGCTTCTGTATTCTAAGTAATTCAACAGTCTCCCCAGACTGAGTTACGTGTGGCAAATCGCATTAAACATTCCACGCCCTCCACCTCCCCACTCGCAGACATCTTTTTTATTTGGACTTTGCTACACTGACATAGGGCATATGATTTTGCTATGAAAATTGTAACTCAGTTAAGGAACGATGGTTTTTAGTTCATTCCAGCTGCAGAAGCATAAGGAAATAATAGTTAATACAGTTCTTTAAACTCTTTGATACATGTTATATAACATATTTGTTAAAAAATGTTTTTTTATTTGAATTTGAAATCATTACCATTAAAACTATTTTAGATAAACTATTTTGACAATCTAAGTATTTTTTGACCTACGTGTTTGTTCAATTAGAGCTATATTTTAGATAATTGTTATTATATTATTAGTATTATCAGATAATTAATTATTTATCGAATTTATAAGTTTTATTTAAAAATATTTCAAATTAAATTGTTTTCAAAAGTAAGTCTAACATAGGAATTTAACGATTATATTATGTCAGAAATGTTATTTTAATTCAAAAAGGGAAAACTTTTTTTTTGGATTGTGTGTTTAGAAGCAATGATATATTTTGGTTTCTTAAATTAAAAGCTTTTTGAAAGATTATCCCAAAAGTAAGTCCTTCGTTTTAAAGCTTTTCGAAATAGCTGAAATAAATAGCTAAATAATTAGATATCTTTTAACAGGGTATTTCTAGATTCTGTGCCCAAAGTATAGGCCCAAGTATTCTGTATTTTTTCCTGGGTTCTTTTTATTTTGGTGGGAGTTTGTCTGCCCGCTGGCGACCGTGTCAAGATGAATGAACATGGACAAGTTTTTGCCACTTTCCGAGGGGAGAAAGTTCTCTGTGCTGTATCTTGCATCTGAGTCTCGTTTTTCGGCTGCTGTTTCCCCCGCCTCCGCTTCTCTCCCATTATATTTTATCCCTATTCCTTTCCCTCTCGTTTCTTTGTGGCGTCTCATTTCAAATACATTAACATTTTGACCTTTCGCAAAAAAGTTCGAGCTGTTGCCGAGGCCGAATTTAATTTCGAGTTGTGTGCAGATTGTGCAAATCACACGCTCTCCAATACCTCCTCCTAATATCACCTGCACTGAAAAAAAAAGAGAAAAATTTATTTTGAAATATTAACATATTCTCATTATACCCTTGAAAAGGCTTTACGATTGATACTTTGCAAGAAAATAGGAATGTACTAGGAACCCAAGAGTTCTAATCTACGAAGAGTTTCAAAAAAGGCAGTATATACTCGAGGTAATGGTTTGGTTTGGATTTGAACAAGGATATATTACGGAAAGTAATTTAAGCTCGAACTTCTGCTTTAGACCAATTCAACTCATGCTAGTTTGTCAATCTCTATATTCCAAAAGTGCAATAAAGAAATCCAACTGTAAACATAGCCTTAGTAGGCTAGAATTCTGTCATTACTTTGCTTCGCCGTTTCGAGATATAATTTATCCCAATCTTACACAAACAAAATTTTTGGTGGTCGAATCAACCAACTTCAACATAAGGGTTTTTTTGGGGGTTTACATTCACTTGTGCGTATATAATTCTCGACTGGTTTTAGCGATATACAACAAAACCCACAAGTCAGACAAATAAAA
>JAECXW010000097.1:0-15100 GCA_018153365.1 Drosophila fuyamai
CAAACGGGATCTCACTGTTAGCAATATCAGATATCAACACATCTACGTATGACCCAATTGTATTTAGGTCACATGTGTTACTCACAATCCTTAACGACCTACTATCATCAAAAATGATTATTGAACTTCCTTTTTGTGCAGTTCGAGCTATTTGCCAACTGTTCAATGCAATAACGAGACATGGAGACTTCCCAGAGAAATGGAAAAATTCGATCATCATAATGATACCAAAACCTGGCAAAGACCGCACAATTGCTTCATCATATAGACCAATTAGTTTACTAACGTGTCTATCAAAACTCTTCGAAAAATGCTTCTTGGCACATATTACCCCTTAACTCAGAACACACAACAAAATCTCGACTCATCATTTCGGTTTTCGAGAAAAAACATGGAACCATTGAGCTAGTCAACCGCATAACTTTAAGAAATCCGGAATACAATCGAACAATGGGAGTACTACACTGCGATATTTCTGGACAGAGTACGGTTAGAAAGCTTAATGCACAAAATAACAGAAATGCTCCCAACCAACACTCACAAACTTTTGAAGTCATACCTTTACAACAGGAAATTCTCAGTAAGATGTAATGCTGCCATGTCCGATGACTACATCATCAGAGCCGCAGTTCCACACAAATCGACAGTTTGTTCTGTTCGCGCAATACGATCTAATGTAATAACGGATTCTGCTGTGCAAGCAAAAAATGCAGCGAAACCAAAGTTCAGACTAATACGACTGAAGATCACGGAAGTTAGTTTTGAATTTTTTTTCCGTTTTGTTTGATTTAAAATTAAACGATATTAATTAATGAGCTTAACTGGTGATGCCAGCTCGGGATACGATCAGCTGTTGCAGGGTAGCTTCTATCGAGCTCATATGTCAGATTTCTCAGCTGTCTAAAATTTCCGGCGAAGGCGACGCTTACCGCATGTATATATAGATCATTATTTCTTTATCCAACCGGCGTGTCAGTCAGATGTAATAGAAGTGCATCGTACCAACGCGATAAAGTTTGTTCCAATAAACTGCATGTGGCAGATCGTTTCTCGACTACGAGAGTTTTAAAAATTAATTAAAAGAGCAAATGAAGTGAGTTTATCTGTTTTGCCCAATTAAGGTTTGTGTTAATTTAGTGATTTTTAGGCTGAAAGTCTACGATTTCCTTCACGGCCGCGGCGGCAGCAAGCAGCGCTAGGGAAATTGCAAGGTTGGTAGCATCTTTATTTTTTTGTGATCGTAGGCTCTTTCTCACTCTGAGGATGTTCTTTTGCTAGGTTTGTCCAGCTTGGAAGACCCGACAGCCGGCCCTGGGGAGCACCCACATTGGTCGGCAAGCCTCAGCACCCTGCGTTCAGAAATTCGCGTTGCCCTACGGAGCACCCTGCGATCAGCAGTTTGCAGTGCCCAGCGGAACACCCTGCAATCAGTATTGCTACTTGGAGCACCCTGCGATCAGCAGTTTGCAGTGCCCAGCGGAACACCCTGCAATCAGTATTGCTACTTGGAGCACCCTGCGATCAGCAATTTGCGTTGCGCTGCGGAGCACCCCTTCGGAAATGTAGGCTCTAGCCAGGCTTAAGCGTTTAATGGGTTTTTGGGCGGTGGAGTGGGCGTGGCAAACTTTTATTAGGCCAATCGAAAGGTATTGACGAAACAAATACATAGCAATTAAAATTTTCATAATAGCATCGAAACTGTGGCCACAGCTTGTGGCTTGTGGGCGTCAGAGGGGGCGTGGCACCATTTTGAAACAAACTTGCGCTGCGTAGGAACTCCTAAAATCTACATGCAAAATGCCAATCTTCTAGCTTTTATAGTTTCCGAGATCTCAGCGTTCATACGGACAGACAGACAGACGGACAGACGGACATGGCTAGATCGACTCGGCTAGTGATCCTGAACAAGAATATATATACTTTATAGTGTCGGAAACGCTTCCTTCTACCTGTTACATAATTTTGCACAAATACAATATACCCTTTTACTCTACGAGTAACGGGTATAAATAGTGTGCAGCAACTTGTGTAGATAAAAATGAATTGATGACTGCACTGAGGAGGAATGTGAAAAGTTAACATCAGAAAAAAGTAAAAAAAATAATTAAGATTTTGAAGAAATTATGAAATAACTATAATTCTAAAAACAATTTTGTAGTATATAAAAATTATTAGCAATTAATTAATTTGTTTTAAAGTCATGTAATCATTACATAAATTCGCGATTCAACTTACAATTGTTTCATCCTGGCCAAAGTTTTCTTAAATTAATTTGATATCGATCTGTTATGGAACTGCATTTTGTCCTGGGACGGCGCCGCCTAGCTCCCGAATCCCCAGGGCAGAGTACCCCCAATATCCCTACAGATGCGTCTCACATCACAAAAACTATCGCTCATCACTAACAAACAAAACAAACAAAATGTAAACAACGTAAATAATTATAATTGACGGGAAAAATATGGTGTTTTGGTGGCTATCGATGACCTAGCCAAGCACGCCCACCCAACCAAGGATTCCCCGGAGGATTCTGCGGAGGCATCACCCATGATCAGCTGGTAGGACAGCTCCATCTCCCCCACAGCGACAACTCACTCGCACATTTCGGTCTTCATATACATTTTAATTATCATTGTAAGTACTAAAGCTTACATTAATAATTAATTTCAAAGCCTTTACGACCAAACCTGGCCACCGTCTTCGGATTTACGCGGTCAAAGCAAAAGATTACCTTCCCTTGGCAAAGGCTACAGGTGCCGCGGAAAATATGTTCCATTAGTCACGTATTGGTGGAACTCGCAGTGAACGAGGCGCACAAAAAAGGGCACACACTATGTATGTGTCGGGTCACCTAATCCTGAGGAGCTCCTAGGGAAAAGTAGTAGTAGCGCTGTAAACAATCCCGCCGAAAACTAATAATCGCGACCCTTATATACAGGCAACAACGAGGACAAATTGAGGTTTTCGGGTCTAAGTCCGGATAAATTTACAGGTCAACAGGCAAGTATATAAATTTAGTAATGTGCACATATATTTTAACATTCATTATTTTCAGCCACTTCTAGGCTGGGCCCCGGGCTAAATATACCCCGGCCGAAGCGTACTGCAACAGATGCCAGCAGCAATACCACGAGGAACGGTGGCGGTCCGGAAACCGGTACTACGCCCTGCCTCGGCCACTGCAGACCGTGACGTCGGAGATGCTGCGGAGTCGCGTCGTGATCGCGACGTTGTGCTGCTCGGGTTCTACGTGCCCGGAACGGACTCACCGAGGTAATGTTGAATTTTTTTGTGGTTAAGGTTATTTAACTGCCTGCGGCGATGTTGGTTGGTGGTGATGGCTGTGACTGCTGCTGCTGCCTGCGACTGTTGCTGCTGCTACTGCTGCCTGCTGCTACTGGTGGCTGGGTACTACCACGAGGGCAGCTGCCCTTCCTCCGAGAGAAAATTGACGAAACGAAGAAAATCAAAGAAAACTGCCAGGGCCCTATGTACTAGGGTCCCCGGTGGACTTTTTCTTGTATTTGAATAAACAAAAAAAAAGTACCAAAAGCTGCGTCTACTTTACTTCGATCTTCAGCAGCAACTAACCATGTTCCCTTTTCCTCTCCCAAAAGTGGGTCATTGGACGAATCCATGGCCATCCTAGCCATACCCAGAGCGAACCGGGCTAGTTTAAATAGCTAGATAGCCAAGACATGAGCAGAAGGGGGCGCCACCAAACTTTATCGATACTAACAACGAATACCTCCTTCTTCTTTCCTCCAGCAGATTCCAACTTGAAATGAAACACCCCCACCACTCGACGAAATCATTGGGAGCATTGGAGATCGGCGTCTGGCGAAATCCGAATGCAGTTCCAAACGGTGCCCTACGCGGGGCCCACGCTTGCCGGGAAGTACTACCTTTGTTTTTTCTCTTGCGCTCCTATACTTTGTGCTACCTTTTTTTTCAGATTACATCCGGATATCCTTGGCGTGATAAACTCCGAGGTGGCATCCTTGCAAATCTTTCAACTCGTAGGCATTGTTGCCAATGGCTTTCACCACTCGAGCCTTAAGGAATTTCCTGGCGAACTTGGCGTTGAGCGACTTTCCAAAGTCACTGAGGACGAAGTTACGGCGGTATACCTTCTGACCTGGCTTGGCCATGAAGTTTCGAGCCCGTTGGTCATATCCCTTGCGGCTTTGGTCATAGACTGTCGCCAGATTCTTCCGGACATTTTCCTCGATCACTCGGAGTTTGACCGCCGTCGTCATCCCCGCCATCTCGTGGTCACACAAGGACTTTAGCTTCCTCGCTAACCTATAGTTGGCGCCGTTTAGGAATATATGATGTCCGAACACTGTAAAGAAAGGCGCTCCTCCTGTCGCCGAGTGGATCGCGTTTTGAAGGGCTACCTCAATCTCAGGAAGGTACACGTCCCAGTCTCGATGGTCACCATCTAAAAAGCTTTACCGGAGTCTTTAGGTGTGAGATACCGAAACTCTCCATCGCCTCCTGGAAGATCTTCGACGTGAACTGCCGACCATTGTCTGAGTGTTTAACCTCCGGGACGCCAAATTTATAAAATACCTCGTGGATGAGGAAATCGACTACGTTCGAGGAGGTAACTTCCTTCATGGCCTTCAAGAAAACGAATTTAGAGAAATGGTCCACCACGATAAAAATCCAGGCATGACCCTTCTTTGACCTCGGATATTTCCCCAAGAAGTCGATATAAAGCTTTTGGAATGCCTGTTCCGTCTGGACTCTTTCTCCAATGCCAACCTGCATCCGGAAATTTAACGCTTTGGACTCCTTGCAGACATCACATCCACGCACAAACTCGCGGACTTGGAGAACCATGCCTGCCGTAGAACTGCCGTCGGAGGATTTCCAGAGTCTTTCCCAGCGTGCGCATACGAACCCAACAGCAGCTCATGGCGGAGCTGCTGTTGGGTTCGTATGCGCACGCTCGATTATGCTGTGGGTCAGACTCTGTCGAATCTACAATTTCCTCTCGGAACCTTCCACCTCATCGTCCAGATTTGCCGAGGAGACTCTCTTGAAGATGGGACCATCCTCGATCTTCAAGTCCGGTAAGTTTTCCAAGTTGCTCTCCACATCCTTCACTAACTCGAGGTACAAGCCCGTCGGATTCACCTCGAGCTCCTCCACACATCTTGAAAGGGTGTCTGCCACGACGTTTTCGCTTCCTTTTCGGTGCTCGATGTTGAAGTGGAAACCTTGAAGCTGCAGTGACCACCTCGTCAACCGTCCCGACAGATCCTTCATGGACATGAGCCACTTCAAGCTGGCATGGTTAGTGACGCAGGTGAATGGCATCCCTTCGACATACGGCCGGAACTTCCAAATGGCCATGAGCGCAGCGAGACACTCTTTCTCGGTCACGGTGTAATTTACCTGATGCTTATTCATCTTGGCCGAGAAAAAGGCAATTGGCTGCTCTTGTCCGCCGTCGTCTCCCTGGAAAAGCATCGCCCCGACTCCGACGTGTGACGCATCGCACTGCATAAAGAAGCGTCTTTTGAAGTCCGCATGCACCAGAACTGGTGCCATCTTCAAAGCTTCTACCGCAAGCTGAGCCTCTGGACTCAATGAAAACTTTGAGTTTCCAGTTATCTTCAGCGATTCAGTGAGAGGGGCGGCCAACGTCGCAAAATTCTTTATGAACCGGCGGTACCATCCTGCAGTCCCAAGAAACGCTCTCACCTCCTTCATCGTCCTAGGCTCTGGCATCCTCCTGATCGCTGCCACTCGTCCTGAATCCATTCGCAGACGACTTCCACCAACGATAAAGCCCAGGTAGGTCAATTTGAAGCAAAACTTTGACTTACTCATACCTATCGTTAACCCGGCTACTTTTAGGCATTCTGCGACTCTCCGAAGGTACCTGAAATGGGTCTGGATAACTCGAGCCAGTATCAGCAGATCATCTAGGTAGACAAATACTTTGGAACGGATCTCAGCTGGGATCACTAGGTCCATGAGTCTCACCAAACGCTGCGTCGCGTTGCAAAGTCCGAAGGGCATCACCCGGAACTGGCAGAGAGGCCGACCAGGAACCGTAAAGGCCGTCAGTTTCTTGCTTTTCGGGTCCAACTCGATCTGCCAGAATGCGAACTTCAAATCCACGCTGGAAATGTAAAATGTTTGGTCGATTCTGGACAGGATTCCGTCGATACTAGGCAGCGGGTAAGCGTCTTTGATGGTCAAATCGTTCGATTTGCGCGCGTCTAAGCAGAACCGATCTTTCCCAGGTCTCGACACTACCGTCGTCCGGTTGCTCCACGGGCTCATGCTCTCCTCGATGACTCCGAGCGCTAGCATCTTGTCCACCTCATCCTCGACAACCTTCTGCTTCGCTGGCTCCCTCGATCAGCTCGATCGTGTGCTTCTCCAAATTAGTCGTACCCAGACCATCCTTCTCAAATGTGAGAAATACCTCCTGGATCTCAGCGAGCTGTCGTGCGTCGGCCTCGGATAAGGTCCAGGATTCGGGATCCGGCTTTGCCTCGTCGTCATCTTCCTGTTCGGCGTAGTGCTCCATATCCGTAGCGTGGATTTCGTCTGCCTTCTTCACGCTTTCCGGGTCGCTGTGGCCTATCACCGCCGGAGCCAAGTCAAACGCCTGCCAGAAGTCCACTCCAAAATAGGCTTCCTGCTCCAGGTAAGGACATACATAAAACAGGATCCGTTTTGTATATCCTTCACTCCACAGGTAGTTCGACGCGTCCTATAATCGAACGGTCCTCTCCAGACGCCGTTCGGACCACGAATATTTACTTTTGGACTGGCACATCCAACGCCTCGACGAGCTCTCTTCCACCTTTGGCCAGCAGGCTGACACTTGCTCCCGTGTCCAACAATCCAGTCAGCTGTTGGGTCAGGATGCGGACTTCAGCGAATGGTCGAGGGTGTCCCGTTCCACTGCGCTTCACAGTGGCAACCGAGTTGCCTCCTCGCTCGTCTCTTCTGGAATCGATCCCTGGCCTTCTGGACTTTCCGAGACACCAATCTCATCCCCCTCAATTGATGGTTGGAGAAGATCCGATTCCTGGCCTCCAAGTACCTGCGCATCCTTTCCTCATACGGTAAGTATTTTAAATTGTTCTTATTGCTACTCGACATACTAAACCTTTTTTTATTCCTTGAACATTCACTGCTTCGCGGGACTCTTTTCTGGATGCATCCTTCCCGCCCTCGGATCGCCCAGCCAACCGTTTACCGCACAATCCGGACATCTCGGAGACACGGTGTCTGGTCTTCCGCATCGGTAGCAGAACAGGCGCCATTCCGTTGCCGCGCAGTCACGGAACCCGTGGTGTACGGCTCCGCAATTCCAGCAGCCCGCTCGGAACGGATTTCGGGCCTTCGCTTGTAACGCCTCCACCTCCAGCCCATCCGGATCCTCCTCCGCTTGCGAAAGCACGGCCTCGCTCACTCTGGGTTTTTCGCCGGAACCAACGCGCGATTGTTGCCCGTAAGTGGC
This sequence comes from Drosophila fuyamai, assembly GCA_018153365.1. NCBI lineage: Eukaryota > Metazoa > Arthropoda > Insecta > Diptera > Drosophilidae > Drosophila > Drosophila fuyamai. Next base: position 7,496 of record JAECXW010000097.1, read on the forward strand.
GCGTCCCCGTCGTCCCAAGTTGCGTTCGACTTCGATGCACTCGTCCCGCAGCTCGCCCACCGTAAGTAGGTCCATGGCATAGACGAACCTGGCAATGCCTTCTCTCAAGCCCCTTTTAACAATTTTTACCAACTGTCGTTCAGACAGTGGTTTTTTTAGGCGAGAGGCCAACTGTTGCATCACGTGTACGTAATCCTAGACACCCTCTCCAGGCTACTGCTCCCGCTGCAGGAGTTCGTGAATCTTCTCATGCTCGGTTTAGCGGCCTCGGAACCGGTCCATCAGTGAGGCACGCAACTGGGACCACCGATCCACTCTGCTATGCCGGACGTGGACCACCATTCTCGGGCTCGTCCCTTGAGCAGCACGTGAAAATGCCTGAGCACCTCTGCCCACGAACATTGGTACTGCCTCTGCAGGAACTCCACTCGGAAGTCGAAGTCTTCCACCGAGTTGCGGTCTTCCTCGCCGTTGAAGAACACTCCCCACCGATCTATGCGAACCTGTTGGCTGCCGCCACCTGGCCCTGTATTGGCATATAAGCGCGACTCCTCGCGGAAATTGGAAGCCCTCCGGTCCTCGATATGCAAACTTCGAGACTCGTTTCGTCGCCCTCGTCCGCCATCCGGAGGATATCTGGACTGCTGCTGTCGAGGCCAGGAGAATCCCACGACCTTCTAGGCGGCTTCGGTGGAACGTTTAATGGCGGTGGCCTTTGATTTTCGGCAGTTGCCGACCGATGCTCCTTGGGAACCGCTCCTCGAAGATCTTGTAAAGGAAGTCGTCCATCCAGCCGTCCAGCCGTCGTCTCCATCCGCTGCTGACCCCGATCCGAAGAGTCTCCCTGTTGAAGCTGGGGCCGTTGACCAACGGCCAGTAACACCTCGTTCATCAGCTTCATTATTTCCAAGAATCCCTCCCGGATCTCGTCGCGCAAGGCCTGGCTGATGCCAGATTCCTGAGCTCTGCGGTGGGTCTCCGCTGCCTGGGCCAAAGCAATGTTAACGGCCGACTGGGCAGCCGAGTCTACGACTGGTGCGCGATCTTTCATCTCCGGCAGTTGGTCCGCCGCCGAGCCAATCCCTTGGAAGTCCATCTCCGGGGGAGGTTCCTGGTCCCTTCTGAACTCCGTTCTCAGCGTCTCTCGCAGATGGCCTTGTGGAGTCCTCGGCAACCCCATCGAAATTCGCGGTAGACCACCTCCGGCGGCGCCCTCGTCCTCCAAGGACCATGTTGCCTCGTCATCCCCGGCTAAAGGAACTATCGATCGGAGATCGTAATTGGAAGGCATCGTATAGCACCCAAAAAGAATTATATGTATTTTCCCCTAAAAATTCTAATACATATAACACCCGGAACAAATCACCAAAAGAAATAAATACTTAAGAAGAATAATAAATATTAAAATAAGGACTAGCAAATAATAAATAAACAGATAAATATATAAACATGCAATAACGGATAATAATTATAGAAACAAAATTTTAAATAAATAAATAAATGTTTCAAATAAATAAATAAATGTTTTAAATAAATAAATAAACTTTGTTTGTAGGCGACCTTTGATGTATGTTTAAATTTCTTTTGAGAAAAACTCAAAAGAAATATTAATAAATAAACGTTAGAAATAAATAAATGTATAATTTTAGGAAATCATTAGATAATTTTTTTAGTAAATAAATAAATAAATAATGTATGAAAATAAATAGAATAAATAAATAGAGTAAATAAATAAATAATATATCAGTGATTCTTCCGTTTTGATTTGACTCTTTTGAGATTTTTTTGACATGGGAATATGGAACTGACCCTCGCCGGTGAACTTCCGACCTAGCTCGTCCTGTGCTTTCTCCAAAACTCAATTTTTTCCGTCACATTCCAGCCATTCGTCAACTGAACTGGCTATCACTCTTGGTGAAAGCCGCCAGTTTAGGGCTTTGGCTGGTGTTTGAGTCCTGTTGGCTTTGTTTTCCCGTTTGTGGTTTGATCCTTGAATCGAGGTGTTCGTGCAGCGCGTGTAAGTCACGGGTCACATTAAGCATCCAACCGACAGAAGGTATCAAACACTTCTGAGAAACAAAAGCCTCAGGATCAACAAAAAAAAAACTATGGAATTACTACAACTGACTTTACCCCACAAACTCAAAATATAAATATAAAAATAAATAAATAAATAAAAAAACTAGACCCTAACATATTTTATAACAGTTTATTATCACAGTTTTTATCACAAATTTAGCTATCTGCGGATGCAAATCTTTTCCCTTCTGGGCCAAGATGCCACCCGCAGGTCACCTAGTGTGTGCTGTGACCTGGAGCCATTGTCTCCATTCGGAGACAAGCCTCCTGCATGCTCAAAAAATAAATTCCCCTAAACCTTTCACTCTGCCTCGCAGCCCTCCAGTCCCGGTGCAGTTGCATGCAACCTGCTGTTGCTCTGCAAGTCACCGGTGTGAAAGCTATGTGAGGCAAGTCCCTACGTGCGAGACGTCGTCGCCTCGACGATTTATTTTTTTACTTTGGGCGCCACTATGTTATGGAACTGCATTTTGTCCTGGGACGGCGCCGGCTAGCTCCCGAATCCCCAGGGCAGAGTACCCCCAATATCCCTACAGTTTCCACAACATAAACATCGAAGGCACGCGTCTCACATCACAAAAACTATCGCTCATCACTAACAAAACAAACAAAATGTAAACAACGTAAATAATTATAATTGACGGAAAAAATATGGTGTTTTGGTGGCTATCGATGACCTAGCCAAGCACGCCCACCCAACAAAGGATGCCCCGGAGGATTCTGCGGAGGCATCACCCATGATCAGCTGGTAGGACAGCTCCATCTCCCCCACAGCGACAACTTACTAGCACATTTCGGTCTTCATATACATTTTAATTATAACCATAAGTACTAAAGCTTACATTAATGTCTCTCCTAGTAATTAATTCATCTTTTCATAGCCTTTACGACCAAACCTGGCCACCGTCTTTGGATTTACGCGGTCAAAGCAGAAGATTACCTTCCCTTGGCAAAGGCTACAGATGCCGCGGAAAATATGTTCCACCAGTCACGTATTGGTGGAACTTGCAGTGAACGAGGCGCACAAAAAAGGGCACACACTATGTATGTGTCGGGTCACCTAATCCTGAAGAGCTCCTAAGGAAAAGAAGGGACAGGCCAAATGGTAAGCAGTATGCGCTGTAAACAATCCCGCCGAAAACTAATAATCGCGACCCTTATTTACAGGTAACAACGAGGACAAATTGAGGTTTTCGGGTCTAAGTCCGGATAAATTTACAGGTCAACAGGCAAGTATATAAATTTAGTAATGTGCACATATATTTTAACATTCATTATTTTCAGCCACTTTTAGGCTGGGCCCCGGGCTAAATATACCCCGGCCGAAGCGTACTACAACAGAGGTCAGCAGCAATGAGGGCCTGGAATACCACAAGGAACGGTGGCGGTCCGGAAACCGGTACTACGCCCTGCCTCGGCCACTGCAGACCGTGACGACGGAGATGCTGCGTGGTATGGGAGTCGCGCCGTGGTCGCGACGTTGTACTGCTCGGGTTCTACGAACCAGAACGGATTCACCGAGGTAATGTTGAATTTTTTTGTGGTTAAGGTTATTTAACTGCCTGCGGCGGTGTTGGTTGGTGGTGATGGCTGTGGCTGCTGCGGTTGTTGCTGCTGCTACTGTTGCCTGTGGCTGTTGCTGCTGCTACTGCTGCCTGCTGCTACTGGTGGCTGGGCACTACCACGAGGGCTGCTGCCCTTCCTCCGAGAGAAAATTGACGAAACAAAGAAAATCAAAGAAAACTGCCGGGGCCCTATGTACTAGGGTCCCCGGTGAACTTTTTCTTGTATTTTAATAAACAAAAAAAAAAGTACCAAAAGCTGCGTCTTCCTTACTTCGATCTTTAGCAGCAACTAAACCCTATCCCTGACCTATGCAACGTCATGCTCATCACGCCATGTTCCCTTTTCCTCTTCCAAAAGTGGCTCATTGGACGAATCCAAGGCCATCCTAGCCATACCCAGAGTGAACCGGGCTAGTTTAAATAGCTAAATAGCCAAGGCATGAGCAGAAGGGGGCGCCACTTCAGTAGGGGTTGCCAGCCTACCTGCGCCGGGAGATTTATCATCCGCCGAGGAATCAGCTGTGGGAGTTGTAACTTTTCCTTATAATTTATATACCTAATTACACTTATTTCAAACCAACTGAGATACACTAAAAGAAATTTAATAATGAAAATTTAAGAAAGCTGAACCTTAAATTAAATTTAACAAACCAATTACAATTTTGAATTTTAAAAGAATTTATATATATATATTATATTTTGTTTTCACACAACGTAAACGTAAATTGTTAGTTTGAGCCACTGGCATGAAGAAAATTTAAATAATTGTTATATTTTTTGCTTATATTTAGCAATTTAAGAAAGAAATCATTTAAGAGCTATAAACAAAAATTAGTTTATCACTGCTATTAGTCAGTATTTTTTTTATCAACATTTTAGTACATAATCATTTACAATCATCTTTGTCTTCTTTGCAGCAGGTTCGCGGGTGAAGTCCACTGTTTCGACTGTTCCTTGGTCTCTGGTGTGTACTAGGGGATCCATGTTTCGTCGACGGTCACGAAACGTCAAACACTGTTTTGAAGTGGTCTCACGGGTGCGTTTGTTGTCCGGAGTGAGCAAACGCGGCCCAAAATTCTCATGCCCAAAATTTTTGACATGCCTACTGTCTCAGCTATCTCGCGTATCTTCAATCGGCCAATACGAAATCGTGGATTTTTGTCACGTTATCCTCTGTGGTAGCCGTTTTCGGGGCACGCCCAGGGCTCATCAAAAACCGACGTGCGACCGTGTTGAAACATAACATAATATTTTTCCATCCGTTTCTAGGCAACTTTTACTTAATCCATGATATAAACTTATAACTGGTAATTTGCAAACATTTTCTGGTACTTTGGATATTTTAATAACTGAAATTGGGCTTCCTGTATCTATGAGACATTCTGCAATTAACTTGGTATTAGAATCGTTCATAAAATTAATTTCAAAGTATCTTACATAATTGTTCTTGCCACCCGGCTTATTTTTGTTCTTCACGGAAGTAGTCAAAAAATGTCCCATCTCACCGCATGCGTAGCACGACCTTTCTCCCGTTTCGCCTTCCTGCATTCTGATGCCCAGTGCCTTTTGGTATTGCAATTATAGCAGCTTTATGTGCCCAACATCTACAAAGCATTGAATGTGCACCTGATTACGCAGCCCTTGATTTGGGATCCCTTCGATAATGCAGCCTAATATTTCTTCTGCATCCATATTAATGCCCTGAGGAAGCATTACTTTGTCATCAGCATAACTCACGAAAGTCTCGCCAGTACTCCATTTTCGATTCTCAAATTTGCGCCTTATCTCCAGCTCCGATATTTTTTCGCCAAACATTGAGATCAGTTCCGCAGTTAATTCCTCAAGTGGTAGCAAAACACGCCCTGAATTTGCGTGCAACCAAACATTACCTTTACCTTTTATCTTGCTATCAACATTTTGATGTAGTGTCCGGTTATACCATAGATGCTTGCGGTGTTGTACATCTGAGTGATCCATTTGCGGGCACACGTTTCACCAGCAAATTCACTCAATACCTGCATTGCTATTCCCAACGAAATATCAACACTCTGATTAAAAGTGCTCTCCATCTTTTCTTTCGCGCCGTTGACGCTGCTTATTGCGTCGTTGAATCTCTCTCCAGCATGGTTTTGCATGTAGTCTTCTGTATGCTTTTGATTTCTGCTTCCACCTTCCTTCTGTTCGCCGCCTTTTTCGTTCTCATCACCAACTTCGCCAATGCTGCCCATAGCTTTTTTTTTTTTTTTTTTTTTTTGCCGTATTGCCGGAGAGTGCAGACGTGTTTTGCGCGAGCTCCGGAAAAAAAACCGCTCAAAAGTGAAAAAACAATAACTAAAAACACTAGAGTGGTGTAATAAAGGCAATCTTATTGCTAAAAACAGTGAATAATAATTAGTGCTATGTAAAAAACTAGTGCATAGTTATTATAAAAACTAAGAAGTGCCACGAGTGATAGCTCAATGAGCGGCGATTCAAAAAATGAGCGTAGAAGCTCCGTAGACCAGAGAAACAGTTATATTTCTTATTTCTCAACCCGTGATACAGAAGTAGAAAGAACTTCTTCAAAGAGCAACTCAGCCATTGACAGTGCGAGAGCACGGTCTTGTTCTCCCGCCCTACTCACACCAACTCCCACTTCATGGAGCTTGCAGTGTAGAACCCCACCCCCAGCTTCGACTAACAGCTCACCAGCCACGAGCACTGCGACCTCGTTAATTTCTGCAACCGCAGCCACTGCAACAACAACATCAACGGTCGCCGTTAACAACAACGCGATTTCGAATGCGTTTGCAACTTCTGCAGCGCTGAATAAAACTACAAAGCCAAGTGTAAGTACGAGTGCCAATATCGGCAATATCAAACAACAACAAGTGGGTCCGGCTATACAGACTGGCATGGACCGTTACATCCAAATCAAACGGAAGCTAAGCCCGCAAAATAAAATGGTTGGAAATAAACCAAAACAAAATTGCCCTAATAAAGGCAGCGAACAACCAGGGGCATCTAGTAAAAACAGATTCGCCCTATTGTCGGAAATTGATAATAATCAATCCGAATCTGGACAGGCTGTTCAAAAGAAACCAAAGCCCCCACCAATTTACATAAGGGAACAGAACTCAAATACCCTAGTAAAGAAAATTGTTGCGCTGGTCGGGAATGACAACTTTTATGTTACTCCCCTTGTTAAAGGGAATATTCTTGAAACAAAGCTTCAAGCTAAAACTGAAGATCAATTCAGAGCTGTAACAAATTACCTAGACGAGGCTAGGAAACCCTACTACACGTACCAGCTCAAGAGTAGCAAGGGCTTGCAAGTAGTGCTAAAGGGCATAGAGCCCGACGTATCCACCAATGAGGTAAAAGAGGCACTGAAAGAAAAAGGATTCCTTCTCCAAAAATATTATTAATATTATCAACAAAAATAAAAAGCCGCAACCACTCTTTAAGGTCGAACTGGAGCCTGAAAGCAGAGCCTTGAAGAAAAATGAAGTGCACCCGATCTATAAACTGCAATACCTGTTGCACAGAAGGATTACTGTTGAAGACTCGCATAAGCGGAATGGCCCGCTGCAATGCACAATCTGCCAAGAGTATGGACACACCAGAAACAACTGCGGGCTTCGTTCAGTCTGCGTAGCTTGTGGTGGCTTCCACAAATCCGAACCTTGCCCTGCAAGCAAAGAAGACCCAAAGACAAAGAAATGCGCTAACTGTGGAGATAACCATACCGCAAACTACAGAGGCTGGCCGGTCTATAAAGAGCTGAAGAGTCAATTTCAACAAGCAAAACAAGCACGCTCCCAGAATGGACGAAATGCGTACATGCAATCCCAAACCACACCTAATGTTTTCTTTGCGAAAGCAGCCAGATCTTCATTTGGGCCCCTCAACACAAATGGGGAGTTTCATACGCCAGTGCCCTAAAATCAGGACTTGCCAATCAGACGGGGTTCCCACAAGC